>JACBOW010000048.1:0-389957 GCA_014706105.1 Phytophthora quercina | reverse complement strand
GGCTACACCTATTCTCCTTGATAAATTAATCAATAAAAATGCCGCCATTATGTGCTGCACCCCACTACTGGCGATAGAGCGCAAATTGGCGGCCGTTTGTGTTCCAGAGCGTGGAAGCTGAAGTTTCCCTGCATTCCGCGCGCTGGTGGGCGCGTTTTATTTGTCCGTGGAGATCAATCAGTGATAAAGGACTCAACAACAGAGGAAGGAAGAAATCTGTCTGGTAATACGATTATCAAACAGGCGGTTTTAAAGTTGCAAGTTAAGGGCATCAGGCGGACCCCAAAACCGAATTATTTTCAAAACTAGGACCCCAAACCGGATTTCCCTCTTTATTTATCGAATCACTAAAACTGGATTATTGCCTACGTCTACAATGTAAACTAAACAGAAAGCTATCTTCGAAGGTATATTGCTTTATGCGACATGCCAATCGGAAATTAGGACCAATTTTATTGACGGGTTAACCCCACTTAGCAAAAAGGACCAAACATCGATTTGTTTTAAACCTCAGTCCCTTTGGGAGCAGAACTCGTGGGGACAAATAAAAACGGGCGCCCACCAGCGGAATGCAAGGGAAACTTCAACTCCACGCTCTGGAACACACACAAACGGCCGCTAATTTGCGCTCTATCGCCAGTAGTAAAACCAGCCACATAATGGCGCAGACATTTTTATTGATTAAATTTATCAAGGAGAATAGGTGTAGCCGTCTCTACCACCCAGCTGTCGATTTCACCGTGACGCAACCTCGCGACCAGCTTAGAGCTCAAGAAGATATCTCGTTGCAGCCTCAAGCGTCCGCACAACCGCTCGTCCAGGTCAGATCTTAAAGATGACGCTATGCAGCGTTTTTATCGGCAGGATTTACGGTCAAGGGTCTTCGTGTAGCCACTTTCTATTGGTCAGAATCTGCTGTGACTTTTGACCACAGTGACCCGCCATAGAAAACAGAAAGTTCTTTTCCTCATTCGAGAATCTGCCGGTTCGAGGGAAGATGGTAAAGCTCTTGTGTTCAATCGTTGGTGTGGCGGGAAGCGCCTTCCCTGTGGACATCGACGCGAGCCAGTTGGTGGGGACTCTGAAGAAGGCGATCAAGGTGAGAAGAAGAACACGATCCAGTGCGACGCAGATGAACTGCAGCCTTCCTGGCGAAGAAGGACGACGCGTGGCTCGGTCTCGCTTGGAAGACGGAAGAAGCCGGAACAGCTGGCGAGAAGACTGCTTTCATCGAAGCGCCAACGAAGGAAGACCAAGAGCTACAGGCAGGTGATCCTGAGGACGTGCCGAACGGAATGGAATCCTCCATCGATCTCGCCAAATTCACGTGCTGGTGGTGGTTCCAAACTGGTCGAGGAGGATGGCTTATGGAGCGCGAAAGACTTGGCTAACGTGGATCCTCAAGTCTGCAACAAATATGGAAGTCAGTTGTCAGAATTTCATCGGAACATGTATGTCGGGAACAGCGCTGGTTGTGGATCGAACGCCGACGCATTTGTATCTGTTGACGAACTTGCACCCGTGGATTGACGCCACTCTGAGCATTTAAGTGCTCGACTTCAAGATGATCAAACGGTATCTGAGACTTCACCCCAAGCTGAAAACGGTGGTAGCAAAGGAAGGGAGGCGATGTTGCTACGCAACCACGTCGCAAATCCCAACGGACGTTGAAGAAAAACACCAGTTGTGTCAGACAAACCCTCAGGTTGTGGTGGAGCAGCCCTTCCCGATGCCACGAATTTGGACGAAATCTGATTCAGCCTCGACTGTGACACATGTTGGCGTAGTTCAGCTGCATTCGACTTTGCAATTTTCCAAGTTGCCCCGCTACGAAGACTTCAAGCTCGTTCGATGTAAAACGTCCGTTGCGGTATTTGCCACAATGGGTGTTCACGTGTTGGATTCCTGGTGCTCCAAGATCACAACTTTGATCACCCCTACGCCATCATTCCAGCTGAAGTCACTGGCTGGAGCGGAAACACAATGACTCTCTCATCTTTGTCAGCTCCTGGTCTCTGGAAGTAAGCTATGTGCACCCAAAAAGGAGTTCCAGTGGGATATATTGGTGGTGGATTTGATGGGTCGGCGAAAACGAGCAATATCAATCGTATGGCTTCACATTTCATGGAATTCCCCGACTTGCCGTCTTTGTTGCCGCCCGTTACCGAAGGTGAAACAAAGGATGAATTGTGATTCGTACAACGCCAAGTAGTGAGTGCATCTACAAGCTTTTTCACCAAGTGTATTTGATTAGTTGCACTGGTTGCGATTGATTTGTATGTGATCAAAATGAACTTCATTTGAGTCGCTCATTCAATCACTTTTATTTCTGATAAATATAAAGTTAGTAATATAAAAGTACAATGGCATACACACCTGAACAGTATCAACGTCATAAGGAGCGCCCCAAAAGCGCTACTACCTTAAGACGCGGAGGCTTCGCTTAGCGTACCAGAAAGGGTACGACGAGAAGAACAGAGATCAGATTCGTGCTCGTAAGCGAAAGCCAAAAGACGAACTTAACGAAAGAGAACTTAACACGGAAACCGAAGTTAGCTAATTAATTAAAAATTTCGCAGATAAAAAGTCAGCCTTGATATAGCTAATGGCAGACAACACCACGCTGAAGATCTTGATCGACGCACTCAGATCTGAGTCAGTATCACTCTTCGGGGTGGTACTGGGATGCGATTAAGAAGAGATGGCCCCTGGCTATCCGCAAACCACGCACAGGAAGATAACTCGCGGCTTACGACTAGCCATCATAAGGAAAATAATAGCTCATGCTCACCTAATATTATTGGTGAACTCGCATTACATTAAATAGTTTTTGATCAATCGCCAGAATTGGCTCACCAAAATGACTGCAAAGCACAACAATGTAAATTGCCAGTTTAGTAGAATCGCATGAACCAATCGAAATACGGGAATCTGTGTTTGAATCTTATGATTGGTTAAAAGTTGAAGTGGAGATGACAATTTCATACAAACTTTGTATAAACAAAGCCGTGTTCCGCCCGGAACAGCTCTGGGTTTAAAAAGGATACTAGAGGAGGTTTCAATTACTACTACAAATATGAAGGCAACAGGTCAAGTGCTGCGTGAGGCTCTTCTGTGGTATGTGTTGAAAGTACGTGTTGAAAGAGCCTGAGTCGAAATTTATTCCATATCATTAATCCACCTATCGTACTGGAGTGAGATGAATTGACACACCAAAAGTGTGTTTTGAACGATAACTTCGCAACCATTGACCCCATAATCACCACAAGACCACGGAAATAAAGCACAATCCAATAGAGAATACGGATAAGCTGGTTACAACCGCATCAGCTGAATTTTTGGGGTCGACAAAGGGAAACAACTGCTGCGTGATAATCATACCCTTGTGGACGTGTCAAAGTGCCTTTTCAAGATATCTTCACAAGGAATTTACATCAAGTAGAGTAAGTCGGCACGAGAGGAAACCTACGTATTTGTCGACCATAACTACACGCATGAAACTTCTGCCCTATGCGTTCAGATGACCCGAGAACGAGTTGATCATGTCAAGTTTGCCTGAATCGATGCTTATTGTGCATGGATCGTGAACACGAAATAAGGATACTGTAGTGAAAGCAAAGTATAAATTGGTACACACCAGCAAAAAGCAGATGGCCCGAACATAATCCAGGAAAATGTCACACCATAATCACTTTGAGGACCTAAGTATTTCGTCTAAGTATAATTCTATCGGTTCCGTGTTTTACGTGCTCAGCAAGGGCTCACTTAAACGAGAAGATAAAGAGCTCTGATGTTTTCCTTTGAAATTAGGTTCACTCGCGAAAAGCTGTATGGTTCCACAAAGTTGGTGTATCAGTTCATCTCGCCATGACTATAACCCCAGTCACGACTTTTGGTAGGACGAACGGAAGGACAAAAACGAAATATTTTGGATTTTGTATACTTGCTGAGATTTTTGTCCTAGGCAGCCGTTTTCGCCTGGCTAGACCAAAATACTGATACACTATAGTAAAATCGAGTAAAATGCATTTTGTCCTAGCATTTGTCCTACCAAAAGTCGTGACTGGGTAGCAGGAATGCACAAATCGTGCGCCTTTTAGAAAAAAAATATCGTAATCGACTTAATCTTTGGGTCGACCTGTCTTCCGCAGGTTCCAGTGTTCACGGCGCAGTCCTTGTCCGACGACGGTGTGGTGGTGGTCGAGGTCGCGTGGAGGACGTCGTGGAGGAAGTGTCGCCTCAACGTCGTCGTCCGTAGCGTCACATCCGAGGTGTTCTTGTCCTGCATCGCGTCATCCTACGTGGTGTCGGCGCCGTCAGCGGTCGAGGCGGCTATAGTCGTTGTCGTGCCACGAAGTGGTGCTGTCATCGACATCCAGAGCTGTGATCGTATCCGAGTTGCTGCCATTGACGGAGGCGGTGGTATTGTCGAATTCAGCCGAGATAACTTCCTTGGAGGACACCCTGCTGCGTGAACAGACCGAAATACGCCTCCACCGTCTTGCTGCCTCTAGTGTAGCCAGTTTCCATGGCTCGTCGAAGGCCGACAAGTAAAGTCCTTCTCCGCGACAAGCGTGTATAAGTCGTAGAAGTACTTGGCAGCGTTGAGGCCATGGTGGGGCTGGCATCGGCGTCCGTGCCGCCCGAGGTCTTCCGGTCTCGCCCACAATCACCTTGTTGTAGGCACCGGCGGTCTCCACAAGCGCCAAGAAGCAAGTGTAGAAGTGGTCAGCGGCGCCGTCGATATCCACTTTCTTCCAGAACGGGAAGTAGTTGGCCGACATGTAGTCCACAGCCTCGAATCATCTTCAGGTACGCCGTGTACGTGTCGCCAATGTCGACAATGGTGAGTGGGACGCTTGAGTTGGCCTGACACAGCGTGCGGATCTCCTTCAGGTTGACGATGGACGCGGCGACTGTCACATCACCGTGGTACACGGCCTCCGAGCCCACGTGGATGCCACGACGTGGTCATTGAAACCACATCGGTCCCCAGCAGCGTCTGGAAGCAGCCTTCTCGGCCCCAAAGCTGGATTGGACGAGTCCACCCACATACCAAACTCAATTGGAGCCAGCACCAAAATTTGAGGGTCCAGTGTGACCGAAGTCGGCGTCCGGGGTTGCTGACTAGGGCTTAGCACAATTCAATATCATATTGATTGGGTACGCAAAACTTGTCCTATTAATAATTGGGTTATTTTATTATTTTCAGCGTCACCATGATAGCAGGTTTCAACTCTTTCTGTATGGCTGAAGCGCTTCGTTTTGGGATGCTATCTCAAGTTAAATAAAATATTCGATCACCTTGCTTTCACACGATAGCTTTTGCATGATTTAGCTCTAAGCTGCGTGTTAACGAAGATTCAGGAGATTCTTTAGCAGCATAACAACAAAATATATTGTGAAAACAATGCGGCAGACTCGCGAAGAAGTTGAAAGGTGTATCACCCCGTTTGGTTGTGCTTTTTTCTGTCGATATGGCTGCAAATTGCTTCACTACAGTGCTTTTTTGCGCAACATTGCACCTAGATCTACTGGACACTATTGGGGTTTGATGTCCAATTAGTTATTTCAATAAGCTTATTGGTTTTATTATTACTGGTACTGAAATTAACCGAGCCCTGTTGTCTGCAATGGTCGGTGCGTGGGCCGGAGTAGTTGCCCTAACAAGGAGGTACTATCTAATTACCGATGCCTTGCCCGCCATGAGCGCAGCGAAATTGGCGGTGCAAACGAGGAGCTCACGTTGGGAACGTGATTGTGAGCGAAGCGAAACGAGCGATGTTGAAGGGGAACGGTTTTCCAATCAGAATTTTGTGTACTGTAGTTGTCAGTTGTCAACTAGTTAGTTTTTAGGTGTTGGATAGTTACTTTTGCATGTCGGCTAGTTGCTATGTGTGCTAGGGAAACTAACTAGGTGATAATTCGTCCGAGTCTCCGTTTGAGCTTTTGCTTAGCTACTTTTGGCGCCTCGAGTAGCCACTAGTAGCTAGTGCGGCGCGCAACAAGTGGCTAGTTGGAACAGTAGTCACAAAAGTGGCTAGTTCAAAATCGGCACCCAATAATATCAATACTTCCAGGTCATTATATATACAAAGGATTTTACTATTGCTTCAATAAGTGATTAACTGAATCCGACAGGGTGTCCGATACGGGTGGATTCAGACCATTGCAAACCTTGAATGGAGTGTGGATATAAATCCAGAGAACATTCTACGAAATTGGTCCGAGTTGCTCGGCTGGTTTTCGTCTCACACGCCTTCCTGTTCAGCTGCGTCTAATTGACCAAAATAGCTTAAATCTTTATCTTTGTTTTGGCACCAAATTCATTTCATCATTTTAATAGCCAGAAAATTCTACTAAACTGGTATTTTACCTTACATGTAGTAACATACGGTACTATTGTGCTTTGCAGCCAAAATGACGGAAAAGACCTTATCTTCGAAGATATAATTCCCGTTTGCGACATGCCAATCGGAAATTAGCCTAATTTTACCGACGGGCTAGCTGTCAACTATAGGCGCTCCGGTGAAGCAAATCCAGCCCATATCGCTAAAGGCGAAACTAATCGCAAAGACACCAGAATGGCGGGTGGCTACCCGCCTATCCACGCTCTAGCAAGATAACTCGCGGCTTACCACTAGCCAACATAGGGAGGTTACTAACATGCGCTAACCTAATTTTTCGGGTAAAATCCGCTTTTTACATTAAATCGTGTTTTGCTTAATCGCCAGAATCAGCTCGGCAAAATGACTCCAAAGCACAATACATGTACGGGATTGTGCCAGTTTCGTGCCACTTTGATTGCTTCGTCTTTGTCCAAACCTAACTATTCAACAAGAAGTCCAATTTTAACAACACAAGTACTCTCAAAAGCCGATGATTTCGGTCTCGTTTTTGGCTTTTACGCAGATCTGTGTCTGTTTTGGAGACCTTGTGGCGTCGTTTTGCATAAGCCGTTGATTTGACCTAAAACCCCGTCTCCTGCCACTTTTTCACTAGAAGTTTGTATCAATGCAAATCATTTATGGTGGATCGACCAAAATCTGCACAGAAGGAGACTATAATAGCCAATAGCCACACGAAATACGATATTCTGATTGGATAAAATCAAGTGGCACGAAACTAGTCAGTGGCACGAAACTGGCACAATCCCTTACTATTAAAACACATGTAAGTTACGGGGATCGAACCTTCTGCGTGCTTTGCTACATGTATTGTGCATTGCAATGCTTTTGTCATTTTCACTTGGCTGTATCCTCGATTTATAATAATTCGAGGTCGATTTATATATCGGGGTCTATAAAAAGGACAAATTGATCTCTATCTAGGGCACTAATATTTCGGCCTACGACATGCCAAATCGAGCCTCGCGGTCGATTAACTCTTCTAGCACCGTATGCTGTATAATACAGCAGAAGGATTATTGCAGGTTGTACTATGCAGGGAACAACGAAACACCAAAACATCCGCATACTATTTTTTGTATACTGTCAATGCAAATCGTAAGGATTGCTGATGAGTCGCATATTCTGTTCGTGCTGGACAACAGCCATGAACTCGGATCCAGTATAAATAAATGTCTGCGAGAACGATCAAACTAGCGAGCTACCTGTAAATCATGATGCAGTGAAGGTGATCAGGACGACGTAAAGGCGACTACCGTGCTAATACGTTGCGCATGATCACACTTCATAATATTCCTTGTATGGGCCATGGAAAATATTTGCTAGCTATGTAGATCGCTACACTGATACACATTGGTTGCACTGTAATGCTTGCATCTACCGAAACAGCGTCTAATGGTGACTCTGGTAGTCTGCAAACGCACAGGAAGCTGGTTTGACTGCTCGAAGTGGGCAATGTCTTCTGGTGTCTGTGGTAGCACAACCCCCAGTTGTGGTCATGGTCGAGATAGGGATTTGATGCTACATCCATTATGTACGTTCCGACAGAACCTCACTCCACCCAACCAGTTTTCCGCACCTCAACTCGGTAACTGCTACCCCATTTAATAGCTTGAATTTTTAATCGCTTTAGTCCTTCAAGCTCGTATGCAAACATGTTTGCTATATAGGTGTGGCAATAATAATCCGGTGGACTTGACTTTATATCTGTTGGATCTTGTGTCAGGATTGACTTTATATCTTAGCCCCGACAAAAATTTCGAAATTAATCAATTCAGAGATACTTAGTTAAGCCTTGTCAAGGCCCTGGAGCCAAAGAAGTAATTTTGTCGTTAGCCTTGACCCACTCAACGTCTTATCACGGTACTTTCCGAAGCCAACAGTCGTTCTTGGTAGCAAATAGTGAGCTAAATCCCTTTGAGGGATCAGACACAGTGGTGCACTCGAAAAGGAACCGAATATACGAATCATCAACTCCTAAGAGACTCTTAGGCTTTCTCCTCTTATATTTTCCGAAGCTTAGCTTCTCATCGCTAAACGATGTTAAGCCACGCTCTCGGCAGTCCTTACAGTACTTATAACTACCTCGATACCGGTTTTGGCATTCAAGGCAGACTTTGTAGTGCCCACCAAAGAGTTTGGCGCACTCAGAACCAACGAAGTGATGATTCTGATCCTTATCGATGATTAGGAAGTGCCTCTTGATGGGGTGTTACAATAGCAACGGTCCACAACGTTCGGATAGTACGCGGGGCACGGATAGATCAGGTCTGCATACTTGGACCCATCTCTTCTTAATCGCATCCCAGTACCACCCCGAAGAGTGATACTGACTCAGATCTCCGAGTGCGTCGATCAAGATCTTCAGCGTGGTGTTGTCTGCCATTAGCTATATCAAGGCTGACTTTATCTGCGAATTTTTTAATTAATTAGCTAACTTCGGTTTCCGTGTTAAGCTCTTTCGTTAAGTTCGTCTTTGGCTTTCCCTTACGAGCACGAATCTGATCTCTGTTCTTCTCGTCGTACCCTTTCTGGTACGCTAACCGAGCCTCCCGCGTCTTGAGGTAGTAGCGCTTTGAGCTGCTTTAATGCGCTCCTTGACGTTGATATTGTTCAGGTGTGTATGCCATTGTACTTTATATTATACTAGAACTTTTTACTTGTCAGAATAAAAAATATCAATTTCGGTGCAGTTACTTTCGTATGCTCTTAACTACTGGTGCAAGATTATCAAGGCTCATCAATCACGTCGCTATAACGCCTAGACAATTCACTACAAACTAGACAGCAGTGGAATAAAAGTTCGTTCATGAATAAGACCCGCAAGATCATGGCATGACTCCACTTTTTTCTTCAGTTCAACTACCATGCGTACACCTGCTAGCGGCTCACCGTGTTGAATTGATCTGCGGTCGACAAGTAGCACCTACCGATTGATATAACCTCGAGTTGTGTCCTGAGCCCTTGGCTAGGGCCTTGGGCTCCGCTGTTACCCCGTCAAAATAATGTGAAACGTACGTAGGATCTTGCAACTGTTCCACTACCACGTGCTTCACCGCATACGTGGTCCTCCAAACCAGGATTGTTATTGGCCGCGTTCAACGATCACGTCCAAAGAAGCAACAAACTGGTTGACCTTGGCAGCAGCTCCTGGCCGCTTAGAGACTGAATCGGAACCCGTTCGGATCGATTGCTTCTGAAATTCGCTTCCCAAGTGGCTTGGAACCATGAACGTGAAATACAGGCGATCTGTCGCAAAACCAACGCCCTTCAGCCAATCTAAAACGCATTCAATGGTGCACCCTTGATTCCATGATTCCGATTCAGTGTCATCTGCAAGCCGTAACATGCGTTGCCGACAAAGACGAATGCATCCAGAGCACCAAACGTTTTTGATGTCGGCCGATAATAGACCCGCTTTCAACAGCTTTGATGTCGGCCAAACGGGAGAAGCGTACCGTTTTCAGTTCCCCAGGTATGGAAACGTCAACGGAGGCTTGTCCATCACCCAGCGGACGCAGCACCAGCTTGTGTTGCTTAGGCAGGCTAAACCATTTATGACAGCAACTCGTAAATCTTGCCCCGAAGCACGGATGTACTTCCCGAGTCGTCACCATCGTGCGCAACCGCGAATTCTGACACTTTCTGGATACTTTCTTGGTCCACTTGGTCAATGATCACCTCGGCGATATGGTTGGACAAAAAATCCAAATAGAATTTCGCCCGTAGATCGCTTTCGCTGGGCACCATCTGAAGGACGCGGTGGCTGTAGTTTGCTTCGCGCACAGCTGACTTGCTTTTGGCATACGAGATGATCTGCAGAGCACTGAATAAAGCGATTGCATGATCCAACTCTTCAGTATTTTCACGCTCAGATTTGGTGAAGACGAACCTGGGAATCCCACCAAACTTATTGTATCTCGAAATCAAAACATCGTCACGCAGTTTCAACTCATCTGGGAGGAGCGAGTTATAGTCACAAAGCTCTTCAAGGGTCCATACGGGCATAAAATACTTGAACGTGTCGACTTTTGAAAATTCTGTATGCCTTCAGCTCCTGGTGAGGCAAATAGAATCGAAACTCCATGCCAACCCGCAAGCTCCGACGAATGCCCCTCGATGAGCCGAATCACACGGTTCTCTTCTGAAGCGAAGATACATCAGCGTCGTCTAATTCGATAAACTCCTGGCTCTCAGCATCGAATTTGTGGTATTTTGCCATAATTCAACACCAACTCGAAGGAAGGAAGCTCCTTGACCTCCACTTTAGTGCGAAAAATAAGGTGAAAGATGCAATACAGGTAGAAACGACTCTTTCCTGTGCCTGATTTCCCGTCACCACCATGTTGCAATCTGCACCTCTATAAAGCACGACTTCACGTTGTTCATTAACTCCGCGAAAATCACTACATACGCATCCCTTTCCACAATCTTCTTGAATCTCATTTTCGGATGCGCCAACGGCGGAAACCCAGCCATCTCGAAATACCTCGTAATGCGACTTTGCCCGTTATCATCCACACTCACTTTGCTTTTCTTCGTTCGAATCTGTTCGATGAACCATTCATCAGATCGAGTGCGTTTGCCCAAAATTGCGTCTGTGTTACCACCAGCACGTGAACTTGGCCCTCATCCGGTTGAAAGTTCTCTCCGAAGTACTTAGCGTTCTTGAGCCACAGCGTGGGATCCATCGGATCCCCGAAGCCTCGCAGTGTTCCATCTTCATCGATCTTCACAGCTGCCGCGCCAGCCCCATCCAGCCACGTGCCGTCCTTCTTCGCCAGGAAGAGCTGCAGTTCATCTGCATCGCACTGGATCTTGTTTGGTTTCGCCTTGATAGCGTCCTTCAAGGTGGCACCGACTTGTTCGCATCGATTATGACAGAAAACACGCTCCCTTGCGTACCAATTAGGCGCAGAACAGCTCCAGCTCCACCATCTTTCCTCGAACCGGCAGATTCTCGAATGAGAGAAAAAGAACTTTCTGTTTCTGTAGCGGGTCACTATTGGTCAAAAGTCACAACAGATTCTGACCAATAGAAATGGCTTCACGAAGACCCTTGACCGTAAATCCTGCAAAATAAAAAACGCTGCATAGCGTCATCTTTAAGATCTGACCTGGACGAGCAGTTGTGCGGACGCTTGAGCTGCAACGAATGTCTTCTTGAGCTCTAAGCTGGTCGCGAGGTTGCGTCGGTGAAATCGACAGCTGGGTGGTAGAGACGGCTACACCTATTCTCCTTGATAAATTTAATCAATAAAAAATGCCGCCATTATGTGCTGCACCCCACTACTGGCGATAGAGCGCAAATTGGCGGCCGTTTGTGTGTTCCAGAGCGTGGAAGTTGAAGTTTCTTGCATTCCGCGCTGGTGGGCGCGTTTTTATTTGTCCCACGAGTTCTGCTCCCAAAGGGACTGAGTTTAAAACAGAAATCGATGTTTGGTCCTTTTGCTAAGTGGGTTAACCCGTCAATAAAATTGGTCTAATTTCCGATTGGCATGTCGCATACGGCAATATACCTTCGAAGATAGCTTTCTGTTTAGTTTACATTGTAGACGTAGGCAATAATCACAGTTTTAGTGATTCGATAAATAAAAGGGGAAATCCGGTTTGGGGTCCTAGTTTTGAAAATAATTCGGTTTGGGGTCCGCCTGATGCCCTTAACTTGCAACTTTAAAACCGCCTGTTTGATAATCTGTATTACCAAACGAATTTCTTCCTTCCTCTGTTGTTGAGTCGCTTTATCACTGATTGATCTCCACGTGTCGGCGCCAAAAGGCAGCACCGGCAACCTCCCTTCTAACCCGCGAAGCTCCATCACGGTAGGTTTCCAATCAAACGAGTAAGTTGTGACTTGAGGACTCAGACGGACCCCAAACCCTAAATAAAAACAGGTTGTGGTAGTGAAGAAGCACCTCCGTCTATCTTTCGTATTGCTGGTCGTTTGAGCCTCAATAACACTCTGCTACTGTAGTCCAGTCTACGCGTTCGAAGTCAAGCTTGAGTTGTACACGCCGTCGTAAGCATCCTCTGTGCCCAAGAAGGTGTACCAGTAGGTATCCGGCGTGGTCAGATTGTAAGCCGGCATTTCGTTCACACACGACTTATCCAAGCGCTCGAGATCACCACCATTGCGCACGTACGATGCAAGCACCTTCATTCCGCAGGCGTCATTCCACGGGTCACCCGCAACCATCGGCGTCGTCATAATGGTGCCGTGCGTAGCATACTCGAAAGCGACGAGCTCCTTCTTCTCGCCACCAAGTGCATTCAACAAGGACTCAGCGTATTTGTCGGGCGTCTGAGGGTCGAGCTTACCACTCAGCAGCAGAACTCTGGCTTGTCTAGGAACCGTAGCAGTCTTGTTCCAGTACTGGTCGCGCTTGTACACGATGCCATTGCTCTCGTAGTTGCTGACGTTGAACTCTCACATGACGTTGATTTTTCTTTCGAGAATGCACAGTACTGCGAGCCCAGCAATGCAACCCCACCACCATACTCATCTTTGTGTTCGTAAATCGAGCTTCCATCTCTTTCATAGATGGCATTGGTGTTTCCCAGATCTCTGAGTACACAATGAGGCCCTGACCAGTGACGATTCGAACGCGCTGTCTTGAGTCTTGGCATTATTGTTTGCACGGATAGTCGTGAAGAATTGCGTCAAAACGTCCACATCCTCAGGAGCACAATGTTCGCCGGTAAACAACCGGGAGAATAAGAGTTCGAGTATTCGCATCCATCAGCGCACCGCCCAGCACAGCTCGCAAAGTGAATGACGGTGAAGTGATGCCAGGTTCCCCGTACTATTGACCAACGCAGCACAGGTCGAGTTTGGGTCGTTGTCAAATTGCTCAATTACACCCTGAAGAGTGTTGTTGAGGCTCTTTGACTCAACGTGAGCCTTGCCGTCGACGTCGGTGTCACAAAGAGCCATGAAAGCTTCACCCACTTCACCAAAGTTAATGTCCCATTTAGAGATGTAAAGAACTCGTCGGCCGGCGCTCCAGAGGTTGCGCCAACACCATCCAGCACATACCCAGTCACCTGTGGAGGAGCGAGATGCATGCCGCTCCGTAAATATCGTGCCGTAGCTGACACCATACACAATGGTACCAGCTTCGTTCGTGTACTTGGCGATGAAAGTTGCGAGGTCGGTGGCAGCCGTTGTCACAGAGAACGACGCAAGGTCACCATATTTGATCTGCAGGTCTTCGGCACACGTAGAAACTTCGGACGGGTCAATTGTGTTACCCCATGGAGATCCCGTGGTGGTGACCTGAGTCGTGACACAGTCAAGCAGTGTGCTGCGACCCGTGCCCCGATGGCCCATCGTGTACACATTCACTGCTCCTTCCAGTTGCGAGTGTGGCGTTACCATCGATCCCTCGACTACGGCACGTCATCAACGATACATTTAACAAGACAGCATCAGCACCACCTCGAAAACCTAGTGACACAGCTATTGAGATCACTTACGGCCAGTCGACGAGGCACCAGGGCCGCCCTGGAGTAGGCACACGTTGGAAGCAGTATCGGGGTTGCCTGCCGTCGCCGGTATACGCTTCACGAAGACATCGACTTTCGAGTTCACTCCATCGGGAGTCTCACAAATTCTAGTATAGCACAACGGAGCACTGTACAGGCACATTCTGCTTCCTGGCCAGTAGAATTACCTCTACCCGAG
Source organism: Phytophthora quercina (assembly GCA_014706105.1). Taxonomy (NCBI): domain Eukaryota; phylum Oomycota; class Peronosporomycetes; order Peronosporales; family Peronosporaceae; genus Phytophthora; species Phytophthora quercina. The sequence goes on along the minus strand of JACBOW010000048.1, from coordinate 375,866 downwards.
AAGGTGTACTCGGAACAGGGATACCAGCCGTCCAGGTCGCTTTTCGAAGTCATGTTGTCGGCGGAAGCCATCGCGACTGTCATTGTCAGTGCAATGACGCGATGGAGCTGCATGCCACTTGCGAAGCCTTACAGAGTAGGGAGTTGTTGGTTTCGAGGAAATTTGGAAATGCTGTTCGGCATGCCTCATGAGCTCTTGGTTGCTCCTCGTTGAATTGTATCGTCATCACTAGAGCGTACTACGCCGGGTACTAATCTTATCCTGAGGATAGTACCTAAGATCATAAGCCAGACGATATTTACGGTCCACGTAAACCTTAAGACATACTGTACATGTACTGATACGCCTCGCCAATTTAATACCACCCGTGGAAGGCGTTGGTATCAAGTACAACAACTTATTAGATTTCGAGGCGTTAAAATCTCATTTTTTAAGCATTTTGTCCAAATATGTTCCAAAAATAAGCACATTGTGTCTTAGAAAGGAACATATACCTATTTTTGTTGTATTTGGGGACGAAGAGGCACCTAAAATGGCAAAACCTGGGTCGATCTGGAATATTTTCGTATTAGCTTTGAGAAATGGGGACATATTAGGTAAGTTCCATAGTAAAGCCTATCTACCGAGTCGGAGGACCGGCTTTTGTATTAAGTTTGAGCGATTATTAGATTTCTCAGCTACTAATTTGGCGAGGGGTATCTGTATTGTGCTTTGCAGATGAAATGTCGCTCCGTTTTATGGCCTAGATCGAGCATAGTCGGGTATAAAAAACAGACATAAAATGAGATGGGACCAGATGGACATGGAATTATTTATCTGACATCGTTTTGCGTTCCAAACACGCAAAATGGTCGTTTTGTAGCAAAGCAATGTCGATTTGCCCTGTAGATATTAACCCTTGTAGCACCGCGTCTTATGCTGTATTATACAGCATATGGAATTAGCTTGAATAAAGTATACTCGGGTACCTGTCCACAATTTATCTGTTTGTAGCCCTCTTCCGGCAATAGAGCCGGACACTCGTGGTGACGTCAGTCTATTCTGAGGTCATGAGTGGCTAGATCACTGGATACAGGCGCTACATAGGTGTGAGAAATGACTGTCTTATTTGCTACCCTTTCAGAAACGTTAGACTTGCCAGCGCCGTCCGCGCCAAAACCATTGGCGCGAGGAGCTTGGGCGCCTGCATCGCACGCGAACTCAGTTTTGTGCGGAGGACACGTTCGCCATTGTCAATCAAAGCTTGTGCAACAACAATGGGCAAACGTTTACTCCGTAGGATCAAGGTGCGCCTGCGTCTACAGCGTACTACACCCTCATCTAACGCCTCAAGCCGCTAATAGTCTCTGTCCTGTCTAAGATCCTATAACGGTTCTGCAATGTAATAGGGCTGCGGCGGTGGAGCGTAACGGTGTTTCTGCTGCGTGCATGGGGTCTCTTGTTACGGAGGTCACTTGGCTTGCCAAAGGTGCGTTTGCGTTCTTCAAAGAAGAACGTGTGAACACCGCGTATGTACTTGCTGATGTGTTATGTCTCTGTGGTTAGTGTCAGTGCTGCGCCGCGTCTCTGTATGAATCCTCGTTATGTGGAAGGCATGGACCACTCTCAACTACTGCTGCTTTCCCCACTGCGATGGCTGTAATCTCTGTCGGGTGTTATTGTGCTTTTGACTTCTGCTGTAGATACCGCGATTGGAGCATAGCCGCATGCGACGTCTGCTGTATGGTGCCGTATAGTTTTGAGGAGTGGGGGCGTATGCTGTAGTTGCCTCGTTAGCTGTCGATGACGGAGCGATTTCTGCTGTAGAAGGCTCGGTACGCGGTTGGGTGGAGTGAGGTTCTGCCGGAACGTACATAATGGATGTAGCATCAAATCCCTATCTCGACCATGACCACAACTGGGGGTTGTGCTACCACAGACACCAGAAGACATTGCCCACTTCGAGCAGTCAAACCAGCTTCCTGTGCGTTTGCAGACTACCAGAGTCACCATTAGACGCTGTTTCGGTAGATGCAAGCATTACAGTGCAACCAATGTGTGTATCAGTGTAGCGATCTACATAGCTAGCAAATATTTTTTCCATGGCCCATACAAGGAATATTATGAAGTGTGATCATGCGCAACGTATTAGCACGGTAGTCGCCTTTACGTCGTCCTGATCACCTTCACTGCATCATGATTTACAGGTAGCTCGCTAGTTTGATCGTTCTCGCAGACATTTATTTATACTGGATCCGAGTTCATGGCTGTTGTCCAGCACGAACAGAATATGCGACTCATCAGCAATCCTTACGATTTGCATTGACAGTATACAAAAAATAGTATGCGGATGTTTTGGTGTTTCGTTGTTCCCTGCATAGTACAACCTGCAATAATCCTTCTGCTGTATTATACAGCATACGGTGCTAGAAGAGTTAATCGACCGCGAGGCTCGATTTGGCATGTCGTAGGCCGAAATATTAGTGCCCTAGATAGAGATCAATTTGTCCTTTTTTATAGACCCCGATATATAAATCGACCTCGAATTATTATAAATCGAGGATACAGCCAAGTGAAAATGACAAAAGCATTGCAATGCACAATACATGTAGCAAAGCACGCAGAAGGTTCGATCCCCGTAACTTACATGTGTTTTAATAGTAAGGGATTGTGCCAGTTTCGTGCCACTGACTAGTTTCGTGCCACTTGATTTTATCCAATCAGAATATCGTATTTCGTGTGGCTATTGGCTATTATAGTCTCCTTCTGTGCAGATTTTGGTCGATCCACCATAAATGATTTGCATTGATACAAACTTCTAGTGAAAAAAGTGGCAGGAGACGGGGTTTTAGGTCAAATCAACGGCTTATGCAAAACGACGCCACAAGGTCTCCAAAACAGACACAGATCTGCGTAAAAGTCAAAAACGAGACCGAAATCATCGGCTTTTTGAGAGTACTTTTGTTGTTAAAATTGGACTTCTTGTTGAATAGTTAGGTTTGGACAAAGACGAAGCAATCAAAGTGGCACGAAACTGGCACAATCCCTTACATGTATTGTGCTTTGCAGTCATTTTGCCGAGCTAATTCTGGCGATTAAGCAAAACACGATTTAATGTAAAAAGCGGATTTTACCCGAAAAATTAGGTTAGCGCATGTTAGTAACCTCCCTATGTTGGCTAGTGGTAAGCCGCGAGTTATCTTGCTAGAGCGTGGATAGGCGGGTAGCCACCCGCCATTCTGGTGTCTTTGTGATTAGTTTCGCCTTTAGCGATATGGGTTCACCGGAGCGCCTATAGTTGACAGCTAGCCCGTCGGTAAAATTAGGCTAATTTCCGATTGGCATGTCGCAAACGGGAATTATATCTTCGAAGATAAGGTCTTTTCCGTCATTTTGGCTGCAAAGCACAATAGTACCGTATGTTACTACATGTAAGGTGCAAAAAAGCACTGTCGTGAAGCAATTTGCAGCCATATCGACAGAAAAAAGCAATTTCGACTCGAGCTATTTCAACACATACTTTCAACACATACCACAGAAAGAGCCTTACGCAGCACTTGAGCCTGTTGCCTTCATATTGTAGTAGTAATTGATACCTCCTCTAGTATCCTTTTTTTTTAAACCCAGAGCTGTTCCGGCGGAGACACGGCTTTGTTTTATACAAGAGTCTGTATGAAATTGTCATTTCCACTTCAACTTTTAACCAATCATAAGATTCAAACACAGATTCCCGTATTTCGATTGGTTCGATGCGATTCTACTAAACTGGCAATTTACATTATTGTGCTTTGCAGTCATTTTGGTGAGCCAATTCTGGCGATTGATCCAAGCACTATTTAATGTAAAATGCGAAGTTCACCCGTAATATTAGGTGAGCATGAGCTATTATTTTCCTTATGATGGCTAGTCGTAAGCCGCGAGTTATCTTCCTATTGCGTGGTTTGCGGATAGCCAGGGCCCATCTCTTCTTAATCGCATCCCAGTACCACCCCGAAGAGTGATACTGACTCAGATCTACGAGTGCGTCGATCAAGATCTTCAGCGTGGTGTTGTCTGCCATTAGCTATATCAAGGCTGACTTTTTATCTGCGAAATTTTTAATTAATTAGCTAACTTCGGTTTCCGTGTTAAGTTCTCTTTCGTTAAGTTCGTCTTTGGCTTTCGCTTACGAGCACGAATCTGATCTCTGTTCTTCTCGTCGTACCCTTTCTGGTACGCTAAGCGAGCCTCCGCGTCTTAAGGTAGTAGCGCTTTTGGGGCGCTCCTTATGACGTTGATACTGTTCAGGTGTGTATGCCATTGTACTTTATATTACTAACTTTATATTTATCAGAAATAAAAGTGATTGAATGAGCGACTCAAATGAAGTTCATTTTGATCACATGCAAATCAATCGCAACCAGTGCAACTAATCAAATACACTTGGTGAAAAAGCTTGTAGATGCACTCACTACTTGGCGTTGTACGAATCACAATTCATCCTTTGTTTCACCTTCGGTAACGGGCGGCAACAAAGACGGCAAGTCGGGGATTCCATGAAATGTGAAGCCATACGATTGATATTGCTCGTTTTCGCCGACCCATCAAATCCACCACCAATATATCCCACTGGAACTCCCCTTTGGTGCACACAATAGCACTTCCAGAGAGACCAGGAGCTGACAAAGATGAGAGAGTCATTGTGTTTCCGCTCCAGCCAGTGACTTCAGCTGGAATGATGGCGTAGGGGTGATCAAAGTTGTGATCTTGAGAGCACCAGGGAATCCAAACACGTGAACACCCATTGTGGCAAATACCGCAACGGACGTTTTACATCGAACGAGCTTGAAGTCTTCGTGTGGCAGGGCAACTTGGAAAATTGCAAAGTCGAATGCAGCTGAACTACGCCAACATGTGTCACAGTCGAGGCTGAATCGGAGGATTTCGTCCAAATTCGTGGCATCGGGAAGGAGCTGCTCCACCACAACCTGAGGTTTGTCTGACACAACTGGTGTTTTCTTCCCTAACGTCCGTTGGGATTTGCGACGTGGTTGCATAGCAACATCGCCTCCCTTCCTTTGCTACCACCCGTTTTCAGCTTGGGGTGAAGTCTCAGATACCGTTTGATCTCACTCTTGAAGTCAGCACTTAAATGCTCAGAGAATGTAGCGTCAATCCACAGGTGCAAGTTCGTCAACAGATACAAATGCGTCGGCGTTCGATCCACAACCAGCGCTGTTCCCGAGCATACATGTTCCGATGAAATTCTGACAACTGACTTCCATATTTGTGCTTGAACTTGAGGATCCACGTTAGCCAAGTCTTTCGCGCTCCATAAGCCATCCTCCTCGACCAGTTTTGGAACCACCACCAGCACGTGAACTTGGCCCTCATCCGGTTGAAAGTTCTCTCCGAAGTACTTAGCGTTCTTGAGCCACAGCGTGGGATCCATCGGATCCCCGAAGCCTCGCAGTGTTCCATCTTCATCGATCTTCACAGCTGCCGCGCCAGCCCCATCCAGCCACGTGCCGTCCTTCTTCGCCATGAAGACCTGCAGTTCACGAGCAGGACATGTGATGTCCTCGTTCTTCGCCTTGATCGTGTCCTTCAAGTCCCCACCAACTGGCTCGCGTCGATGTCCACAGGAAGGCGCTTCCCGCCACACCAACGATTGAACACAAGAGCTTTACCATCTTCCCTCGAACCGGCAGATTCTCGAATGAGAGAAAAAGAACTTTCTGTTTCTATAGCGGGTCACTATTGGTCAAAAGTCACAACAGATTCTGACCAATAGAAATGGCTTCACGAAGACCCTTGACCGTAAATCCTGCAAAATAAAAAACGCTGCATAGCGTCATCTTTAAGATCTGACCTGGACGAGCAGTTGTGCGGACGCTTGAGCTGCAACGAATGTCTTCTTGAGCTCTAAGCTGGTCGCGAGGTTGCGTCGGTGAAATCGACAGCTGGGTGGTAGAGACGGCTACACCTATTCTCCTTGATAAATTTAATCAATAAAAAAATGCCGCCATTATGTGCTGCACCCCACTACTGGCGATAGAGCGCAAATTGGCGGCCGTTTGTGTGTGTTCCAGAGCGTGGAAGTTGAAGTTTCCCTTGCATTCCGCGCTGGTGGGCGCGTTTTTATTTGTCCCACGAGTTCTGCTCCCAAAGGGACTGAGTTTAAAACAGAAATCGATGTTTGGTCCTTTTTGCTAAGTGGGGTTAACCCGTCAATAAAATTGGTCTAATTTCCGATTGGCATGTCGCATACGGCAATATACCTTCGAAGATAGCTTTCTGTTTAGTTTACATTGTAGACGTAGGCAATAATCACAGTTTTAGTGATTCGATAAATAAAAGGGAAATCCGGTTTGGGGTCCTAGTTTTGAAAATAATTCGGTTTGGGGTCCGCCTGATGCCCTTAACTTGCAACTTTAAAACCGCCTGTTTGATAATCTGTATTACCAAACGAATTTCTTCCTTCCTCTGTTGTTGAGTCGCTTTATCACTGATTGATCTCCACGGACAAATAAAAACGCGCCCACCAGCGCGGAATGCAAGGAAACTTCAACTTCCACGCTCTGGAACACACAAACGGCCGCCAATTTGCGCTCTATCGCCAGTAGTGGGTGCACATAATGGCGGCATTTTTATTGATTAAATTTATCAAGGAGAATAGGTGTAGCCGTCTCTACCACCCAGCTGTCGATTTCACCGACGCAACCTCGCGACCAGCTTAGAGCTCAAGAAGACATTCGTTGCAGCTCAAGCGTCCGCACAACTGCTCGTCCAGGTCAGATCTTAAAGATGACGCTATGCAGCGTTTTTATTTTGCAGGATTTACGGTCAAGGGTCTTCGTGAAGCCATTTCTATTGGTCAGAATCTGTTGTGACTTTTGACCAATAGTGACCCGCTATAGAAACAGAAAGTTCTTTTCTCTCATTCGAGAATCTGCCGGTTCGAGGGAAGATGGTAAAGCTCTTGTGTTCAATCGTTGGTGTGGCGGGAAGCGCCTTCCTGTGGACATCGACGCGAGCCAGTTGGTGGGGACTTGAAGGACACGATCAAGGCGAAGAACGAGGACATCACATGTCCTGCTCGTGAACTGCAGGTCTTCCTGGCGAAGAAGGACGGCACGTGGCTGGATGGGGCTGGCGCGGCAGCTGTGAAGATCGATGAAGATGGAACACTGCGAGGCTTCGGGGATCCGATGGATCCCACGCTGTGGCTCAAGAACGCTAAGTACTTCGGAGAGAACTTTCAACCGGATGAGGGCCAAGTTCACGTGCTGGTGGTAACACAGACGCAATTTTGGGCAAACGCACTCGATCTGATGAATGGTTCATCGAACAGATTCGAACGAAGAAAAGCAAAGTGAGTGTGGATGATAACGGGCAAAGTCGCATTACGAGGTATTTCGAGATGGCTGGGTTTCCGCCGTTGGCGCATCCGAAAATGAGATTCAAGAAGATTGTGGAAAGGGATGCGTATGTAGTGATTTTCGCGGAGTTAATGAACAACGTGAAGTCGTGCTTTATAGAGGGTGCAGATTGCAACATGGTGGTGACGGGAAATCCAGGCACAGGAAAGAGTCGTTTCTACCTGTATTGCATCTTTCACCTTATTTTTCGCACTAAAGTGGAGGTCAAGGAGCTTCCTTCCTTCGAGTTGGTGTTGAATTATGGCAAGAAATACCACAAATTCGATGCTGAGAGCCAGGAGTTTATCGAATTAGACGACGCTGATGTATCTTCGCTTCAGAAAGAGAACCGTGTGATTCGGCTCATCGAGGGGCATTCGTCGGAGCTTGCGGGTTGGCATGGAGTTTCGATTCTATTTGCCTCACCAGGAGCTGAAGGCATACAGAATTTTTCAAAAGTCGACACGTTCAAGTATTTTATGCCCGTATGGACCCTTGAAGAGCTTTGTGACTATAACTCGCTCCTCCCAGATGAGTTGAAACTGCGTGACGATGTTTTGATTTCGAGATACAATAAGTTTGGTGGGATTCCCAGGTTCGTCTTCACCAAATCTGAGCGTGAAAATACTGAAGAGTTGGATCATGCAATCGCTTTATTCAGTGCTCTGCAGATCATCTCGTATGCCAAAAGCAAGTCAGCTGTGCGCGAAGCAAACTACAGCCACCGCGTCCTTCAGATGGTGCCCAGCGAAAGCGATCTACGAGCGAAATTCTATTTGGATTTTTTGTCCAACCATATCGCCGAGGTGATCATTGACCAAGTGGACCAAGAAAGTATCCAGAAAGTGTCAGAATTCGCGGTTGCGCACGATGGTGACGACTCGGGAAGTACATCCGTGCTTCGGGGCAAGATTTACGAGTTGCTGTCATAAATGGTTTAGCCTGCCTAAGCAACACAAGCTGGTGCTGCGTCCGCTGGATGATGGACAAGCCTCCGTTGACGTTTCCATACCTGGGGAACTGAAAACGGTACGCTTCTCCCGTTTGGCCGACATCAAAGCTGTTGAAAGCGGGGTCTATTATCGGCCGACATCAAAAACGTTTGGTGCTCTGGATGCATTCGTCTTTGTCGGCAACGCATGTTACGGCTTGCAGATGACACTGAATCGGAATCATGGAATCAAGGGTGCACCATTGAATGCGTTTTTAGATTGGCTGAAGGGCGTTGGTTTTGCGACAGATCGCCTGTATTTCACGTTCATGGTTCCAAGCCACTTGGGAAGCGAATTTCAGAAGCAATCGATCCGAACGGGTTCCGATTCAGTCTCTAAGCGGCCAGGAGCTGCTGCCAAGGTCAACCAGTTTGTTGCTTCTTTGGACGTGATCGTTGAACGCGGCCAATAACAATCCTGGTTTGGAGGACCACGTATGCGGTGAAGCACGTGGTAGTGGAACAGTTGCAAGATCCTACGTACGTTTCACATTATTTTGACGGGGTAACAGCGGAGCCCAAGGCCCTAGCCAAGGGCTCAGGACACAACTCGAGGTTATATCAATCGGTAGGTGCTACTTGTCGACCGCAGATCAATTCAACACGGTGAGCCGCTAGCAGGTGTACGCATGGTAGTTGAACTGAAGAAAAAGTGGAGTCATGCCATGATCTTGCGGGTCTTATTCATGAACGAACTTTTATTCCACTGCTGTCTAGTTTGTAGTGAATTGTCTAGGCGTTATAGCGACGTGATTGATGAGCCTTGATAATCTTGCACCAGTAGTTAAGAGCATACGAAAGTAACTGCACCGAAATTGATATTTTTATTCTGACAAGTAAAAGTTCTAGTATAATATAAAGTACAATGGCATACACACCTGAACAATGTCAACGTCAAAAGGAGCGCATTAAAGCAGCTCAAAGCGCTACTACCTCAAGACGCGGGAGGCTCGGTTAGCGTACCAGAAAGGGTACGACGAGAAGAACAGAGATCAGATTCGTGCTCGTAAGGGAAAGCCAAAAGACGAACTTAACGAAAGAGAACTTAACACGGAAACCGAAGTTAGCTAATTAATTAAAAAAAATTCGCAGATAAAAAGTCAGCCTTGATATAGCTAATGGCAGACAACACCACGCTGAAGATCTTGATCGACGCACTCGGAGATCTGAGTCAGTATCACTCTTCGGGGTGGTACTGGGATGCGATTAAGAAGAGATGGGTCCAAGTATGCAAGACCCTGATCTATCCGTGCCCCGCGTACTATCCGAACGTTGTGGACCGTTGCTATTGTAACACCCCCATCAAGAGGCACTTCCTAATCATCGATAAGGATCAGAATCATCACTTCGTTGGTTCTGAGTGCGCCAAACTCTTTGGTGGGCACTACAAAGTCTGCCTTGAATGCCAAAACCGGTATCGAGGTAGTTATAAGTACTGTAAGGACTGCCGAGAGCGTGGCTTAACATCGTTTAGCGATGAGAAGCTAAGCTTCGGAAAATATAAGAGGAGAAAGCCTAAGAGTCTCTTAGGAGTTGATGATTCGTATATTCGGTTCCTTTCGAGTGCACCACTGTGTCTGATCCCTCAAAGAGGGATTTAGCTCACTATTTGCTACCAAGAACGACTGTTGGCTTCGGAAAGTACCGTGATAAGACGTTCGAGTGGGTCAAGGCTAACGACAAAAATTACTTCTTTTGGCTCCAGGGCCTTGACAAGGCTTATGCTAAGTATCTCTGAATTGATTAATTTCGAAATTTTTTGTCGGGGCTAAGATATAAAGTCAATCCTGACACAAGATCCAACAGATATAAAGTCAAGTCCACCGGATTATTATTGCCACACCTATATAGCAAACATGTTTGCATACGAGCTTGAAGGACTAAAGCGATTAAAAATTCAAGCTATTAAATGGGGTAGCAGTTACCGAGTTGAGGTGCGCGGAAAAACTGGTTGGGTGGAGTGAGGTTCTGTCGGAACGTACATAATGGATGTAGCATCAAATCCCTATCTCGACCATGACCACAACTGGGGGTTGTGCTACCACAGACACCAGAAGACATTGCCCACTTCGAGCAGTCAAACCAGCTTCCTGTGCGTTTGCAGACTACCAGAGTCACCATTAGACGCTGTTTCGGTAGATGCAAGCATTACAGTGCAACCAATGTGTGTATCAGTGTAGCGATCTACATAGCTAGCAAATATTTTTCCATGGCCCATACAAGGAATATTATGAAGTGTGATCATGCGCAACGTATTAGCACGGTAGTCGCCTTTACGTCGTCCTGATCACCTTCACTGCATCATGATTTACAGGTAGCTCGCTAGTTTGATCGTTCTCGCAGACATTTATTTATACTGGATCCGAGTTCATGGCTGTTGTCCAGCACGAACAGAATATGCGACTCATCAGCAATCCTTACGATTTGCATTGACAGTATACAAAAATAGTATGCGGATGTTTTGGTGTTTCGTTGTTCCTGCATAGTACAACCTGCAATAATCCTTCTGCTGTATTATACAGCATACGGTGCTAGAAGAGTTAATCGACCGCGAGGCTCGATTTGGCATGTCGTAGGCCGAAATATTAGTGCCCTAGATAGAGATCAATTTGTCCTTTTTATAGACCCCGATATATAAATCGACCTCGAATTATTATAAATCGAGGATACAGCCAAGTGAAAATGACAAAAGCATTGCAATGCACAATACATGTAGCAAAGCACGCAGAAGGTTCGATCCCCGTAACTTACATGTGTTTTAATAGTAAGGGATTGTGCCAGTTTCGTGCCACTGACTAGTTTCGTGCCACTTGATTTTATCCAATCAGAATATCGTATTTCGTGTGGCTATTGGCTATTATAGTCTCCTTCTGTGCAGATTTTGGTCGATCCACCATAAATGATTTGCATTGATACAAACTTCTAGTGAAAAAGTGGCAGGAGACGGGGTTTTAGGTCAAATCAACGGCTTATGCAAAACGACGCCACAAGGTCTCCAAAACAGACACAGATCTGCGTAAAAGCCAAAAACGAGACCGAAATCATCGGCTTTTTGAGAGTACTTGTGTTGTTAAAATTGGACTTCTTGTTGAATAGTTAGGTTTGGACAAAGACGAAGCAATCAAAGTGGCACGAAACTGGCACAATCCCTTACATGTATTGTGCTTTGCAGTCATTTTGCCGAGCTAATTCTGGCGATTAAGCAAAACACGATTTAATGTAAAAAGCGGATTTTACCCGAAAAATTAGGTTAGCGCATGTTAGTAACCTCCCTATGTTGGCTAGTGGTAAGCCGCGAGTTATCTTGCTAGAGCGTGGATAGGCGGGTAGCCACCCGCCATTCTGGTGTCTTTGCGATTAGTTTCGCCTTTAGCGATATGGGTTCACCGGAGCGCCTATAGTTGACAGCTAGCCCGTCGGTAAAATTAGGCTAATTTCCGATTGGCATGTCGCAAACGGGAATTATATCTTCGAAGATAAGGTCTTTTCCGTCATTTTGGCTGCAAAGCACAATAGTACCGTATGTTACTACATGTAAGGTAAAATACCAGTTTAGTAGAATTTTCTGGCTATTAAAATGATGAAATGAATTTGGTGCCAAAACAAAGATAAAGATTTAAGCTATTTTGGTCAATTAGACGCAGCTGAACAGGAAGGCGTGTGAGACGAAAACCAGCCGAGCAACTCGGACCAATTTCGTAGAATGTTCTCTGGATTTATATCCACACTCCATTCAAGGTTTGCAATGGTCTGAATCCACCCGTATCGGACACCCTGTCGGATTGAGTTAATCACTTATTGAAGCAATAGTAAAATCCTTTGTATATATAATGACCTGGAAGTATTGATATTATTGGGTGCCGATTTTGAACTAGCCACTTTTGTGACTACTGTTCCAACTAGCCACTTGTTGCGTGCCGCACTAGCTACTAGTGGCTACTCGAGGCGCCAAAAGTAGCTAAGCAAAAGCTCAAACGGAGACTCCGAACGAATTATCACCTAGTTAGTTTCCCTAGCACACATAGCAACTAGCCGACATGCAAAAAGTAACTATCCAACACCTAAAAACTAACTAGTTGACAACTGACAACTACAGTACACAAAATTCTGATTGGAAAACCGTTCCCCTTCAACATCGCTCGTTTCGCTTCGCTCACAATCACGTTCCCAACGTGAGCTCCTCGTTTGCACCGCCAATTTCGCTGCGCTCATGGCGGGCAAGGCATCGGTAATTAGATAGTACCTCCTTGTTAGGGCAACTACTCCGGCCCACGCACCGACCATTGCAGACAACAGGGCTCGGTTAATTTCAGTACCAGTAATAATAAAACCAATAAGCTTATTGAAATAACTAATTGGACATCAAACCCCAATAGTGTCCAGTAGATCTAGGTGCAATGTTGCGCAAAAAAGCACTGTAGTGAAGCAATTTGCAGCCATATCGACAGAAAAAAGCACAACCAAACGGGGTGATACACCTTTCAACTTCTTCGCGAGTCTGCCGCATTGTTTTCACAATATATTTTGTTGTTATGCTGCTAAAGAATCTCCTGAATCTTCGTTAACACGCAGCTTAGAGCTAAATCATGCAAAAGCTATCGTGTGAAAGCAAGGTGATCGAATATTTTTATTTAACTTGAGATAGCATCCCAAAACGAAGCGCTTCAGCCATACAGAAAGAGTTGAAACCTGCTATCATGGTGACGCTGAAAAATAATAAAATAACCCAATTATTAATAGGACAAGTTTTGCGTACCCAATCAATATGATATTGAATTGTGCTAAGCCCTAGTCAGCAACCCCGGACGCCGACTTCGGTCACACTGGACCCTCAAATTTTGGTGCTGGCTCCAATTGAGTTTGGTATGTGGGTGGACTCGTCCAATCCAGCTTTGGGGCCGAGAAGGCTGCTTCCAGACGCTGCTGGGGACCGATGTGGTTTCCAATGACCACGTCGTGGGCATCCACGTGGGCTCGGAGGCCGTGTACCACGGTGATGTGACAGTCGCCGCGTCCATCGTCAACCTGAAGGAGATCCGCACGCTGTGTCAGGCCAACTCAAGCGTCCCACTCACCATTGTCGACATTGGCGACACGTACACGGCGTACCTGAAGATGATTCGAGGCTGTGGACTACATGTCGGCCAACTACTTCCCGTTCTGGAAGAAAGTGGATATCGACGGCGCCGCTGACCACTTCTACACTTGCTTCTTGGCGCTTGTGGAGACCGCCGGTGCCTACAACAAGGTGATTGTGGGCGAGACCGGAAGACCTCGGGCGGCACGGACGCCGATGCCAGCCCCACCATGGCCTCAACGCTGCCAAGTACTTCTACGACTTATACACGCTTGTCGCGGAGAAGGACTTTTACTTGTCGGCCTTCGACGAGCCATGGAAACTGGCTACACTAGAGGCAGCAAGACGGTGGAGGCGTATTTCGGTCTGTTCACGCAGCAGGGTGTCCTCAAGGAAGTTATCTCGGCTGAATTCGACAATACCACCGCCTCCGTCAATGGCAGCAACTCGGATACGATCACAGCTCTGGATGTCGATGACAGCACCACTTCGTGGCACGACAACGACTATGGCCGCCTCGACCGCTGACGGCGCCGACACCACGTAGGATGACGCGATGCAGGACAAGAACACCTCGGATGTGAACGCTACGGACGACGACGTTGAGGGCGACACTTCCTCCACGACGTCCTCCACGCAGACCTCGACCACCACCACACCGTCGTCGGACAAGGACTGCGCCGTGAACACTGGAACCTGCGGAAGACAGGTCGACCCAAAGATTAAGTCGATTACGATATTTTTTCTAAAAAGGCAAGCACGATTTCGTGCATTCCTTAGCCCAGTCACGACTTTTGGTAGGACAAATGCTAGGACAAAATCACATTTTACTCGATTTTACTATAGTGTATCAGTATTTTTGTCCTAGCCAGGCGAAAACGGCTGCCTAGGACAAAAATCTCAGCAAGTATACAAAATCCAAAATATTTCGTTTTTGTCCTTCCGTTCGTCCTACCAAAAGTCGTGACTGGGGTTATAGTCATGGCGAGATGAACTGATACACCAACTTTGTGGAACCATACCTTTTCTTGCAGTGAACCTAATTTCAAAGGAAAAAAAAACATCGGAAAGCTCTTTATCTTCTCGTTTAAGTGAGCCCGCGCTGAGCACGTAAAACACGGAACCGATAGAATTATACTTAGACGAAATACTTAGGTCCTCAAAGTGATTATGGTGTGACATTTTCCCCTGGATTATGTTCGGGCCATCTGCTTTTTGCTGGTGTGTACCAATTTATACTTGCTTTCACTACAGTATCCTTATTTCGTGTTCACGATCCATGCACCAATTAAGCATCGATTCACGGCCAAACTTGACATGATCAACTCGTTCTCGGGTCATCTGAACGCATAGGGCAGAAGTTTCATGCGTGTAGTTATGGTCGACAAATACGTAGGTTTCCTCTCGTGCCGAGCTTACTCTACTTGATGCATTCCTTGTGAAGATATCTTGAAAAGGCACTTTGACACGTCCACAAGGGTATGATTATCGCAGCAGTTGTTTCCCTTTTGTCGACCCCAAAAATTCGGCTGATGCGGTTGTAACCAGCTTATCCGTATTCTATTGGAATTGTGCTTTATTTCCGTGGTCTTGTGGTGATTATGGGGTCAATAGTTGCGAAGTTATCGTTCAAAACACACTTTTGGTGTGTCAATTCATCTCGCCAGTACGATAGGTGGATTTAATGATATGGAGATAAATTTCGACTCGAGCTCTTTCAACACGTACTTTCAACACATACCACAGAAAGAGCCTCACGCAGCACTTGAGCCTGTTGCCTTCATATTGTAGTAGTAATTGAAACCTCCTCTAGTATCCTTTTTTTTAAATCCAGAGCTGTTCCAGGCGGAGACACGGCTTTGTTTTATACAAGAGTTTGTATGAAATTGTCATCTCCACTTCAACTTTTTAACCAATCATAAGATTCAAACACAGATTCCCGTATTTCGATTGGTTCGATGCGATTCTACTAAACTGGCAATTTACATTATTGTGCTTTGCAGTCATTTTGGTGAGCCAATTCTGGCGATTGATCCAAGCACTATTTAATGTAAAATGCGAAGTTCACCCGTAATATTAGGTGAGCATGAGCTATTATTTTCCTTAGCCGCGGTTTCTGTACGTCATTGAAGTGTACCGGTACATGTAGATTACTGTACCTGATGGCGCATTCAATACATGTACAGTCGATCCTCTCAGTATGCGTCCCTTGCCCTTCAAATATCCCGTCGGATCTGCTCATTCGCTCTCAAAATACAGCGCACCAACGTTCTGGCGCGAGTATTTGGTCAAGTTTTCTAACGCTTTGTTGGTCGCTTTGGCTGGCGGATACGTTCACATGGTTTCGTGGCACCGAATTTTGGATCGAGGAACGACTGTGATCATGGGGTTTGCAGTTTTTGGGATCGGTCTCAAGCTTGCTCTTCAAGAGACAGCAAAGTGTTACATCATCAAAAGCGTGTCCGGAGTATTCTAACTATGTGCGTCCTCGTCGGAGTTCCTACCGTGTTGATCGACACACAAACTCGCATTGTTCTTCTCGGTACTCAAACAAATACCATCCTGATATCTGGAACGTTGGGGATGGCTGTGGGTGAAATTTCCATGCGTCTGACGAAAGCTGCCTACATATCGTGGACAATTCGACGGCGCTCTAAAGCTCTCGACCTAAAACTTCAGCAGATTTCTCTCCAACCTGGAAAGTCTGGGACAGCATCATCTTCATCGCTAAGGCAGGACTTTGAATCATGGAAACGTCAAGTTTTATCGTACCATACCACAGAGATCACTGCAGACATGTACGCTGAGTACATCGTAATCGGTTGCTCACAGTCTATCGTCTTCTGGTACGTCGGCCACCCGTTCTTCCCAGCGCTCCAGCTCCAAGCAGGCACTGGTTTGTCAGAAAATGATCTTACGAGATGGAGATTTAATCAAGTGGCCATGCTGGGCTTTCAATTCACCGTAGAAATACTGGTTGACTACGTGTGCGTCGTCCTGGAAATGGCTTGTGGGGTCGAGTTCGACCGAATCAAAGATCAGAGCACTTTTCTCGGTGTGCTGTTCATGACAATGACTGTTCTCAACATTACTATCTCGAGTGCTGTATATATGTCCTGATTTTACTGTAGTTAACAAGATAAATAGTTCCCTTTCTTGCTTGAGCACTTTCGATGGGTACTTCAAATCATTCGTAGTGAGACTACGGTACGTGTACGCAGGCTCCCGATTATTGCATTTTTATCTATTGAGTGTACAGTCTGTAAATAAATAATTGAACGCGCTTTGAGAAAACGATGCAATAAAATATTGCTTGCCCTGTTTACAATATCACAACTCCGTACGTGGTGCCGGTCCCGGCGGGTCGGTGCAGACGGAAGTGTTCCGGTCGCAGGAGGCCGTCGGCTGCATCGTGACGAAGACGGTAAAGATGACGACGCGTACTTCGACGTCTGGAGACCACGACGGAGACGACGTCTGGCGAGACGAGCACAACGCTAAAGACGGAGACGCGTGAGGAGACGGAGACCACTACCGAGGAGAGCAGCCGCGTCGATGCTAAACGGCTCGAGCTCCATGCGCAGAGCCAACGCGAGACCGACTAGTGCAAACTTGGTACGCACACCGTTGTCATGCCGAACCAGCCTCGAACGAGAGACCGCTGATGCAAACTTGGTGAAGCCGTACACGGCCATCATCTTCATGCCGACCCAGCCGCTCGCCGAGTCTATGTTGGCGACCACACCCGACCACTTTGAGCGCATGTGAGGCAATAACATCCAGGCCGGAGGTGACGGTGATGGTGTCGCTGCTCGATGCGCTATAGCCGCCGCCGATGAAGGTGGTGACGGTGTCACCTATTTACGAGTCCTGGACACCTATATAGCAAACGAGAGTGAATACG
The DNA here is from genome assembly GCA_014706105.1 of Phytophthora quercina. Taxonomy (NCBI): domain Eukaryota; phylum Oomycota; class Peronosporomycetes; order Peronosporales; family Peronosporaceae; genus Phytophthora; species Phytophthora quercina. Next base: position 358,515 of record JACBOW010000048.1, on the reverse strand, counting down.
TAAAGCGAGCGCTAGGCAAAATAAAACTTGACAGTTACAAACCTGGAGCAGCCTGAGCGAGCTGGGGCTTGGCTGATGTGCTCCCGAGCATCTACAGCGCACATACATGTTTAGTCAGCAGCTCGGCATTGATAGATAACATGGAATAGAAAGAGAGACATACCTTCTTCAGTGTGGGTTGAGGTCCAGGCGTCGAGTTTCGAAATGAAAGGCGCGCGAAACTGCGCGCCAAAGCTTTTTGCAAATTGAGACTCGTACCAACATGTCCCACTGTGTGAATAATTGGCCCGTGGTTAGCTACAACCAGAGCATCTGCTGACGAGAAGGAAATGACAAATGCTGCTAAGCAGGGCTGTTTTGCGACTATTACTCTTAACAACGGATCTGATGGCAAACGATTTCGCGAGTTAATTCCGGATCAAGCCCATCGTGCACAAGTGCTGCATTATAGCATTGCTTCGTCATTGGCACACGGCTTCCTGGTGTACGCTTCCAAAACAACCATAATCCGAGTTGTTTACGTAGTCGTCGGTGAAGACGTAGTCGACGCGTATTTACTTGCACTCGCAAGTATCAAGGAGAAATGTCTCGATTGGATATATTCCGCAGATGTGCCAGTGCTGAAGTTTTCAACTCAAGAACTGGGTCATTGCGGTGATATGTCAACGCTCAAGCAACATCTGAACTTGTGAAGAGAGCTCAGTGCCATTGTTGAAAGGCGTGGATGGCCCCTACCTCCAGATCACCACATCTTACCCACTGTCATCGCCAAGTGGAACAGAGCGAAAGGAGGGATAGACGTCTACTCATGTTACCTGAAAAAACGCGGGAGCGTGCCAATTACATTGGGCTGCGAACGTTCACGACTTTGATCTACCCCCCCCCCCCAAACAACACTGCTTCTTCAAGTGAGTTTTTCAATTTCCCTTGTCATCGATGTGGATGCAATGGTGACGATTAGTATCCTGTGTGGGTGGTGGCAGAGCTACTCGTTTCTGATTTTGATGGACATCGAAAGATGCATTTTGTATAATACCAGCAGCAGAAGTGCAACAATGCTACACTTCTTTCGTTTTGCCGCGATGCCGCAACAACCTTACCTGATCTCACTGATGAAGCAAGTGCCAACAGCTACCGAGATGATGAAAACACCGAAGAGGATCAAGAAGACAGGACTTCCGAAGCTGCAAAAAGTACTGGTCTCGACAGAGCGAGCATTTTGAGATGGACATGGAATGGAATCCCATCCGGCTGTCCCATCGGAAGCAACATCATACCGTAAGTATTTAATTATACTTTTCAAACGTCTGAGCTTATACGCTCTGCATAATGTGTACAGAAACTGCTGCCACATTCTAAGCAATTATGCTGCTTGGTGTGCTGTCAAAAGAGCCACGACAAGGAGAACACGCCCAACAATTGTTCGCACAGCCGACACGGAAACAAGACGAGATACTAATGCACAGTTTGCAAGGTTGCGCTGTGTGGTGTGAAACGCTGGGAGGGTCAAACTTGCTTCGGGATATTCCACGCACTCCCGAAACTTCCAAAACCCTGCAAACCTACCACGACGGATGCAAGAACCCCACACATTCGTGCCCCACCCCCATCTCGCAAGAGGTCCAGTGACTCCATGGAACCGGATGAGCGACGAGTGACAAGAATGACCCCGCAGCCACGCCGACGATCAACGCGTCTGTTGTTAAGCAAGACGTAAAATCTGCTGTTGGCAAGCGACATATTTGTCCTAGAGGTAGGACAAAACGTCACTGACCTCGTGAAAAACGGTCGTGCATTTTAATGTGCTCTCCGAGCATCAGTTCGTTTGAATTCTGCTTGGTATTTTGATAACACGTTGACAAGACACTAAACTTTGCAAGTGTCCACCGCTAAAGCCTGGCGGACTGAATACCTTGTCAAGGTGGACGCTCAACTTTTGTTCCTACCGTTTGTCCTACCAACCGGACTCACTGGGGTTAACACCTCCACTATAGCCTATGGCATAGGCGCTCTAATAAGGCAAATCCGGCCCAGATCTCTATAGGCGAAAATAATTCTAAGAACACCAGAATGGCGGGTGGCTATCCGCAAACCACGCAATAGGAAGTTAACTACCCAAAAACCAAAATCATTTTTACTTCTTAATTAATATGCAGCATTGTATTAGATCGACATGAACACTGTAAACAACACAGTGACATTGACATCCTATTTATTCGGCAACTTCGAAGGCCACTCATAACGTTAAACTTAAATTTAGATTTGTAGCCATTTGAAAAAAAACATTTAGCCGCATTTAGTGAACTCAAGATAAGCTTACAGTATTGCCTGATGTAATGTGTTTTCTACTCAAAAGGACCTGATCAATCTGAGCTGGCAATCTCAAGCATCTTAACTTTCTGTTTACGGTAGAATTGGACGCAAACACCACCCAGGTCCGTCTGGCCCTTGTACTGTATGTACAGGACAACATCGCAAGCGGCCTTATTTACCTTTGGACTCGTAGCTCTATAAGAAACAAAAACAAAAATAATAAACGCTCGAATGAAATGGCCATGCGTCAGCATTAACAGAGTGCATCTATTGTCTTTCAATCTTTTTTTTTAAAAAAACGAAAAAATCCTGTTCATTATTAAAATAATTATAATTATAACTCGGTAATAATGTGATGCAAGTAATTATCAAATCCCAGTCGGAGTCAATCCTTTCGCCGTTCCCAGCTGGGATCCTATCAATGTTAGGAATCATTCGGCATGCGTTTTCTCGTAATCATTGATGACCTCGTGGCCACACCTCACTCCGTAAGCTTACCTCACGACACACGGGTCGAGTCATAACCAGTCATGCGCGTGTGCTACTTCGTGCTTGCAGTGGCAGCCACCCTTTTTGCCAGCAGTGATGCTGGATTAGCGCCTAGAGAGTCGAACGCCTTGCTATCAGTCTCTGTGGAAGGAATTGACAAGCGCTCCCTGAGGAGCTACAACACTCTCAATCTGAACACGATAGACAATGCCGTCGAAGAAGAGCGGACGCCAACAATTGACCCAGCGAAAATCCAGAAACTCTTAAACGCAGATGACATCGCTGCTGCACTAGGTGATCTCGACAAGCGAGTGCTTTATTCACAAAGTGGTTAAAAGACGACGAAACGACGCTGGCCATCGTCGCCAAGCTATCGGAAAAAGACAAGATTATCGCGAACATGCCGATTCTGACTAGATTCGACGATGTCAGAACAACCCTGAAGTTCAACCAAAAATTGACTGAGTGGATCGACACATAACGCCTCGACGAAATAGGCACAGCGCTGCAAGCTTTCGAGACAAAACCGATGAGGGACCAATTCACGACGTGGTATTACAACAGCGGAATCACCCCGAAGGCGTTTTCCACGGCAATCGCGACGGTGAATAACGAAGTTAAGCGCAAGCAGTACGGTGCGCTCGACAACCACTTCAAAATGTTCGTACAAGGGGAAGTCGACAAGACTAAAAAGATTGCTGAAAAGTATGCCGAGGCCGCGGCCAACAGGGCGATCCAGATCGCGGCAAAAAAAGCTGCGGCCAGCTCGGCTGTCGAGAACGAGGCCGAAAAGTTTGCTGAGGCTGAAGTCAAAAAGGCTGCGTTGGCTTTTGCTGCTGCGGTTGCCTAGATCATCTCAAACAACTACAATAGTACTTGAGAAGTAATATTCTCAAAGTACTACGTACACATAAAAATTTATCATTACCTCAGTACATGTACTTATCAATTTGCAGCAACATTACCACCATTTGAGTTGCTGGAGGCACGAAAGGACGTCGACATTGCGATCCAAAGCATGGAGGCTAGCAAGGTGAAGCCTCTGGGCAGCATCTTACGCGACGACGTTCGCCACACGTTGCACACGCACTTCCACTCATCTAAACCCGCACCTCGCCCTTCCACTGGTGGCGGTGCATCCCTCGCTGTCGCTAGTCGCAAAAAAGTTTTCTCCTTTGTGCAGGTGCAAAAGCCCAAGAGCGTAGCGGAGACCAAGCGACTCTTTGGAACTGCAGCCAACACTAGTAAATACTTCGTCTTGTGTGTGACAGTGCAGGACGCAAATGCCTCAGTGAAAGGCAGTACGGCTCAACTGGAGCTGCACTATGTGCAACTACTGAGCAATTTGTCGGTGGATGTGCAACATTCGTGGAATTTGAGTCACCTCGATACCATTGAGCACAACGGCATTGGACCGGATAAACCAAAGGGAGCATTTGCACTATTTTTTAGTGGTGAAGCGACGTCCTGGCAGTGGCTCGTGGAGACGAGGGAGAATGCTACAGCTATGCATGAATTCTTGTGGAGTTTGTGCGCGGTAGTGGTGCAAAATAATGTAAGTGATGGAAATTGGAGGTTGGTGCTGTGACTCTATTGACAGTGATTCTTATGTGTAGACAACGCTACCGAGACTGGTGCGGATCAATGTCGACGAATTGCACGAGACAGCCACACGACTTGATCTGCAAAAGGTGTACGATTCAGATGTTGACCTTGTCCGTTCTGTGGTACGTTTATGAAGTGTGGATGAGCTTGTTAGGTTGTTATGTTGACGTTATGTTGGTGGTGCTTACTTGGTATAAAAGGCTGAAATGAAGAAGAATGGGTCTCTGAATGAAGATCCTGCTGGGGAAGAGGCTGGTAGTGGGAAGAAAACTGCTGACATCAACGCGGGTATCGATGTTTCTGGCTTACGACTTGCTTCTCCGGAGAGTGACGAAGCTCTTAGCTTGCTGAACGATATCGACTGGAGCACGGCTCAACTATCTGCAGTTGAAGATGATTTTCGCAAAAAATTACGTGCACTAGAGGACGAAAACATCACATTCTTGCTTTCCTTGGATAGCGAAGCTGCAGTTGCCCCAACGGGTAAAAGCACTTCAAAGACCAATTCTGTGGACAAGATTTTAGAGGCTATTGATGCGGTTCAAAACCGTGTTACACTGATCCAGGACTGGACAAACGAGTCCGACGAGTCTCTTGGCCAGACGTCCAGCAGTATGCAACATTTCGAGGCTCTAAACAATCAGCTGGAGATGCACTTCAAAAACAGCGTGTCGTTAGAGGAAGTATTGGCAAAGTTGATGGCGCAGGTGGAGGTCCCTAAAGAGCAAATGCGGATTTTTATGTCTCCAGTGGACATTTTCCCCGGAGAGATTGGAGGAAGCTCAATTGGGGTCACCGATGACAGAGGAGGCACAGTTGGGCGTGACGTGGGAGTCGCAGAAAGAATTAGGACAGCGATTACTGCGATTGCCGCGATGGATCAAGCTATTAAATCCACGCAAGAGTTTCCAGCGAGTGATATGATCGCTTTTCGTGCGCGTGGAGACGAGCTCATCAAGCTGGCTACTGGCTTCGGTGAAAAACTTTGTGCATCGTTTGATGGGTTTCTCCAGCGGAAGATAAAGCAGTGGGCAAACTCTCGTGGTGGTAGCAATGACACTGTTCGTGGACGTGACCGACGTGAGCTTTCATCGGTGGTTTCAGGTAATGATGATATGAATTGGGGTTTTAGCCTCGAACCCCTTCAGAAGGTCCTCGTTGACTATCAGCCCCTGTTTGCACACTTGAATTCGCTCGATCCTCGCATTCTTGTGGCACTGAGGCAGACATATATCAAACAGCTTGCGGGCGTTTACAATGCGCACATGCAATTACTCTTCCGGTGCTTAAGGGACAAACTTCCTAGAAGCTCCAAGCACCAATTCCACAAGCCAACATCGATCCAATCCAGAGGAATCCACCTTTCATCCTCGCACTTCAGCGTTGGTGACACAATGTGTGCATCACCTCTGATGCAACAAGCGCTCGATCATCTCACTCCTCTCGTTTTGAGCGAGCGGCGACTGGTGGCTCGATTGTTGTTCCCTACGTTGGATAAAATGAATAATGCAGGTGGCAAGCACGAACTGGAAGATCTGACGCTGATGATGGAAGGTATTTTCGAGAAATTGCTCAAGCGGATGAACGAATTCGGTGAAGCCGCGGGAATTCGCAACATTTTGGATGCGCTTTCGCTTGTGGTTCTCGTCAACGCGAATCTCGAGGAGTACCGACAGCAGAGTGCGTTCCTGTATAACGTCATGGTTAGCTTCCAGCTCCAGATGAAGCGAATGTTGATCAAATTCACTGAAGAACAGGTACGTCTATTAGGCATACCGTTTAGTTGTAGTTGAACTGTACAAGCATTGACAATTTTCGTTGTGTAGGAGTCATGGATAAGTGCACAAAATGTTGATACGAAAATGGCCGGCGTGCTTGCTCCGACGAAAAAGATTGTGGTACGATGTGAGAAGATAGAATAGCTGTGCTTACGCCACAATTGATGCTTAGTTGCTGATCTTGTAGAACATGATTGCTCGAATGGAGGAAAGTGTGGCCGGCAAAAGTTATGATAGCACTCTAGTGTCCATCTATAACATGATCGTGCCCGCTACAATGCAATGGATCGACAAAGTCGCAGAATCGAGGCCAAAGTACGCTGCGTTGACTCGCCTCGGTACGTTTTTGCAGAAGTTACAACATCACATCGTTGACAAAACGTACCAAATCTCTTCGCTGTTGTTTCTGCTTTAGAAAACTACATCTTTCTCGGCGACAACCTGAAGACTATCAATGGCTCAAAGGACCTGCCACTGGCGCAGTATGCCGCTGAAGCTCACGAAAGATCTGCTAAAAATCTTCAACGTTATGTAGAATCTGTGTGGGAGTACGCGTTCAAGCAGCTTGTGGTACGTGGAGTAACGTTGCCCGCAGTTGGGTATAGTTGGTCAATAACGGGCACATACTGCTGTATCCAGCCCTTGATCGCATCGATAGAATCGCTGATGGCGACGGTGCCGGCGTCTGAAATCCAGTATCATTCACCACGGCAAGAAGTTCGTCGGGTTCTTGACTCCACTGCAAGCTCGGTAAGTCAAGAGTTCTTACACACGTAACTCAATCTGACGGTTTTGTTGCTCTACACCAGTTTGAGAAGTCCGTCCGTTTCATGCATGACCGCATGAAGAAGCATTTCCGCGAGAACCCCAAGATACTACCAAGCGTGTGGAAACAACTGATAACGTACGGTAGCAGTCGTATGGCCGTGTACGCTCTTGTTGCAGGAGACTGCTATCAGCTGCGCTTTGAGCCATCGCCCGAACACGGCCTGGAACTGCTAACCAAATTCGCCTTTACCTAATGGAAAAGATTAGCGGAGTAGTAAGGACTGATGTTAACCAATCTAGCTTTAGTGCGTGCAAGCCTATCTTGTCACCTTATTCTTCCTTCCACTTCTTCACTGCGCTCGGAGCAGGATAAGTCCAAATCACGAGCGACAAAGTATGGACGGAAACGTAGATACAGCAAGTATACGTTAGAGCCAACAAGTTGATCCGGTGAACGAAGCTGTCGACGGCATAGGATAAGCCTGCTATCACGTCTGTTAAACAAAACCAAAAAAGTCAGCAGAAAACCAATGACGTAGCTGTCGCCAAAGACGACCGTACCTAGGCGGCTCCAGTTCAGCAATGTGAGGAGAACCAGTGGGGACGATAAAAAGAGCCACAGACCACTCCAAAAATTCATGGGCAGCGTTGTGGTACTAAAGGGCACTACACGGGCCAAGTGGGTCATCGGGATCGCGCAGAAGAGAGCCATAGGATAATTCAGGATGCCCATGATGCAATGTGCGTACCTGTTCACAGCAAAATAATGTTAGTTTAAGCTCAAGATCAACAACCAGTTCTATACCTCAAGCATCAATGCACGTACACCAGCATCGCCATAGTAATGAATTTGATGGCACGCCAGCCTGAATCAAGCTCGGGGGTGTCATTGATTGGATCTGGCTTGGAATCCGTGAGAGTCAATTGAGATTCTTGTGGCAACTTCTTTTGCTGCTCAGCTTCGTAGGTCGCAATTCTCTTCCTCCACTCGAATATTTCCGCACAGCCCCAGAAACCCGTCACAGAACGGAGCGCAGGCATTACCACCACAACGATCGAAGCTTGCACGATAGAAATGATTATCGCCAGCACAAACCACCGCGAAGCAGACAAATCACTTGGACTGAACGTGTGCAGTAGTGCGGTGGGAGTAGCAAAATATTTGCAGATCCCAATCAGTAGGAGCAAACACAGCGCTTCGACCACGAGGAATACAGCCAGTGCAAACGCAACACGCATTCCGGTTGTTTGGTCCGCCAAATACAGCAAATGAGCGATCGCCGGCGAGATGGCCAAAATCACGGTGTAGATGTACTCGCCCACCGATACGAAGGTCGACGTGCTGGGGAGAACGTAGAGGAAAAACGACTGGTGCAGTTTCTCTTCCAGGTTGCTGAGCCCACGGACCACCATCTCAATCGAACGTAGTATCTCGCGGGAAGGAAGTGGACGGTCACCCGAAGCCACACTCTTTGTCAATGACAGAGTGATACTGTCGATGTTGTAGCTGATGAAGTTGGCGTGAGGTCCAGATGGTCCTGATGCTAACGTCGTCATGAAGTGCAGCATCCCCTTGAGGCTCGTCAAGTAGCTTCGTGCACGTTCCTTGAACTCCTGCGGGGTATATATTTCGCTGAAGCTTGTAATGAACTTGAGCACAAATGACACGTAATCCTCGTGTCCTTCACCTCGCTGTGCATCAGCACGGTCCAGAATCGTAGGAATTTGGTGCTGGCGGAATGCCCGTACAGCAGTGTTGACAAGATCCAGATTTGGTAGCTGGCCATTCATACCAGCCGTGTAAATGCCGACAGAGCTCACTTGGCGCGAGTTGTACATTGTCTCCAGATTTACTGCTGCACGAATGACACCAGCACGCATTGGCAAAACACCTTGCAAGCCGCTTTCGACAGGATCCAAATGGTACGCCTTCAACCAAGCTTCTGTGGCAGGAGCATACCCGTCACTTCCATCCAAAGCACCATCTTCACACGCACAAAACGCATCATAATTCAGTCAATACTCATTCACATCAAGACGTATGACAACGTGTTTCATCTCACCGTCTGTAGCAAGAAGAATCACGTCTTTAGCCAGCCACTTGGCTTTTGCCAGGTATTTGAGTAGCGCTAGTCCCAACGACAAGCCCGAATATTCCCCACTATCCGCACCGACATTACGATAGTGGGTAACCAGCACAATTGCTTCCTATAGAACACATATAACACAGAAAAGTATAACCATCTAGACAGCATTATCACACCTTCATTGACAGCTTTTACCTTTCCATCAGCCAGTGGAGAGGCCCGTAGGATACCATACACGTTCGTACGTGGCGTCGAAGCCTCGTCCGTCTGGAAAAGTTGACTATAAGCTTCAACACGGCTCAGACCGCGTAGTTGTGTGTCGATCCAGTCCACAACGTGCGAGCAATTGTCGCCACAGCCACTGGACGGCAATTCTGGCAGCTCCAGTAGCTTCTGGTGGAACCCCCGACCGTTATGAGCTTCCTGGTGACTGGCTCGAGCCTCCATGAGGTCGATTAGCAGTGCGTTCTCCGACATGTACGTCCCACGACACTTCAACTCGCCTATTATGGCATAAAATTAGGTGATAAAGTGTTTTTAGCCTTGTTAACAGCATTTTACCAGGTGAAAAAGGATCGTACCGGTCGTGACGGTAACAGCAGGATGCAGAAGGAGCCAAATGAGGCCTAAAACGTACGTTCCCCAGCTAAAAATGCATTAAATAGAAATAATTTACAAGATATTAGTGTTAGGTTTAAAAAGCGATATCTTTACTAATATGTAGCGTATACGAGTCATATTTGCATGTGGGAGAAGAAGAAGGAGAGTAGTTTTTACGAACCATAGTGAGAGACAGTGAGAAGCCACGTAGCTGCGGATACGCAGCAGTGCGCGTCGCGCCTTATTGGGCTTAGCGCTCATGTTTGTGTTGTGAGATCGGTAAATAGAAATATTGCTAAAGAGCTTATGCCATTTTAGAAATGGGTACAAAAATGGAATTGAGTGAATATGAAGCCAAGCGACAGCGCCGCATCGAAGCCAACCAACAGAAGCTGCAGGCTCTAGATGTACCCAAACTCCTGCAACGCAGTCGTCCTAATCCCCGTAAGAAGCGAGAGGTGGAGCATCTACAACCTGTGCGAAGGTCGCTACGTCAGCGTCAGAATGCCCCAGAACCTCAAGGAACCGAAGCTTTAATAGCACTGGAACCACTGCCACCACGACCGAAACGAGTTAAAACGGAGTCTTTGCAACCTTTGGACTTGCCGGTCACGCAAATTTTGACCCCTAATAAGGACAAGAAGTTGTACCTTTCGAGCTCCCAGATCGAAATTCAATTAGAGGAATTCCATGAACGATGTCTGGGCACGCAACTGTTGCCTGTAGGCAAGCAGACGGTCATGCAGGGGTTGTGTCCGAAGGGGTTTGTGGCTAAATTTTCCAAAATGAGTGGCGTACAGCCGTGGAAAAATGCTGTTGCGCTGTTCGTGAACGTTGAAAGTGACTCGCCTTACGACAATGTTTTCCATCAGGAGGAAGTGGATGGACGCAATGTGGTGCATTTCCAATGGTTTGGACAGAATCGGTGGCATGAGGAATCACCATTGGTGGGAAGATTAAGGAAGATGAAGAGAGGAGACGAGAGCTTAAGGTTTCATGAGACGTACAACGACAAGGAAGGAGAGAAGGAGGAACCGTTGCTGTTGTTTCTCCGCCATACGCAGGTATGCATGGAGTAGTGGATTGTAGTTGTGCTTTGGTGACTCAGTTGTGTGTGGTGTTATATAGGGCCCTTATATCTATTGTGGCCGGCTGGGTTACCTTGGTCATCACCCAGCGTCTAAGCCGTTGGAGTTTCGTTGGCAATTACTGGATGTCAGTTCGCTGGAGTGGGGGAAAGTCCGTGAGCTATTAGCGTCATCTTCAGACATGCACCAGAAGACCGAGCTTGCAAAGTAAAGATGGGTTGATTGTGGCTGTGGGTTTTTACCAGTGGACCGATTTGTGGAAATGCCCCTTATTTTCTCGTCTCCAGAACTTCAATACTGCGACTGAAAAAATAGATGTTGAAACGAGAATCGTGGTGGGAGGCTGTATTCTTCTTCTGACAGACCCCAAAAGTCCAACTATTGCTACCTCGTGGAAAGTTTACGTGGGGTTCTTTCATTTCTCTTGAATAAGAAGGTTCTCCAGTTTTACTGATAATCTCGGTATCATCCTTTGTCCCAGTTCCAAGCACGAAGCGAGTGAATTGCTCCGTATCAGACTCTCGTAAGGTCTTCGTATTGAATTGCATCGAAATGTAGCGCATCATTGTCCTCACTAGCGTATTTGGCTCTGCTGAATTCAACACGGGACTCGAGACACACCATCCCGACTCATCGGCAACATACCCGTAAACGTCCCTTCGCCTTCAGTAAACGATCGCCACACGACTACCGACCGATCTTTTACTACGCAGTACCGACACAGTCTTGCCTGAATTGAGACAGGTATTAACACGAAATTTGAAAGCCGCAGTTTTTTCGGGGTCCTCAAGACCATCAAAATTCTCTCGATCGTCCTGACGGTGAGCCACATGCCACGTAAAGCGACATATTTGCTCAAAGTTGAACGGCATCACGTGCTTATCCGAACAAGCGTAATACCCCTCCTCTCCATCTTCTTTCCACTGTCGTCTTGGTCCACCCCCAATGTGAGTCCAATCCACATGCCGCTAAAGCTTCATGTAGAGAATCTCCAGCTCCTGTGCATGAAATCTGCATCTGTTGATCCAAGACGGATCCGCTTGCGTTTGTTCATGGTCGCTGCGTTTACGTTAGATAGACGGTTGGCCATGAAACGTTGGGATTCCTGAATCATAGCCACCCGTGACTCAATTGCGTTGACGCTGCATTTCCTCTGCATCCACTCGCGCTTGCAGCTGCCGGTTTGCAATCATCTTCCACGTTGAAGATATTTCGACTTCCTTGGTCTTTTGCAACTCGGTTAACTCCGTCGTAAGTTCCTCTACCTGCTTCAGCAATGTCTCCTTGTCGATTCTCCATGGGCGCTTCGTCTCTTTCGGTCCTTTGGTTGCTACAAATCGTGTTGTTCAGTAATTTCGGTGTCTGATCTGCCACGACATTTAATATATTCTCATAAACGTTTCGTACGGGGCAGATCATATACCGGTAAGACCAAGAAAGCCTCCACCTCCTCGAGGAATGTTGTGTCTGGAGTCGTCATCGTAAATGCAGAAGTGAAATACACTTACCACCAAAATGAGGACTGATTGCACGTCAAGTAATCATGTTACTTCAGAAGTGGATTAGCGTAACGCTAACACGTAAAAAAATGATGTCGGATTGTCTGTTCATCCAAATACTTTTTTTCTGGGGGTATTGTATGTCTAGCACGATCTACTTACATCCAATACCATTCTCCACTGGGCTATTCTTCAATCTTAAGACACCGTGGATCAAGACTTACGACCCCAGATAACACTCGACTTGTTGATGTTTGATGTCCATGGCAAAAACTTTCTTTGCTACCGTGGAACCTATTCTAGCGGCACTGTCGTTAGATTCGTGAGGCAGCCCTACTGGTGATGATTTTGCAGGCATACTGTGTCGAGACTTTGATTGACGGCGAAGACGACTACCATCGCTATTATTGTGATTCACGTGGCCACCTCGGCCACTACCCCGTTTCCACCCAACGGGGAAGGTTGTTCTGAACTTGGTCGTCTAGAAAGTCTTGGTGGGCGGTGATTATCGTATGGATCGGAGCCCAAATAGGTTTCCATGAAAGACTTCGAGGCGATATGCATTCTACTACAAATATATTCTCGATCACCCATTCGGTGGAGATCTCGGTGACAACGTCATCAATAGCTCGGGTTATCATTTTCATGAGCCTTTATCAATCCACAATGCGGGACTGGAGAGAAAAAAAACAAGCAGCTTTGGCCGTCCATCTTGGCGCGTTGAGTGTGTGAAGTCAAGATTTTCTCGGGTTGGTGCAACTTCAGTAACAATGTTGCTTTGACGACTTGGTTTATTCTTTTTGACAGAAGTTGAAACGGGACTCTAGATTGCAGAAAAAATGTATTCCATTGGTTTGCTCTGCTTACTGTTCGTTTTTTTTACCGAAGTTTGGTGGCACTATGAACTCACGGCGGCGTTCAGTCTCGCTTGTCCCCGAGGACTCCTCGGGGACCTCGGAGGAGGGGTCGAGCGTGAGGTTGTTCAGGACCGAGTTGATATTGTCGACAAGGCCATTGACGATGTCTTCGCTGCGGAGCTGGCGGGTGGCGTCGATGTTGTTTACATCCTCAAGAGAGGGAGGAGGCGTTGCAACAGCTTCTTTGCGAAGTTGAGGGGTATCGGCGTTTGCCAAAGCAAGCGTCATGCTCAGCACAGCTACCAGTAGGGTCGTCTTCATCTTGGCGGTTCGGGTGTTCGTTTAGAAATGAAGCTCGCGCTCGTTTGGAACTGCAGTTCACACGGAAAATATGAACGCACATCAAAAGGTGGCGGGTGACAGGCGCTTGGTACTGGCCCCAATCGTTATGTTGCAGCTGGCATATTTTTCATTGAGAGAGCAGTTGCTTACGTGTCTTGCATGTGTGTTTGGTCGTAGGCTTTCTTTTGAGCAGTATCACGGTCTACAGCTTTGGTATCGTGCTGCTCAAGGTACCGTCTCCTACTGTCGCCAGGAATCGTAATTGGTTTCATCCTGGAAAGCAGCAAACTTCTTTAGCCATTGGGGTTCGAAAGCCGATGTTATTGCGTATCTGGGCGATGGAATCGCTTCCGAGTTTCCTATTCCTCCTACTTCATCCAGGGAGTAGAGGACGTACCATTGGGCTTGTTGACTTTATCGTGGATGATCTTCTTCTCTAGGTCACCAACAACGAGCCCACGGCCTTCCCCCGATGTAAAGTTGTTCCGGTCGCTTCATTTTTTGCGCAATGTGCTCTTTAAACTCCCACGAATGCTTATTTGGCCTCCCATCCTTCCTTTTTGGGCACCTCGATCGACCTCCTCTTGAAAAGTTCGTCCGCATATCGAGTCGGTGACCGCTTGATGTTATGCTGTCCGCTAGTATCCGATACGAAAGAGCTCATCCGTTTCAAGACGCGCGTTTGAGTTGACGTCATGGAGCTTCGTGGTCGAAGTGGTGTAGTCAAAGCATCTGCCGTCGTCCGGAGTAATTGACTGTGTGTACGCTGAAAAGTCTTCCTTCGCTCTATGGGTGTTGCTTTTAGTGCTGGAACCGAATCCGTACGAGCTTGTACAGCTACTTCCAAAGCTCGTAGTGATCGGCTGGCCATAAGTTGAAAAAGCACTCTACGATTATTCTCGACTGGTGGAACTTCCACTAAAGGTTTGATTGCTGTTTAAAAATCCCGCTGCTGGTTGTGGTAGACGAAGCAACAGCTTCGGATGGAGGCTGATCAGCCGGGGAGCTCTCGTTTGTTGAGTGTGGCGGTTCAATATCCGATATAAATCTGAAAGAGTCCGCTGCCCTAATTGGATAGTCATGACGGGGAGGAGGCTTCTGCCGTTCTGGATATGGAAATTGAGCCTCACTCTGCTGCGAATGAAGCGAAGAGCCTTGTTGGCTAAAGAGCTTGTCTGCGTATCGGGTTGGGGATTTCTTCACACTTTGTCCCTGATTTTTACTTTCCACATTGTTCCCTGACGCAACACCAACGTATGACCCCACACGTCGTAATAATGGCATACGAACAGGTTTTGCAATTGTAGCATCATCACCAGGTGCTAAGCGCTTTCGACTCGTATGAGGAGCAATCGTTGATCGGGTCTTGAGTATCTCAAAGCTAGACTGTAGTTCTTTTAACCCTTGCAACATCGCAACCTCCCGTTCCTCGAGTTGTCGTAGTCGCTCTTGAAGTGGTGGTGTAGGAGCACACTGAGAAGCTGTTGGGTCTATTGACACCTGTGTTGCATTACCAAGCGACCCCATGACAAAACCACTTGCAGCCTCGCTGTATATGTGGTTGTCACTGTCCAAACGATCGTCACTATCCAGTCGATTTTTGCTATTACCGTTCTTGTTGTTTGAAGGAGTCGCGTCAGTCTTTTTTACTGGCATTCGCTTCTTGCGTCTTCGTTCACGTAAAGCAACCAGCTTATCGCGAATATTCACACCCACACCAAATTTTAGGGACGCATCGTTTGACTCCATGTTGATAGCCGTATAAATCCGTTCAGCCGCCTGACGAACTGTAAGCGTTGGTGATACTAACGCGGGAGGCGCACCAACTTTTGCACAGGCTTTTGCTACTTCCACAGGGCTGTAAACTTTCCGAACAAGTTCTAGCAACGGGCAACGTAATTTACTCACTTCGTAACTCTGCATGTAGGATGTGAGCATATCCACAACGACACGGCGGCGATCCTCTGGGTATTTTGCCAGCACTGTCTGAAAATTCTCTCTAGAGAGAACACACATTTCCACGTGGGTAACAGCACGAACATTTGCTGCTCGCTGGTAATTCATCAGAAGTGCCATGTCACCGAACGCTTGGCCACGAGATACAAGAACCTCTCTCCCTTTACCACCACGACCACCATTGTGGTAATATTTTCTTTGAGCTGCATCCAACTCATATGCAGACTGTCGAATTCCATCGTCCATTTGACCTCCATTCATAGTGACAGTGCGACGACGTCCTGTGATGCCACTATTACTACGCCCGATATTAAAGCCATTTCTACCTGCAAGTGTCGTCGTGGTGACTCTTTCAAATCGATCTGCATCGCGATCAAGTTCACAGTAGCCGCGGTTAATCATGTAAAATTCAACGTCGACTTCGCCTTGCCGCATGATGAAGTCATTAGGCAGATAAACACGAACATCGAGATGCAACATAAGCTGCTTCTGGAAATCGGGTGTGCAGTCTTTCCAGAACGACACGAGCATTACCACTTCCATGTACTTAAACAGCACTACTTCCAATCCCAGTGAGTGAGAGAGGCTTTTTGAAAACTGCACGATCTCACCATCCAAACATTCGTATTCGTGCCATAGATGTTCATAGTATTCGTGAATACGTTCACGTAGAGAAACAGGTAGCTGGAGCTTGGCAGTCATGGCGAAGACTTCCTCCATTTTGCGTTGGTAACTGGTAGTGTTGGCATTGAAGTTGGACACGAGGATGGCAACATGACCAAAAACTACAGCAAGTACAATGGACCCTAGCACTACAGAGAGAGAAGCAAACAAATTCTGCGCTGCTGTTTCAGCTGGAACCCCCTCTCCCTGCATCAACAGCAGTGCCGCGTAAAAACTTGCGTAGTATTTGTCGCGCCATGACGCCACCGTGTCTTCGTATTCATCCGCCTCATCCACCAAGATCGTCCAAATGCATGCGATGTAGTGTGCAATGAAAACTACCATGGCAACAATGCCAGCGATACGAAATAGATGCGAGTATCGAGAGTACAGCACCCACGCCCAGAAATTGCTTCCACTTCCAGCTATGTTGGCACGAACAAGCCAGACCATGCGCACAAAACGCATGATGTACGCGAGCCGCTGCACACTCAACCCGTCCAGCATGAATAGCAACCATTTACCACCTAAACCATTGGTGTTAACATGTGCCAACAGCGCAACCAAAATGAGTAAATCAAAAACCAGGCGAGTTTTGATGTAGTGCAGCACAATGTGCCAACTTGAGACGATAATTGTTCCTGTTTCGGTCATGTAGCTTGTTCGTAGTGTGATCAACACGTCAAGTCCCAACACAATCGCCATGACAGTGTCAACTTGTCCTTGTGGATATTGATCGGGAAAAGCCAGCTCCAGAGGAAACCAAAGTACGTAAATGATTGTAGCCATGAAGATAATCGCGTATCGTGCCTGGGAGATCTTGGAATAGGGAGAAATCGGTTTTGAAAGTTTGTACTTCCACACATGCGTGACCGAAGCAAAGAAATTGTCATGCAACGTGGAGCGTTTTATATCCGGTCGACCCAGATCTCCATGTGCGAGATTCAGCAGCTCGAAAAGTTGCCCATTGCTGTTGCTGCTTTCGAGTGGTGGGTGGGCGAAAGTAGATCCATCACCAAAGTTGAGAAAACTTGCACCGAGATCAGGGACAGAACTGAGGTGTTCACTGATGTTGCGAGCAGATGGACGTGAATGCAAATTGTGTTCTTGTTGTTGGCTCCTTGGGGTACGGACGGTGACTCCACTGGAAGACGGAGGGGCAAAGTCAGAGACCAATCCTTCCAAACCGAGTGCCATATTCGAAGGGGTTCGTTGTAATTGACGGATCTGGAACCGCATCATCATTTCTTCGTATGGTGATTCCTTTGGGGGACTCACTGTCGCGCGGTTCACCACGTCAATATGCCCACGGATGTCAGATACTGAACGACGTAGGCTTGAAGACAGGTTAGTCCATGCAGGAGGTGAACTACTGGCTGGTGCACCCGCAATGCCTCGTGATGATACGCTCCTCCTCCGTCCATTAGCAAGCGGGTGGTTAGTTCCCCCTTCACCTATAGCCTCCGCAATTGGGTACACCACCCCCGAAGACATGTTAGTCGAGTGCCGCCTCGAGTTTTGCGTCGTGAATCGACGAAGCGGAACGGATGACGACGATGTTGCCGTTAAAGGCGTTGTGTTACTAGCCGGGGGCTGCTCATGACTGATGTTGTCGAGGACAACCAGAGGTGGTGAATCTCGTTCGGACATGGTGATCGTTCACGTCTTCTCTGTAGTCTGACTGATATTGTGTAGGGTGCTGTGTACGGGGCGTCGTTTGGCAATTGGTTTCGCGTCGAGATCAATAGAAATCGCTTCCCGATATTTTTACAACTCGCTGTTGACTTAGAGCATCATCTACAATTGTGACGTCGGTGTGACCACCCCCAGTACGTACAGCGGGAATGTCCAACTTGTAGCCTAACAACGTGAGGATATTTCAAGCCTAACAACGTGGGGATATTTCAAGCAAGTGAAGATTCTTTAAACCACTCGCGGAAAAATTGAGCAAGTGGTGTTGTCAAACCTTTTGTCCGGGTTTCGCAAAATCTGACGGACATATCTTATATCCGTCGGATTAATCTGATAAAACTGGCCGCACTGTAATACTCGAAACCTAACCATCTATTATTGTATCTCATTAGAAACATTATGGTCAGACGAGTAATTAACTGTTGCTGCACGTAAGTTTTCAAATCGCCTTGCTTCAACATTCACTCTCACTTCCGCATTCTGCGCTCGTTGTAGCCCACAGCTGAAGAAACCAGGAGAGGTACGATCATGACCACGTGAGGATGCTGCAAGGCTAATTTATTACTATTATGCAGCTACAATGGCAGGAGGGCGACCGAGATTTAGCGTGTGGGGGCATTTTAACCGAATTGATGGAACGAAGGACGTGATGTGCAAGAAATGCTCCGAGTTGATCCCCAACGCGAAGGTGGAGAAGCTGGATCGACATATCTAAGGAGCTGTGATCGCTGGACGGAGAATGAACGGAACACGTTCAATAGAACTGCTGCACAGGAGCGACAACTTAAGAGAAATTATATTGATGATCGCAGTAGTAGTGCCACCCAGATGACCCAAGAAGAGGTTAACACCAACTACAGCTCCAGCTGTAAGGCTTCATTTGGCACTGTGGAACAGCCCAACTCAGTGCAATTGGTACCATCTGGGGGCCGTGAAATGCAGACTTTGGTCGGAGTGCTGCGGAAATGTCCCTTTGTTGTTGTGATGGTCAAGGACTGTACGTCTGATAGCCACCAGAAGACACTTAAGTTTACACTGGTGGCTCCCAATATGAAGCCAACACCGTGGGAGATTGTCACTACTGGAGCAGATTCGCAAACAGGTGAATACATCGCGAGAGTAACGATTGACGTGGTGGATGAGGTGAACGCTGCGGTCGGTAAAAGCGGCTTGGTGGCAGGCATAGTTACCGATAATACGAAGGAGATGCAAGCTGCATGGATGATTCTGGAGAATGAGAGAGGACTACTTTGCGCCGGATGTGGTGCACACACGATGAAGTTGCTCCTTCAAGACATTGAGAAGCTGGCTCCTGTCAAAGATGTGACGGAGAAAGCTACGTGCGTGGCAACATTTTTGCTGAGCAACCCCATTCTGCTCGAAAGGTTTGAAGAGGAGCGAAAAATACGTCAGACGACCAACGACTTCAACCAGACACTATCGCTTCCTGTCGTGACTCGCTGGCACACTACGTACAATTGCCTCGAGCGTGTGGTTATGAACAGAGATGCGATCGTGGAGGTGTTTCAGGATAAGGAGCTCATGGCCCAGTGCAAGCCAAAGCCAAAGCGGAAAGCGAAAGAGAAGCTCAACACAGAACGAGTTATTGGCAAGAGAAAAAGGGGAACAGAGTCTGGAGAGACTGATGAGCCTACGGAGAAGACCGAGTATGATTCTGTCGAGAAGATCGTCAAGGACGACACGTTTTGGAAGCTTGGAAAGCATGTAATGGAGCTATTGACTCCTATTATCAAAGCAGTTGGTCTATTGGAGGTAGACGGGTGTTCTACGGGCATGACATACTGGTGTTTCGTGGATCTTCTGAAGAAGTCCGTACACCGTGATCCTTCGTTCTTGGCTAACATGGCTAACAGTGTTCTGGAGTTGATTGAAGACAGCTGGAAGTTCCTTCACACCGATGCGATGGCAGTAGCATTTTTGCTTGATCCTACAACACATCCAGCCGATTTTGTGGACAACGACTGTATGATGGCGTTAAGACGCGTCCGCGAAATCGCAGCCAGACTCAAATATAATGAAGCCCAGCAAAAATCTGCTTTCCACGAGGCAAGTATGTTTTTGAACGCCAAGTGGGATGGAAACGTGGAAGATCTCGGCATCGCGCCACTCGAATGGTGGGGAATCCACCGAAAAAAGTATCCTGCTCTATTTGAGATCGCCCGCAGAGTCTTCACGATGCCTACATGTACATCGTCGGCCGCAGCGGAAAGTAGTTGGAGCATGTAGAAGTACATTCACTCCAAGCTACGAAAGCTAGTTCGTGTCGGTAACAGTGCAAACGCTTTTTGCGCGACTACGCTATTCATGTGGTGGGGCAACGGAATTCCTGAGTGGTCTACGACCAATCCACGTTAGGAGATTGGAGACGAAGGAAGTGGAGGTGAAGGCGATACTTTCGACGGTTGCAACGCTACGCTTTGGTCTGGAGAGGACGACAGAAGTGATGACGAAGATGAAGGCATAAGATCGGAGTTCGATGTGTTCGAACTACGGTAGGAACACAAGTTCAGCTTTTATCAAATGCATTAACGTACAGTAGTTTTTGACGAGTCTATTACTCCGTTTTATTTGTTCAATGAGCTGCCATCACATCTACTGGAGCTCAAACGATATCGATATGATCGATCTAATTTAAAAAAAAAACATTTTATTTTTTTAGTTTGTTTTTCTGTGTTTTTTTAAAGAACAGAAAAAACGGTTTTGCCCGGCGAAACAAACCAACGTTAGTCCTCTGATCGCTGAGACTGATCATGTGTTACTCTGAGGTGGTACGGTACGTGTACACATGTAGTATTGGATTGCCGTGTACAGTAACGTGACTAACATTTGAGGCCCTCGAATGCTGGCAATTACTAGTAGTTCGGATGTCATCAAACGTAGCTCCAGCTGATGGATAGTCTATTTTAATATTTTAGAAAATAGGAGGACGTTGCATTCAACCCAGACTTCCATATTGGCTGTGGAAGACGGCTGGTTTGATATCGTGAAGCTGCTTCTGAACAGAACAAATCGTACTCGGTCGAGGACGAGCCGCGCCAAGCTGTTGGCAGCAACCAGTTCCTCTACATGTATTGGACGGAGGGCTGGAGTTCAGCTCGACTAAGATCGACTTCAAATTTTTTTTAACATACACGGTGGGAACTGGTAGGTTGATCGCTTAACAAGCAGTGATCGATCGTCTGCGAAAAAATAACGATAACAAAAAGTGATCGCACGTCAAAATTCGATATACATGTACCGTAGCATTCCGGTCGATGCAGGAAAGGAAAATTCCGGTATAATGTTGGAGCTTGGTGACTGCGATAGGACGTGCTAGACACCTCAAACTTGCTTTCTTCGAGTTTCGTCAACCCCAATTTTGCGAACGCTTATCTCGACCTTCAGATTAACGTGTACTCAGTGATCAGAGCTCCTTTGCTGGTAATTTTACCACCGAGGTCCATTCATCTGTCGCTCATTGTTGTGGAATCGCTCTCTCGGCCTCCGCAAGCGAAAGATTTGAAATTGATTTGCCACCGTATTGTATACATGCAACAAAGTGTATGCATGCATATGTACGCGAAGAAGACAGAAAACACAACCAGAATTATCAGTGCCGCGTACTAGTAATTACAAGTATTAGACCCCCAGTTTGTAGGAATCTGTAACTTCGTTCGTGCATTGAATGTATTTATTCATGCCCTTCGTCCAGCCTGGCGGATTATGACGCACCACGGGGGTGATCTTGATCTGGGTTGTCCGAAGTGGATGTTCGCAGAACAGTGAATTGAATCGGTATTCGAATGTGGGTTGGACCCCACAGTTTCAAGAATTTGCGCGCAACAAAACCGGATTTGAATCGCTAACCGCCGGAGTATTGCTGGTTCGAAGGCATTTACGGCCGGCCGCTACAGCTCTCAACCAACGAACTCACTACTATCTACGCTGCTGTACTATACCTGTAATCCAGAGCCAAATTGGAAACACGTCGACGTGCTTATCTTGACAAACTGACATTGCTGTACGGTACTCGCGCCGCTTTTTTTTGCTTTTGCAGTGTCGCTCGTCATGTTAACTTGTTATGTTTTGATGGAGAACGCACGATCGTTCTTGACATTTGAATTTTTTTCTAGTGGGCTCTTCGCTTCTGAACCATCTGCATGTATGGCAGCACATGTATCTGGCTGGTACATGTATTTACCCAGGCAGTGTGCGTCTGACCACTGTGGTCTGTTACTTTGTAGTTGACCCACATCACTGCAAGTACATGTTCATGTATGTACACAGTATTGTTGACAACTCTGTACATGTAAACCATTTCACAGTTGTGCCGGTGTGCCAACATTGCGTTGATTACTATGGAGCCTTCTTGCGTTGAAGTTGCTTGAAACCTATGGTACCAGAGCATCCTATTGACTTTCTCTACGCGAGCGCTCCGGCACTTCTTCGATTCATTTTCGATACATTTCTGATGCGAAAAACTTCATACTTGACGTAGGTGTAAATACATCCTGGCTACGAACGGCGAAGAATGCGTCTCCAGATTTGCCAAATAGGTGTCTTGAGAATTTACTTGCCCACAGTAAGGCCTGCACATGTGTGAAATGTTCGATTTGCACCGCCTTGTCAATGTCACCGGTACTGCCTGTCGATAAGTGACTCACCATCGCAGTGATAACTCCTGCTGGGGCGTGGGGGAAGAGCGGAGAGCTTTGCGTTCTTGAATGGCTCATTTTCCAATCGTTCTCCAAGCAGCCAAAGCCATTCACGACTTCGGAAGAAGGTCATGCGTCAGAGCTACTTCCTGGTCGTGCTTCTACTCTTTTTTGCAGCATGTGTATCGGGCCTTGCCGACAACAACAACGCTGCTCAGATCGCCAACTTCGAGACTACCTCAGACGATTCGATTGTCAGTAGCGGCGGTAACCTGAAGGGAAGCAGTACGACTACGGCAGACGAAGAGAGGGGAGCCTTCGCTAAACTTGGAGAGTTTCTGAGCAAGTCTACTTCTTTCTCCAAGTTTTTCGGAAAGAGTACCGCCACGCAAGTCGAGACTTTGGGGAAGAATACGAAACTCGTCGACAGTATCAGGGGTGATGCTACACTCCAGAGACTCGGGTCTGCGGTCTCGAAGAGCAAAGGCACTCTAACCGAGAAGAAGGTCGGCAAGATCGGAGAGTTTATAGCGAAACTCAAGAAGATTGAGTACGTCGGAGATGTTAAAGGTATGCGGATCGCGTACGGCATCTTGTTCCTGGCAATTTTCGGTATTATCGGCACGGGCATCTACATGACTCGCAATGTCGAAAATAGTTACATTCATTAAGGTAGGAATACTAAGGACCGGGCCACGAAGTGCGCGTCAAAATATACGAGTCTTAAACAGAACCATGGTGTTATACGGAGGGTGAGAAGTGCGCTACGTACCAAAGTGTTAGCTTATTATTGTATACTACTACCTGTAGTAGTATATTTTGTTTAATTTTGTACCTTTCCACATTAGCTTCTAGAAAAGCACTGGCTAGTTTTAAATTTCAAACCGCGCAACATGAGCACAGAAGTCCCGGGAGCTCTTTCGCTGGGCGAATATGAGACCAAACGCTTGCTTCGGATGGAGGAGAATCAGCGCGTGTTGCAGTCCCTCAACCTGCCAACAATTCCGCGTCGTTTAAGTCCCACTACAGCGCCAAAGCATAAAAAGAATTTGGTACCAGTGAGAAGGTCCAGACGCGTACAAACTCTCCAGCAGGAATCGACTCAAACAGAATTGCAACAAAAGAAATGGTAACTGCAAATGGAGCGCCATCAACAATTGACACAGGGACAGAAAATTGCACGAAAAGAGGTAAAAGTGCAGGTTGACAAGTTGCAACGCAAGCGATGGGAGAAACAACAAGAGAAAGAGTTTCAACGAGCGTTGAAGAAACACCCACCAACAATCGAACTGCCTTTTGTGTATCCATTTCAATTGAAAAAATCAAAGGAAGAAGGGGAGCAGCAAAATGTACCAAGTTTGTCGTTGGAGGTGGAGTTGGAAACATTCCATTCGCGATGTCTGGGGATTCAACTGTAAGGGTGGTGCAGGCGTTATGCCCTGCTGGATACACGACGCGGTTCTCCAATATGAGCAACGTACATGAGTGGAAAAATGCTATAGCGTTGCTCGTGAGCGAGGGAGGAAGCTTGTCCTACAAAAGCATGCTGAAGAACGAACGTGAAGGGGTGTACTTGGCATGGAGTTCGCAATGCCGATGGCAAGAGATTTCGCCGGCAGTGGTGCAACGACTGCGTCAGGCGTCGAAGGGTGATGAAGGACGACGCTTGAATGATTCGTACTATACAAGTCAAGAGTCAAACGTGTTGGCTCAGACCCCCGTACTGCTTTTTCTTCAACATGCAAAGGTAAGCGTCAGTGTGTTATCTTACACGTAAGTCTTACTCGTGCTGTAACAGATCATTTTACGTGCTGTTCGTGTAGGGTCCCTACATCTACTGTGGACGATTAGGATATCTTGGATACGAGTCCGATCCGCCCAAGTTCCGATGGCAACTTATGGATGTGGCCTCAATGCACTGGGAATCAATCTACTCTGTTCTCTGCAGTTGAAAGCAGCGGAGAGGTCAATTTTTGCACGAGATCACGTCGACCTGTAGAAATGTATTGCGTTTTCAAGATGAATTTTATCCAACCCTCGCTTCAAGCCGTCGTATCCCGTTGACAATTCAAGACATCATCATTTGCAGCTCGTAGGGAGCCTTGTCCATACCTCACGAGCGTTGTTCGACCTGCTGCAAGCACGATTGATCGTTGTAAACTTTTTCTCAGTCGTCTCCACGTCCGATCTATCTAAGAACCACTTCACAATCTCGGTATACCCCAAGTAGGACGCATATGCCAGAGCTGTAGCTTCAATCGTGTGGCAAGATTCCAGCGGGGACCTGGTCAGGGCTCCCGATTATGGAATTTTTATTTATCAGAGGTTAAGCTGGGTCATAAATGATGACATCCGTCCAAAAATTGACAATAAATTATGCGATGCCAAAATACACAGTCATAATAATGCACTAATACTGGGAAAACTTTTAACTGAAAGCTTGTATGCTGCTACCAGGTTTTGCAAAATACTGGAAAAAATTTCGAGTTATTTTTCATACGCAATTACTGCTGGATCCTCTCGTCATAAATAATGTTGTCTTCACACAAAACTGATCGCCATAAATAATGAGCCAATTTTTATGATTCATTATTTTTTTCACCATGCCATAATCGGGAGCCCTGGACCTGGTTCCTTCGGAATTGACGTAAACTGGCAGTGTTTCATTGATGTCTCCGTCCTCGTCCTCAATGTTGTTGTAGATTTCCACCACTGTATCGCACAGCGTACTGGTACGGGTATTCCTGCATCTCTGCTTCGGACATTTGGGGGTCTTTTGCAAGAAGAGACGAAGCTTTTGTTGCTGCTTCAGCACCCCGGTTTATAGTATTATCAGGCGATGTACACGCATTGGTTGTGCCGTATTGCGTAGTCGCAAGAATTGTCTCCATACTGTTTGAAACGCACTGCTTCGGTGGGAACAAAGGATTTTCATGCTCCGAGTCTGGTTCACGTAAGCGATATCATCTGTTACGACATTTTGAGCCCGCTCGAGGTAAACAGCATCTTTCGGGCTTCGCAGCAACTTTTACCAGATTTCGAAGTGCGTTACATCTTGAGATTGAAGAACCTGCTTCAGTAGTCCACCCTCATAGTCATTTTCCAGTCGAATTAGCATTTTGAGCCAACACTGATCATTGGCGCTCTTGATTGCAAACTAGATTTTAACTTCAGCATCATGTCTTCGAAAGTGTCTGCAGTCAGTGCCTGCCACACGGAGAATAGTCGCCAACGCCTCTGCATGTTTCAATTGGATGGCAGCGTCAACACTGGCGATGCTGGCAGTTGCATCGTTCGTCAGCACTTTTTTTAGGCAGGTAGCTACAGTATAGCATCGACGTTCGTTGCTTGAATAGCTGAATCCAAGTTTGTATACAAGTCGAGGAGGATCTCGAATTTCCCGCGTTCCGGGCCAAATCGGATGTACTTCAAGTAGTTCTTAGCGTTCTTCCCTGTGTCACTGTAGACAAACGCATCAGCCCCATGGGCCAGGAGCGATGCTGTCACCTCCAGAAGATTTTTCTTAATGGCACGTTGAAGTGGCGTTCGACCTGAAAACCTGGTGTTGTTCACAGTTGCGCCACGCTCCACAACAGAACTGCAGCAGCGGAGTTTATTGCTGAATGGAGAGCTGTCAATTTCTTTGAGTTGAGCAATTCTGGGTCCGCGCCGTTGTCTAACAGTAATTCCATGACAGAGATGTAGTTGTTTCTTGCTGCCTCAATCGAAGGGGTTCCAGTGCAGTGTTCATACTCGTTTACATCGTCCCCCAGCTCCAATCGATGACGGACGCCCTCTAGCAGTGATAATACCGGGAAGGAAGATTGCCGTGACTTCGTTCACGTGTTCGTACCCAGAAAATGTACCTTTCGGACACCATGTTGGTGGGTGACCAAAGGCTTTAACTTCAACTCCGGATAAAGTAGTGTGTACCTGTAGCTACAAATTGACGACTGTCTTCTTGTATTAGTGCGCAGCTGAAACACGAAACGAGGGTTAACTCTTCGTTGGTTGCGCAAATAGTATTGCTGGCCATTTTTGCCAGATACAGTTTTTGGCGCCAACCCTTCCCGCGTTTTTCTGCCACACAAATTTTACTTCGTTTTAGTAAGGTGAACATATTTTGTATCGGATCAAAAAATAGTCCATCTCGTTCATTCTGCCAGTCATTTTATCAAAGATGACAGAAGTGAGCGAGTATGAGGCTAAGCGTCTGCGGCGCATTGAGGAGAACCGCAAGAAGCTACAGTCGCTCCACCTGCCCACTCTAGCAACGTCCTCACCCACGAAGCCGAAGCACAAGAAACGGAAGCGAGATGTCGAAGAGAAGCCGCTGGAGCCCACGCGGAAGTCGTCGCGACAACGCAAGAAGCGAAAAGTCGAGAGACAGCAATGGAAAGAGGAGAATCAGGAGCACAAACCGGTGGACAGGTATGAACGCAAAAGACTGGATAAATTGGAGAAAAAGAAGCTGAAACAGCTTAAAAAAGAGAAGAAACTGGAGAAAAGGATGCAAAAAGAGCTCAGAAAGAAGAGTTTTGACGAGGAGCAGTTGAAAAGGGATCAGTCAATGGAAAATGGGCCCCCAAAATACATAAATCAACAGCTAGAGCAGCAGCCTAGGATTCTAGACTGGAGGTTGAGGAGGAAACTGCAGGCTCAAGTTGAGAGACGACAGGCGACGTTGAAGAGACGAGAGGACAGGAAAATACGGAGAGAGAAGGAGAAAGTGAAGAAGATGAAGCTGGAAAAGAAGGAGAAGAAACTGAAGAAGAAGCAGAAAGAGAAAGAACGATTGGAGAGATTGTTGCAGGTGGAGATTGAGAAACAGGAGAGAATCGAGGAGCTGCAACTGATGCGAGAGGAAGATTGCTTGGCGCAACAATGGGCCAAGCAGCAGGCTAGAGAAGCGAAACAGAAGCAGTTGCAGGAGAAATGTGCTGCAAAAGAGCAGTTGGTGGTGGAAATGCTGAGGATGAAAGAGGAAAAGAAACGTGCAACACAGAGAAATAATGTGGAGGCTCTGGACCAGAAGAAGTATCCAATTCGCCAGATTAATCTGCCTTTTGTACGCTTATCCGACGCGAAAGCACCGGACCAAACGAAGCCGGTGGTGCAGAGTCCGCTGCTGAAGGTTGATCCGAACCTCTTCCACATGTTTTCGTTGGGAAAACAATTTCTACCGCCAGGCAAGAAGGCCGTGATGCAAGGTATGTGTCCGGGAGGATATACCGCAGATTTTCGAGACAACGTTGATATCCATGAGTGGAAAAACGCAATGACGCTTTTCATGAATTCCACAACTGGAATGTTCTACCAGTATATGTTCGAAGAAGTCGAGCTGCGCGGTCGCAAGCATGTATTTTTCCGATGGTCTCGTTGCCAACACGTCACCCAGTCGATCCTGGAACGATTGTGTCGAGTGCAAAAGGGTGAAGAGCTGCTCCGCTTTGGCGACAACTACTATGATACCCCAAGTTCAGGATCACCAAGTATCAAACGAGAACCTTTGCTGCTTTTCGTCCAGTACCCCAAGGTAAGCATGTGTGGTCATACACATCGATCGCTATTATTCTGTGCTCACTGGTATTGATTCTTTCGTAGGGTCCCTATATCTATTGCGGACGTCTCGGCTTCCTCGGTTACCGATCGAATCCCCTCGAGTTCACCTTTCAACTCCTGGACACCAATGCACTAAACTGGAGACAAATCAAAACTCGCCTCACTTCCTGCTAAACAAATAAAATGTGACAAAATGTATAAATTGTGTACCAAACAAAACAATGGCTGCATTTTAGAATGTAGCCATCACCATTTTTTAGTCAATCATCCCAATCAGTCATTACCATGAAGGGCGACTCTGCAGGTGATGGCGCGATGAGCGAATATGAGGCCAAACGTCGCCAGCGTATGGAGGATAACCGGCGCATGCTGGAGACTTTGAACATGCCCACCATACCACGTCGTTCTCCCCGTCCCCAACCACCCAAAGCTGCTGCCAAACTTGAGCCCACAAGAAGGTCTTCCCGTCAACAGAAACGTCGTGCTATTGCCGAGCAACACGCGCGGGAGAGACAATTTGAGGAGCAACTGGAAATCGAACTGCAAACGGCAAAGAAAAAGGCACGCCAGGCTGAAATTGCACTAAAGAGGCAACGAATTGAGTTGGAAAAAGAACAACACAAACTGCTGCGAGAGCAAAAGAAAGAGGAGGAGCGAAGGAAAAAACAGAAGATCACAAAACGCAGGGAGGAGGAAGAGCGTCGACTGTTGAAAATTCAACAACGTAAGGAAGTATATGAAGTGCGATATCGCGAGTGGCAGCAACGGCAACAGGAATTGGAGAAGAAGAATCAACTCCCTCCCGAGGTCGTCGCTCAGAGGAATGCCGATATCCAAAAATTAATTCAGGACGAACTGAACAAACAGGCGACATTGGCAAAAGAACGGAAACAGTTGCAAGCGCAAGGAGAAACAGGGAGATTGAGTCAAGTGGAACAAAATCGACAACTTTCCACTACACAGATTGAAGATGGAAACAAAGCTGCAGTCACAGGAGTCGAAGTTGCAGATGGAACGATACTATCGAATACGACTGAAATTAAATACGAATTGGTGCTGTAGGTTTGTGAAGGGTAGTGAAAGGCAAAGCGTGTGAGAATTGCTGCATGGGAGGGTAGTCCGTGAAGAAAACGAAACGAGTGCATGTCGTCTATCAGTGTGTGCTCTTTATTGTTTCCTTTAGAATTATGCCCAGTTCGTTTCTTTTTTTGTCTTAAAAGACACATGGATAGAGGTTTTGTGGAAGCTTACCTAAGTTTCATTTTTCACTTGTGAAATGCATCGACTCCCACGCTGTCGTGCATGCTTATCGCACACAATCATTCCGAAGGCGTCAGCAAAGCTTGTGCAGTCTTCAGATTACGCGCCGTGCCAATGGTTTTTGTGGAGAGGAACAGATCATTCGTCAACCTTCTCGCTAACCCCCTGACCATGAGTGTCATCATCCCGACCAAGACGCTACCCAGTGGAGCCGAAATCCCCGTCATCGGTTTGGGTGTATACAAGGCCGAACCCGGCGATGGGGCCTACAACGCCGTTTTGTCGGCGCTCAAGCTTGGTTACCGCCACATCGATACTGCCCAGTTCTACCAAAACGAAGCTGACGTCGGTCGCGCCATCCGTGACTCGGGTATCCCACGTAAAGAGATTTTCGTGACTAGCAAATTATTCACCGATAATTGGGGATACGAAAATGCTGTGGCTGCTGCCATGGCCAGTAACAAGAAGCTGGGGCTTAGATGCATCGACTTGTATCTACTGCACACTCCTGGACCTGCAGCTACGAGAGATGAAACTTGGCGTGCCCTTGATGATTTGCAACAGCACGGTATTCTCAAGGACGTTGGCGTGTCGAATTTCGGCGAAGCTCACCTATAGAAATTCATGGAGACGGCGAAGGTGAAGCCCGCCGTGAACCAGTTGGAACTTCACCCGTGGCTTATGCGTTCGTCGTTGGTCGAATACTGCAGAGAGCACGACATCCTCCTTCAGGCCTATTCACCTCTAGCAAGGGCGCGCAAGTTGGGTATGTACATACCCCACCAAACTCCCCACCTGACGATGCCTTCCACCCCCAGGTGAGAAGAGGTGTTTTGGGTGCCCTCATTAACTTAGGGACTTGTCGGGATTGGGTCCAGGACAGCGTTGATTTCACCTTCCACAGCCACGCTATGCAACTGCGGTATTATCCCCCTAGCGGTGCGTCTAGGCTAACCATTCCGAATCCTATATATTGGAGTACTGAGTTAGCTGTAACACACACTACTGTTAGAGACATGTTTCGGACAGGTTCCCGGGTCATCTATTACCCTCCCGGTCCCAGTAACCCACGCAGCGTCCGAAATCGAAATGTACTGAATTAGGTTAATTCACTTGCCCACCCAGGCAGTGCCTGAGCAGGAGGCTGCTTAACCTCACAACACACCTCGACCCCGTAACCACCTGAGCTACCGAAGTCGGTAAGGCGCGCAAGTTGGGAGATCAAACGGTTCGAGAGATTGCCAACGAAGTGGGGGTCACACCTGCACAGGTGTTGGTGGCATTCAGCTGGCGAACGATTTCATCACGTTGCCAAAGTCCGTAAATCCTGCGCGGCAGAGTGCTAACCTTGAGGCTGTGAACATCAAGTTGACGTCTGAACAGGTTGCCAGGCTTGCAGCATTGGATGAAGGCCTGGTTGTCGCGTGGAGGTCCCAAGATCCAATTGAGGGCTGTGAAGTTTAAATTGGTAGATTGGACCATGCCAATTCGGCTGAGCTTGTCAAGAACCATTGAAGAAACTACAACTGTAAGAAGTGTAGGGAAGAAGCATGGGAATTAACTGTTGAAAGGAGGAAAACAAAAACTTGCCAACTCAAGCGTGATGGTGTGGACGACCAAACTTCACTTGCTGCCATCGCGAAGAAGCTGACGCACCTTCTTCAGTAACACCCAGCGATCGTTGCCGTGGGCACCTAGGTGCTCTTGTTCAGGTAAACGGCACTCGAGGCGAAACTCGTTTCGGCTCGGGTCCAAGTACGCCACCGTAAAGAGCAAACCCTTAAACTTCATCACGACCTTCATCTTCGGAACTGCAAACATGGACGACAAATTAAACGGTGCATTGCGACTGGGAACCACCTTTGTGTCAAAGAAATCCCAGTGCGCGGAATCGATAAGCTGAAATGGCGATTGACATCCTCGAACATGTTATCAGGAGCTTTTTCGCGGGTGATTGCGCGCACGCGGAAGGAAACATCGTTGTTCACAAAGACATCGAACTTGCTTCGAACCGTTCGCCTAGTGTGGACGTTATGCAGCTTCCACTTGTTGTCCACAAGATGGTACTTGACTTAGTACTCCTTGCGCTGTTTGTCCATCAGATAAAGGAACATTGTGGCGTACGATGTGACAGTATCCTTATCCATCCTTTCTTCTATTAATAGTTCATTGAGCAAGCCGATGTTTGACGACGATGCACGTACGCACACATTCGTACAACGCATTTCAAAATCTTCGAAGATGCATAGTTTCTCAATCTCGTTCAATGATACTGTGGAGGGAAACGCCACGACAACCGCTTGAAGCACAGATTTCCAAACGCAACCTTGTGCTTGACAGGTAACTTTGATTGGAACTTCTTCTTAAATTTGCTGTCTGGTCCCGGATTTCAGGGAGCTGCCTGATCCAGCACTTACTGTTGTTCGTAGTGACCGTTTCCTCACCAATTTGTTGGAGGCGGTATGGGTGCTATTTCACATGCAGATCGGCGGAAATATAGGCATTTTTCTTGAATGCCCACATGGCTGATCGAGTGGCAGCATGAACGCACCGTTGGCCGCTGCGATGGTGGTGGTTTTCTACTTTTGTAACGATTTCTTCGTGAGGTCTGCAAGGTCATCCTCCGCGTTCTTCAAGCTGGTTCTGTTCCTCTCAACGTCACCTTGCGGTTGTCACCGTTCACAAAAGAGCGAATGCCATGGTTTTCCTGGAGCGCTTTGCAGAAGTTTCCTCCCTGTCCATTGACAGCCTCTACTAGAACATTGTCTGGAATCGTTAGCTGCTTTGTTTGGAGAGTAGGCGAAGTCCACTTGTCGCGATTACTCTCCATCTTAAGGAAATGAGAAGTAAGTTTCCACCGCAGACATGGTCAGTTGTTGTCAAGTGAAAGTATGGGACTATCTCACCACGTCACTTTATAGCAATGGAAATGAAGCTGAATTGGCACTTCAACTTGCTCTGACCAATCACCAGTCTTCTCTTTTGCCACCTTGATGTCGTTGAGAAGAAAATTTCCCAGACTTTCGCTCGACAAGTTTTTTTTTTTTCTTAACTACCTAATCATGTCATGAGAGTGGCGGTCATGACTCATGACTCATGACCGCCACTCTGGTGAGGAAACCGAGACAAGATGTTTCGGGACTCCCAAATCGGGAGACCGTCAGTGACTGAGGTCATGGAGGTCCTCATGCAGCAAATCATCTGATCCTGTGCCAAAGCCTCCGATGCCTTGAGCAGCTCAATGAGCTCAATGAGCTGGAGGCCAAGGTCTCATTCCTAAATACTTAAGTATCTGTCAGCATGAGTTCCTCCGTCACCACGTTTCACGCTTGTGCGCCAGCAACACCTCGTCCGGTTCTTTTCTTCCTCGGAGACTCGTTGACTCAGCATGCTTAGATGCTGGTTGGGTCGCATTGATGCAGCACCGTTACAATCGCTCGGCTGACGTCATTGCTCGGGGAATGTCAGGCTACAACACCAAGTGGTTCATTGACGCTGCATTACCCGTGATCGAACGCGAACTTTCGGGTGAAATTCGTTCACCAGTTCTCATCACTTTGTGGTTGGGTGCCAACGACGCTGCTGTATCGGATGGAGTCGCAGCTCGTCAACACGTTCCCGTTGCAAGGAGAATTTGGTCAAAATCGTCCGCGTCCTCGAGGCTTGTGCACCTCAAGCCCAACATTCTACTGATCACCCCACCCCATGTGGATGATGCAGTTCGTAAATCCCTTTCTCTAGATGGCCGTGCAGAACGAACCAACGAAGCGGCAGGTGAATACGCTTGCGCTTGTGTGGAAACCGCTTCTGTTCTTGACGTCAATGTGCTGGATCTGTACTCTTTCTTTAATGCCATGTCTGAAAGTGAACGCGCTGCCTGTCTGGACGATGGTCTGCACTTCTCGACGAAGGGTAACCATTTGGTTGATGAACAATTGAGGATGAAAATTAGCAGTGCGTTCCCCGAAGTGGTGAAACAACTTGAAACTTGGCAACTACCCGATTTCCACATTTGGATGGATGAGTAGTTCAGGCTTGAAAACTTTTGCAGTTTGGGGCCTGATGCGTCTGATGTGTCTACGGTACTGTATTGAAAAAGAAGTGACAAGCATAACGATGACGAGCGCAAAAAAAAACATTGCAGTGTTTTGAAGTGTCTTAGTACTACGTAGTATAACGTTGCGTCGAATTGTCCAAGTCGAACTTGCGAAGTTGTATGGTACATGCATTGCTGCATTCGATGTTTGCACTATATCACATAGGCCCACGTGTTGGCTTCTTGCCGATGGCTACACACATCGTTGGTGCTTCGGAAGCACTGCTCCTTGGTCAACTTGAGGAAAAAATGAGGAAGTTGGACCTGGTGCGTCACGTGGTATGGCACACGAGTTTACTCAACGATATCAAGTCCTCACGTCGTTGCATTCTCGAAATTATTGTGCGCAAGGCGTTACCAAAGCTTGTGCGTCATCTTCGATCCACATTCCCATCACTTATCCATGATACGTGTGTTCCGATGAACAGAAAACTTGACGAAATACGGGGGAAGTAGCATATTCAAGTATTTGCACAGCACATCCTGGCCCAACTCAAACTTCGGCGAATTCCACTGTGGCACCTTGTCGACTGGCGCCGAAACTGCGCTGATAAACGCAAGCTTGGACACCAACGGTAGCTTTAACGTGTGGCGCGTTGGTTGGAGATTGAACTTCCTGAACTTTGCTGTGTATCCGCTGTATCGGTATGGAACAATGATCATGAAGTACTTTAGAAATTGGTTCTCCGCCAACATTTCGAGAAGCAAATCAACATCGACTTCGAATGCTATCGGGTCAAATGGTCCACGAGCAACCGTCAACCCAGGACGCACGCGTAAGCGTTGAATGCACTGGAAAAGTGGGTTGTTATCATCTCTCAAGCCCCTTGCAAGCGCACTAACGCTGTTCCAATCCAAGCTCAACTCAGTGACAGGCTGGCAAATTTCACGATAGAAGCCAAAATCAAACTGCAGATCGATTACGTCCCCACGAAGCGACAGTTCTAACAGGTTTGGACAACTGCGAAGAGTGGTGTTAAACTCAATGTCTAGATTGCAGCCAATAAGTGTTAAAGGGTTGAGCGAATGACCGATAGCACCCAAAAACAGCGGAAGTCCATCCCTAATTGAGTTCATGTCGTTGATAAATTCGAGTTGGAGCGTTGAAAGACGAGCGCTCTCTTCGATCGGGAGAGGCTCGCGAAACTCCAAATAGCCACGTTGCACTTGACATCGACCATACCCAGCAATTAGCACATTTACCCACTCGCTCACCCCATCATCACTAAATGTTTGCACAAAGGCTGTAGGTGACGGAAAAGTCAGTGCTTCAAAACCTGCAAGGAGTTCTCCACGGTAGTTAAATTGCCATCGAATCTCAGCATCACTCTTCAGAGTAGCGATTCTCTCGTCTAATACTCCTCGTGGTGAATCAAACAGTGTTTCTTCAGGATGCTCCGATGCCAATACTTTAGTGAACGCCTCCACGTCTGCTCTAGTCATGCTAAACTGTTTGACAATTGCAAGAGTCTCCAGGGCGGAAAAATCACGTGCCCTCCTGGAGAAAAGCGCGTACGCTAGCCACCTCCACCAGTGGCGGGTGGTAATTTGTGTGTGCGACTGGGCCACCAAGCGTAGCTCAAGTTTCTTGACGGTTTGATTGAACGTCATCGCAGATGCTAACGCCACGAAGTCTGAAGCTGGCATTGTCGACGGTCAGAATAACTGGACCTGGTCAAGTTGCAAAGGATCTGCTTTCAAATTGTGTCGATCGACTACAAAATGATGTTTCGGAATTGCAAGTTCCCGACTGCGCCTAGTATTATTGAAGAGCTCTTTGAAAAGCTGTCCAAATGCATTTTTCGATTCAAGCTCATTGTCCCACAGTTCTTTATCCAGTTCTAAACAAACACGCTTGATTTCAGAAAACCAAATATTGATTCTCACCAACATCCGAACTGTCTCAATCATTCTGGAATTCATACGCATACCAAGAAAATCCGCAACCATAGGTTCCAGCACAAAAGTGCAGCGGACTGCTCCAGGTGCTACATTTTTAATTTTCAATTTTCTCTCATACTCTCCACTCGTTCAAAGTAACCTGTTCGGCCTTCCCAATGCCCACGAGCTCGTTTGCAGAAATGTCCATGGCCTTGATTCGATCAGTAGAGAAAAACGCGTGTACGGGTATCTGAATGTCCACTCCTCGTCGACCTGGCTCCAAAGATGCAACCCTCGCCAAAGCCTCAATATACTCTTGGGTGGAATTTTTGCGTTGATCAACACCGCAAAACTTCACCAGATCGCAAGCATCTTCGTAACTTTTTCTCCCTTCAAAATCGAGACACAATAGAAATTTCACCGAGATCTTATCGTCAAATTTCTCCTCGCCTTCTTTCCCCACGTCAATTCCACAATAAACGGTCAGCAAATATCTCCACGCAACGTAATCGGCATGTCCCACTGCTGCAAGCAGCGCCAGCGCTTCTCTAGTTTTCCTTATTTTGAACTGAAAATTCTCCTCTTCTAATGTTATATTTCCTCCATCGAAATCTCTCCGGATTGTAACTTGAAGAGTGTACCTCTGGGTGCCCCAGACGCCTCATTTGACTGCAACGCGGCCGTAGTGAAGTTTCCCCTTCAGTTCTTCCAACCAAGGAGCCAAGAAGCCCCATTGACGCTCGAGCGATATACCGGCGAGCGCCATCAATATTTCATAATAGAAATAGCGTTTGTGATTGGCTGTTTAGCAGCGAAGATTAGCATATCACACAAAAGAACCTATTTTCAGAAAAGAACCCATTTTCAGTTCAGTAAGCGGCCAAGTTTTCGCAATGATTCTGAAAACCAGTCTACTCGACCAGAAGTCACTACTTCGTTCTCAGCCAGATCTTAAGGATGGTATCTCTCAACATTGTGAAACCTTTGAATATCTGCAACACGTCATTTCATCTTCAATTGTTATGATTTCTGGGTGGAGGTAACCTCATTCAGCTTGTTTGACGCTAACGCAGACAGCAATAGCCTGCCAATATCCTCCCCAGAATCCATGACTCTCCCATAGTCAATTTAAAACATCAAAACGTTCATTAGTGCAATCTCCGTAAGGAACTCCCAGCAAATACTCCTTCGAGATCCACTTCAGGCTTTGTCGCGGGCAGTCATTTGGCCTGTCATAGCATTAACGTCCCAGCGTGCATCGTACTGGACTCACGAACAACAGGCGAGCTTACATGTACTGTAGTTAGTGCAGACCGGCATTAGAATTTCTGTCGATAAATTGTCCAAAACTGCGTCGATAACTACATGTAGTAATCTCGACTTGTTCGCGCCAAATCGTGCATCGGTGAGTACAAGGGGCGATGGCAGTGTCCATTGGATCTAAGGTGTCAAAGCTGGTACAGTGAATGTACTGAAGAAGAGAGGTGATATTTCATTGCTACCGTCGCGATCTCAAAAGATTCTGCGAGAAAACATTGACAGTCAGCAATGCAGCCCAACCCGAATCCATATTCAGTAACTAAGTGATAAGATACATGTCGCAGGCACACGATGTATTATCAGTTGACGTGCAGCTGAACTGTATACACGTCACCGAAGCTTATCGGGCTAAGCCATCCTTCACCATCTTTTTTTTAGTTATTGGCGATTCCAGAACGTGAATGCTTCATGTTTGACGTCTTGCTTCCACCCATTTTGTGCAAGCCACTCCCAGACGTGCCAGTTCCACGACTTGACTTTCAATGTGCACCCGTCTAGCGCACAAGGCGTACGCTCCAATAACCACTGCACAACTTCGAGCCATGCAACCTCAAACTCCGATCCCAAGTGAAATAAACGGCAATCTGGGAATTCCTCGAAGAGAAATACCGCTGTGTCCAGACGTCTCGAGTTGCTGAAAAGCCATTGCAGAGCCAACGGCGTGCATGATAATGAACGATGGCGACGAAGCCACTTCACCACCTTCAATTGACTGTTTCTCGCCGCTTCGTCCATAGCCATCGAAGAGCAGCCCTCGTTTCGATTCAAGTGCAACCACTTGACTACCTCCAAATGCCCATTCTTGGCGGCTTCGTCCATAGCCATCGAAGAGCAGCCCTCGTTTCGATTCAAGTGCAACCACTTGACTACCTCCAAATGCCCATTCTTTGCGGCTTCATCCATTGCTCGTTGAGTACATCCCTCGCTGCGGTTTTCGTGTAACCATTTCACGATCTCGATACCGCCATTTGCAGCAGCTCCATCCATCGCTGCAGTCGTGCATCCAACGTCGCGATTGTCGTGAAACCATTGCAAAATATCCAAATAGCCGTGAGTTGCTGCTGCATCCATGACTCCATCAAGGTTGAAGGTCTCGTGTCTGTTAGTGTGCAGCCACTGGACCATAGCGAGATTTCCTCTGTTTGCAGCCACATTCATCGTTGAAACATGACACCCCTCGCATCGATTTACGTGAAGCCACTCCACAACATCAAGATGGTCGTTTTGAGCTGCAAAATGCATCGCTAAAGAGCTACAACCTTCCGTTCGGTTTTCGCTTAGCCATTGAACCATTTCTAGACATCCCTGACCAGCGGCCGCATCCATAGCGCGGTTTGTGGATTGAACTTGAGTATTGTAGTGGAGCCATTGTACCATATCGAGGGATGCTGTGCTAGCTGCCACATCCAAAGCATCGTCGTATCCGTTTGTATCCATCTTCTTCTCGTGTAGGTATTGCAGCACCTCCAGTTGGTCGTTTTCAGCGGCTAAGATACATCCATTGCCAGCATCCATGACGCCTTTTTCTTCGTGGAACCACTTGATAATGGGCAAGTGGCCATAACCTGCAGCAACTTGAAGAACCTTCACAGGTTCTCGCACCAGTTCACGTTCAAACAAAAACTTCAGCATGTCCAGATCTCCGCTCTTTGTTGGGCACAAGTAAAGCATTTCACTGTTAAGAGCTGCACCCAGATCAGCACGCTTTCCATTGTTCACAAACCAGCGTGTTACCTCCCACTGATCATTAACCACTGCTGTAACCAATGCCTCTCCAATTCGGATGTCAAGATTCTCGTACAGCCACTTCACAATGTCCAAGTTCCCAGATTTCGCTGCTTGTTCGATCACGAACTTTGCACATTCTGGTCGAAGCACAACATGAGTTCTCAGCCAATCCACCAGATTGTTATGGTACTTCCGTACGGCTCCACTCAACTCAATTCCTCCCCAGTACCCCATGTCACGATGATTTTGCCACAGCCACTTCACAAGTTCCAAGTGTCCACCAGAAGCAGCTTCAGCTACGACTTCCGTGAGGAACTCGTCCGGTAAATATTTTTCTGCGATCCATTTCAGGCTTCGTAAATCACCACGCGCTCCCATTTGGCCCGTCACAGCGTTAACTTCCCATCGTCGCAGGAATATATCCATCGTCTCGGACTCACGAACAGCTAGGTACTGCAGTAATCGCAGACTACCACCAGAATTCCTGTATCCCGAAGACATCGTCAACGATCCCGACAAATTATCCAAAAATCCGTCGATAACTCGAAGCAAGCTGCCATTTCCATCAATGTGAAGACATTCGCGACCCACCAAACGCACAGCGGTGAGTACAGGGAAGGATGGCCACTCAGTAGTGTCCAACAAATCCACCTGAGGACGGCATGGCGAAGGAGTGAACTTTAGCTTTTTGTCTTGGTGCATCATTCTGCCGTAGTGATGATCTCAAAATATGTCGTTAAGAGAAAAACAATGCCCCCGTCCCACGTCGTTGTGCAAGCAGGCAAAAATTCAAGGATCAAAGCAGATAAGTTATTTCCATTATGCACACTGTTGCGAGCGCAAGCCCGCCCGATGCCAGCGAATTCCTACACATCAGTCGAGTTGGCGTCTGCCTATTGCTTCTATTGTCCGCGTCGCTTTCAAGTGATCCGCATGACTCAATGCACACGTTGTTTCTACTCCATCGCCATCGTTTACAGCTTGGCTGCAGCGGCAGCAGCTTCGCGCTTCAGGATGACCTGGTCCGCTTGGATAGCAGTGATCGCCACCGTCGTCACAATGTCCTTCACAGTCGCACCACGGCTCAGGTCGTTCACGGGCTTGCGAAGACCCTGCAGCATCGGACCCATCGCGATGCAACCTGTGCTCTGCTGCACTGCCTTGTACGTGTTGTTGCCCGTGTTCAGGTCCGGGAAGATCAACACATTCGCCTGGCCACCAACCTTCGCGCCGCTAGGAATCGCCTTCAGCTTCGTCTTCGCGATCGACTCGTCCACCGCAGCGTCGTACTGGATCGGGCCGTAGATGTCCAAGTCCGGACGCAGCTCCTGCGCGATCTTCGTCGCCTGACGAACCTTGTCGATGATCGGACCCGAGTTCGAGTCGCCCGTAGCGTACGACAGCAAAGCCACCTTTGGGATCAAGCCGAACGCTTCCGCGCTCTCGGCACTCGTCACAGCGATCTGCGCCAGGTCCTCAGCGCTCGGGTCCGTGTTCACGGCGCAGTCACCGTAGATGCGCACGCCGTCCTCGAGGCACATGAAGAAGATACTGGACACAATGGGTCTGTTGGGTGTCGTCTTGATGAGCTGCAAAGCGGGGCGGATGGTGTTAGCGGTTGTGTGGCAAGCACCAGACACCATACCATCAGCGTCACCCATTTCAACCATCATGGTACCAAAGCAAGTCTCCTCAAGAACGGCATCGCGAGCAGACTCACGGGTCACACCCTTGTGTTTACGCTTCTCAAAGTAGCGGTCCACGTACTTCTCGAGCAGGTCACTCTCAGCCGTGCGTACGACATTGGCACCCGATAGGTCCAGGTTCAGCGACTTGGCGTGACGTTCAATGTCGTCCGGGTTGCCGAGAATCGTCACCTTCGACAGATTTTGACGTAGTACCTGGTCAGCAGCCTGCAGGACACGGATGTCCTCACCCTCCGTCAGCACGATGTGGCGCTTGACAGCCCGCGACTTGCTGAATAGGAAGTGCTGGAACTGCTTGGGCGAACGGTTGACCACCATACCTTCATCCAGCTCGCCAATGAGGCCTTCCTTTCCGACAAACTCATCGAAAAGCTGCTTGGAACGGTCAATCTTGAGCTGACTCGTGGGCAGGATATCCGTCGACACTTTGGAGAACTTGTCCGCAGTCGTGAATGTGTCCTCAGGGACTGAGAAGATCGGAATGGAGAGACCGGTCTTGTCCAGAGCCTCCACACCCTGTAGGATCTCCTGCGTGTTGCTGTGCGGGTAGCTGCCGTTGGTCAGCACAATAGCCGAAACATTGGGCAAAATGCCGGGCAGACGTGAGGCCATCAGACCAAGCATCACGTCCGAACGGTCCGCCGACGTGATCACCAGAGCACCGTCCTTGTAGTTCTTCAAGTGTGCAAACAAGTCCTTAAGAGCACTAGTAGCGACAACAGCAGACGTCACCACGACGTTGTTAGGGATAGCCTTAGTGCCGAAAAGCTGCTTGGCGCCAAGTTGGTGCGTCACCTCATTGAGTCGCTTGGAAGCGATAAAGTCATCCTTAGGCAGGAAACCGAGATATGGCAGATCTTTCTCACTCACTTTGGCACGCAATGCTTCACGTAGAGCCTTGG
Source organism: Phytophthora quercina (assembly GCA_014706105.1). Lineage (NCBI taxonomy): Eukaryota > Oomycota > Peronosporomycetes > Peronosporales > Peronosporaceae > Phytophthora > Phytophthora quercina. The sequence goes on along the minus strand of JACBOW010000048.1, from coordinate 317,668 downwards.
GGTCTTTCGTGTTGACACGGTTGGCAATGTTACCAATGAAGTTAAGACCAGCACCTTCCACCTGATCAGCGTTCAAAGCTGTACGAGACACAATCTCCTCAAGTAGTTCACCGTTGGTATGAGCAGACTCACTAAAGTCCGAAATGGTGAGTACAGGAGAACCAATTGCTTTGGCGATGTCCACATTGATTTTCCAGCTCATAGCACTCTCGTGTTTAGAGATCTGTGAACCTTCAATGATCATAAAGTCGTGACCTTCACGACAAGCTTCATAGCGGTCCAAAATCTCCTCCAGAAGGTCGTCTTCTTTGCCATTGAGCCAACTTTCAATGGCACGTTCACTAGTGACGCCATACAGCTGGTTCACCTCCTTGTTAAGCCCCAGCTGCTCCCTCATCACTTCCACGTGGTGGTCGGCCATACTTGACTCCTTACTGGGTTGAATAGGGCGGAAATAACCCACACGTGAGAATTTTTGTTCCAATGTATTGGCCAATCCAATAAGCACCGGTGCAGTCTTCTTGTTGGCTTCAGTGGACGTCACGAACAGGTTGTTGATGGGCACTTTGCCCTGTGCGATAGCGGCGGCTGTTAGGCTGCGGCGTTGGGGCAGCGCAGCCGACGTAGCAGTGCGGCGAATGGTGTTGCGCAGTGTCCACATGATTTATGTGAGTTTTTTTGGCGGTTGGCGACAAATCCGCAACTGAGACCGAGAAAATGCGCCGAGGCATTGGCTGGATCGGCGTCGTCGCTGCATGGCCACGACCGAAATAACGGTTTCGACGGGGGTTACCCATCAGCTGTGCTAACAAATGAGCCCAGCTGAATTCGCTTGACTACGTTTCACTATAGAAAGTGCAAAGAAATGGATTTTTGACGGTTCACCAAGTACCAAAAGCCAGCAAAAACACAGGCACACGACGCCGACGTCACGCCTGCGACAAACGACACGCTCGACGCGCGGGACTGCAACCAATGACAAGGAAACAAGGAGCTCGGATAAGTTAGTCGTGTTGGCGCTATGCGCGTTTTATCCATCACTGACACGACGACAAGTAAGATTCCTCGGCACACGTTGCCGGATCCCGACTCCTTCATTCATCTTGCATGGCAACCAGATTGAGTTGTTGTCATGTTTTTGCCGACGACGCCACATGTTTCGATTCACGTTGAGGCATCCACCGATTTTTACTTGTTCGATTCGGCCTCGCGCTTCAGGATGACCTGGTCCGCTTGGATAGCAGTGATCGCCACCGTCGTCACAATGTCCTTCACAGTCGCACCACGGCTCAGGTCGTTCACGGGCTTGCGAAGACCCTGCAGCATCGGACCCATCGCGATGCAACCTGTGCTCTGCTGCACTGCCTTGTACGTGTTGTTGCCCGTGTTCAGGTCCGGGAAGATCAACACATTCGCCTGGCCACCAACCTTCGCGCCGCTAGGAATCGCCTTCAGCTTCGTCTTCGCGATCGACTCGTCCACCGCAGCGTCGTACTGGATCGGGCCGTAGATGTCCAAGTCCGGACGCAGCTCCTGCGCGATCTTCGTCGCCTGACGAACCTTGTCGATGATCGGACCCGAGTTCGAGTCGCCCGTAGCGTACGACAGCAAAGCCACCTTTGGGATCAAGCCGAACGCTTCCGCGCTCTCGGCACTCGTCACAGCGATCTGCGCCAGGTCCTCAGCGCTCGGGTCCGTGTTCACGGCGCAGTCACCGTAGATGCGCACGCCGTCCTCGAGGCACATGAAGAAGATACTGGACACAATGGGTCTGTTGGGTGTCGTCTTGATGAGCTGCAAAGCGGGGCGGATGGTGTTAGCGGTTGTGTGGCAAGCACCCGAAACCATTCCGTCGGCATCGCCGAGCTCCACCATGAGCGTACCGAAGTAGGTCTCGTCCTTGCAGTAGTCGCGAGCCAGCTCCCTCGTGACACCCTTGTGCTTGCGCTTCTCGTAAAAGTAGTCAACGTACTTCTCAAGCAAATCGCTGTCCGATGGACGCACGATGTTCGCGCGGGACAAGTCGAGGTTGGCTGTCTTGGCGTTTAGCAGGATCTCATCCGGGTTACCGAGAATTGTGATCTTGGACAAGTTTTGGCGCAGAATCTGGTCTGCAGCTTGCAGCACACGGATGTCCTCGCCCTCCGTCAGCACGATATGGCGCTGAACAGCACGTGACTTGCTGAACAGGAAGTGCTGGAACTGTTTGGGTGAGCGACTCACCACCATACCCTGGTCAAGCTCGCCAATAAGCATCTCTTTCTCGACAAACTCGTCAAAAAGCTCCTTGGAGCGAGCAATCTTCAGCTGGCTGGACGGTAGAATGTCTGTTGATACCTTTGCAAAGCCATCAGCAGTGGAAAACGTGTCATTTGGTGTTGAGAAGATTGGAAGCGAAAGTCCGGTCTTGTCAAGTGCCTCCACGCCCTTCAAAATTTCTTGTGTGTTGCTGTGAGGATAGTTTCCGTTAGTGAGAACAATAGCCGAGATGTTAGGCAGCACACCAGGCAAGCGAGAGACCATCAAGCCCAGCATGAGGTCCGATCGATCACCAGAAGTGATGATCATAGCACCATCCTTATATTTCTTCAGGTGAGCAAAGAGATCCTTCAACGCACTCGCAGCCACGACTGCAGACGTCACAACGGCGTCGTTGGCAATTGAGTTGCCGAAAAGCTGCGTCGCGCCAAGTTGGTGTGTCACTTCATTCAAGCGTTTGGATGCAATGATGTCGTCCATCGGCAAGAAACCCAAGAACGGGATCTCCTTGTCACTCAGCTCCTTCTTTAACTTCGTACGCAGAACATCAGCATCTTCAGCTCGCACACGGTTGGCAATAGTACCAAGGTAGTTCAGTCCAGCAGCATCTGCTTGGTCTTTGCCCATGACAGTGCGTGAGACCATCTCTTCCAGCAACTCTCCATTCTCAGCAGATGAATCACCGAAATCTGTCACCATAAGTACCGGAGATCCAATAGCTTTGGCAATATCCACATTGATCTTCCAGCTCATAGCACTTTCATGTTTAGAAACTTGTGATCCTTCAATGACCATAAAGTCGTGACCTTTGCGACACTCCTCGTATCTCTCAAGGATCTCTTCAACAATGTCGTCACCTTTGCCAGTAAGCATAGCCTCCATGGCACGGGAACTGGTGACACCGTAGAGTTCCTTGACGTCTTTGGTCAACTCCAGCTGCTGCTTCATCACGTCGACGTGGTGATCAGCCATACTTGAGTCTTGGCTGGGCTGGATAGGGCGGAAGTAGCCCACTCTGTCGAACTTCTGCTCCAGTACGTGTGCCAGTCCGATGAGAACAGGTGCCGTCTTCTTTGTCACCTCAGTGGACGTCACGTACAAGTTCTCAATGGGCACTTTACCCTGTGAAATGGCGGCGGCAGTCAGTGCGCGACGGTGCGTGGGCAGCGTCATGCCCATGGCGGAGCGACGCAGTGAGCGGCGGAGCGTCCACATGATGCAAAAGGAATGAAGAGAGGGAGGGAGGCGCACTAGTCGGCAAATCCGCAACTGAGACGGTCTGAGGTTCTCTCAAAGGGCGAGAGCCTTACTTCAACAACAGTGAGGAGTGATGGTCGTGATGATTTTGACTTGGTATTTGTAAGTGTGGCAAAGATGCGACAATGATGAACAGCATCTGTATGGAGTTTCATCGGTTGACGGATGCCACAACTGATGCTGGTCATTTGCTGACACGCAGGATGGACACTGGTGCTGCTGGATTGAATTTTGGGGCTGGGCTACACAAGCTGAAGTGTTGGATTCAGTTTCTGCTTCAGTTCTGAGGTTTTCGAGTATCTCGTGCAGAAAAAATGAAGTTGTGGCAAGTGGGACTTCACTGGGTGCACTGTGCCAGCGTTCGCTCCCGGTGGTGTTGGCAAGAAGCGGCGTGTTTTCGTAAGTTTTGCGAGTTAAACGGCTAGGAGCTCGGACTTGCCATGCACTTGCAGTGTTGCCGGCAAGTCTTGATTTGCAAGTGTTGGCGCCTTGCGTGTCATCTGGCAGGCGAGGTCATCTTGCGTATCAAACTTATGAAGCATTAATGCCCAGTTTTACCGCACACTAAGTTAGTATGCCGGTAAAACTTAGTGACTAACGGGGTTCATGGCAGCAGTTATCGGTGCATGACAGCTTCACGTGCGAATGATTATTGTTCCAGCACGATGAAGTAAAGCAGGTTCGAAGACTTCGGCATGCAGAGTTTCGCTCCGGTCACCACGAGACTGTGTTGTTTCATTTGTGTAGTAGCATTGATCAGGGACCTGTGGATCCTCAAAAGTTTCAGGCCACCTTATCCCGCCTAATACAACCTTGAAAACGTTGCAATGGGGATCAATCAACTTTGCTTCCGTTGGGGGTTGTCCGCAGCGGAAAAATAATTGCTACAACTGCAACGTTTTCGTGTGTTGTGGTAAAAATAACAATCGTTCAGCCATTTCTTCAAAAGAATGGCAACAAGTCAATAACGAGCTTCGTTGCGCCACACACCAATCTAGGCTTCATCGTCCATGCGCTTGTGCATCTCGCTCAAAATAGTTCTCCTTTGAAAAGCGTCATCAAAACCACGTGAATGAGTGAGTTCAATATGTTGCAGGATGAATGGTGTGAGTCGCTCTAAAAAGTCGGATATAGAACGAGAATGTGGATGGAAAAGTGTCAAATTTCTAGAATGTAATGCAGCGACATCGATCGATTTCAAGGGAGCTCAATGATAGCGATGGACCAGGAAAGTAATAAAAATATTTTGTTGTGTAAGTTCTTCTAAGCTTACATGTAGTATTTGGGTGACATTAGCAAAGGTTTGTTCGCGTTGTTAAAATGTCCGTTATTGGAATGCTAAATCCGGAACGTATACCAGAAACTCACTCCGATTAGATTAGGATGTTGCGGCATCTCGATTTCAGGCTGAGTTTGGATGAAGAAGAAAGACCTCACTCCCATTTACACTTCGTTGTGAAGAAGCAGGAACAAGGCGAAGACAAGTTGCTACATTGACAATATCTGTTGCTAGGAGTTCCCGGTCGCAGGTTCAAGATGAGCTGGTTGCTGCCTGAGACCGAAACTCCTCCTCCGAAGGTGGAAGCGAGAGTGATCGATTCGCGCCGAAATCTTAGCATCCGGAACATCCAAGACCCCTATGTTCACAGTGAACGCTTTGACACCATGACCAGTCCCTACAGCAGCCTCGATACCGAAAATCTCAACACCATGCTCAACGGAGGACTCGAGCGCTTTTACAAGAAATACCATCATCTTTCACGAAAGATCAATTTGCAGCTACCGACGCCCGAAGTGCGCTTTCAAGACCTGTCCTTTTCGGTTCAAGTGCCGGCAAGTACGGGTAGCCACAGCACCGTGGGCACGCACCTAGAGCAGATTTTCACACCATGGAAAAGACCCGCTACAAAGACCAAGAACGTACTGCACCCGATGACAGGAATCATTAAAGCAGGATCCATGACACTACTTCTTGCCAATCCAGGTGCCGGAAAGTCGACGTTCCTCAAGGCATTAGCCGGAAAGTTGCAAAAGAACTCGAAAACTGAGATCGGTGGTGAAGTTCTGTACTCAGGCCATCGCGGTGATGAAATCGACCTTGTCAAGCTGGCCGGTCTTGTTGATCAGACGGATAACCATATCCCGACACTCACAGTGCGTGAGACGTTCAAGTTCGCAGACATGTGTATGAACGGACGTCCAGAAGATCAACACGACGAGATGCGCGACATCGCTGCGCTACGTACGGAGCTGTTTCTTCAGATCTTGGGCCTTGAGAACTGTGCCGATACTGTTGTTGGAAATGCTCTACTACGAGGTGTAAGTGGAGGTGAGCGCAGACGTGTGACCGTGGGTGAAATGCTGGTTGGAGGACAAAGTATCTTCTTGTGTGACGAAATCTCAACGGGTCTTGACAGTGCTGCAACGTTTGATATCGTTAAGGCACTTCGAACGTGGTGCAAGACTCTGGGTGGATCGGTGATTGTAGCACTGCTACAACCGACACCTGAGGTGGTGGAGCAGTTCGACGACATCTTGATGATTAGCGAGGGTCAAATGGTGTACCATGGGCCTAGGACAGAAATTCTGGCTTATTTCGACGAACGCGGCTTCACTTGTCCCCCTCGTGTAGATCCGGCCGATTTTCTTATCGAGGTGACGTCTGGACGTGGTCAGCAGTACGCGAACGGCAATGTGCCGAAGGAATATTTGGCCGCGACAGCTGAGGACTTCCACAGCATTTTTCGCCAATCTGGACTTTTCAAAAAAACTCAAATAGCTATTTCCAAGAGCAATGAGCGCAAACTTGCAAGTCCTGGGAGTATTAAGAAAGCACAACGCGTCGTAAACTGGGCTCGAACGAAAGGGAAGTTGGAGTTTGGACTGGCATTCATTCCGAGCACGCTGCTGTTGTTGAACCGACAGAAACTCATTTGGCTGCGTGACCCTCCTCTTCTTTATGGAAAACTGATCGAGGCATTGCTCATTGGACTTGTGATCGGTATGATATACTTTGAGGCGAGACGGACGGTTTATTTGCGCATGTGCTTCTTCAGTCTCGCGCTGTTCCAACGTCAGGCGTGGCAACAGATCACCATTTCGTTTCAACTACGAAAAGTGTTTTACAAGCAACGCCCGCGAAACTTTTTTCGCACAGCGTCGTACGCTATTGCGGAAGTAGCAGTGCAGATTCCAGTGAACTTGTTGGTATCATTCATCCTAAGCACGTTCTTCTATTTCATGAGTGGACTGACTCGGTCGTTCGAGAAATACATCGTGTACTATCTGATTATCGCCTGCTTCCAACACGCTATTAGCGCGTACATGACGATGCTAAGTGCATTTTCTCCCAGTATTACGGTGGGGCAAGCTCTAGCTGGTCTTTCTTCATGCTTCTTTTTGCTGTTCTCGGGGAATATCATTTTAGCAGATTTGATTCCGGATTATTGGATTTGGGTGTACTGGTTCAATCCGATCGCGTGGGCTCTGCGTAGCTGCATGATCTCGGAATTTTCGAGTGATCGGTACACACCCAATGAAAGTAAGAAGATGTTGGATAGTTTCTCGATCTCACAGGGCACGGAGTACCTTTGGTTTGGTGTTGGCATCCTTTTGGCCTACTACCTGCTTTTCGCGACGCTGAACGGCCTCGCGCTTCACTTTATTCGGCACGAAAAGTACTCTGGTGTGAGTGCTACAACTACAGCATCACCACAGACCGGTGCACTCGAAGCCAACGAAATCGTTGTCGAAGTTAACACGCCAGGAGCTGCTGAATCCGCAACACCTGGAAAAGCTGGTGGTTTGCCGTTCACTCCTTCGAACCTATGTATCAAGGATCTTGAATACTACGTGACGCTCCCAACGGGCGAAGAGAAGCAGCTTCTTCGCGGAGTGACGGCCCACTTCGAGCCTGGACAGATGGTGGCGCTAATGGGCTCCTCCGGCGCTGGCAAGACAACCCTGCTAGATGTGATAGCTGGGAGGAAGACCGGTGGCCGCATTGTCGGTGACATCATGGTGAACGGAGAGCCAAAGGACCCAGCCACATTCAGTCGTATTGCTGCGTATTGCGAACAAATGGACATCCACTCGGAAGCTGCGTCGATCTATGAAGCGTTGGTGTTTTCAGCGAACCTTCGACTTCCGCCGACGTTCACGAAAGAACAACGTATGAATTTGGTTCACGGGACTGTGGAGCTTCTGGAATTGACGCCGATCTCAAGTGCAATGATCGGGAGGCTATCGGTTGAGCAGAAGAAACGCGTGACGATCGGCGTGGAAGTAGTGGCTAACCCAAGCATTTTGTTCCTGGATGAACCAACAAGTGGTCTCGATGCACGCTCGGCATTAATTGTGATGCGTGGTGTGCAGTCGATCGCTCGTACAGGCCGCACGATCTTGTGCACCATCCACCAGCCCAGCATTTCAATCTTTGAGTTGTTCGACGGTCTCTTACTCCTGCAACGAGGTGGCTATACAGCATACTTCGGGGATTTAGGTGCGGAATCGAGCAAGATGCTCGATTATTTTGCCTCGATCCCGGGCACATTGGAAATCCGCCCACAATTCAACCCCGCCACATACATGATGGAGGTTATTGGCGCAGGTATCGGCCGGGACATGAAGGATTACTCGGTGGAGTACACGAACAGCGAGTTGGGAAGGAAGAATCGTGAGCGCACGTTGCAGTTGTGCGAAATATCAAATGAGTTTGTGAAGCATTCGACGTTGAATTACACGCCGATTGCAACTGGATTCTGGAACCAGTTTTGTGCGCTGGTCAAGAAGCAGCGTCTCACGTATTGGCGCAACCCGCAATACAACTTCATGCGGATGTTCCTGTTCCCGTTGTACGCTATCGTCTTTGGCACGACGTTCTACCAACTACCGATGGGTAGCGTGAAGAAGATTAATTCGCACGTTGGTCTCATTTACAACAGCATGGATTTTATCGGAGTGCTGAACCTTATGACGGTGTTGGAAGTGACGTGTGCTGAGCGTGCTGTGTTCTACCGTGAGCGGATGTCAAACTACTATGGCCCGCTTCCATACAGTTTGTCGCTGTGGCTCGCAGAGGTGCCGTATTTGATCGTGGTGATCTGCCTATTCGTTGTCATTGAGTACTGGATGGTTGGATGGAGCAAAAACGCCGATGATTTCTTCTTCTTCCTCTTCATCTTCTACCTCTACACATCGGCATGCACCTACATCGGTCAGTGGATGTCTGCTCTGATGCCAAACGAGAAAGTGGCGAGTGTGGCAGTAGGCGCATTATCTTGCTTATTCAACCTCTTCTCGGGCTACTTGCTGCCACGCCCACTAATGAAACCCGGCTACAAGTGGTTTCAGTACCTAGTTCCTTCGAGCTACTCGCTTTCGGCACTGGTAGGTGTGCAACTTGGTCACAATCAGCACATTATCACTGTGCCGACTGGAAGCACTACCACGCAGATGACGGTGGCCGATTACATTGCCAAAACCTACGACTTCCGTCCGGGACACAAGTACGACTTCATGGCGGGACTCTTGGTGATCTGGGTCATTTTGCAAGTGGCAATTTACCTCACGTTCAGATACGTGAGCCACCTCAAGAGATAAACTGGACTTGATAGCAGTCAATGGAATAACTTCCATTGCTTAGCATTAAATACACAAAAGTTCATTTCACGAAGATATTGATTGACCTTCGGCACATTGACTGAAAACCGAAAACTATCTCCAATTTAGATCTACTTTAGACCGGCCCCTCGGCAAGCATGACAAGTACCTCGCCGCTACATTCCTCACTACCTCTGTCAAATCCGCCGCTTTCTGACCCAACTGGAAGTGGAAACAGTAGCAAAGACCTCAAGAAACCATTCAAGATCCGCTCTGAGCTGTTAGCACCAGCACGTTTGGCTCCGAAAGCTCAATTACTGCACCACAGTCGATCTCTAACCATCCAAGTGATCGCTCACGAAGTTTTCCTACTGGTGCTTCCTTGTGCCAAGTGTTTTGCTGCAGCAGACAAAGAACCACCTCGAATTGGTATTTTAGGTGGTGGCAGTGTCGGAACGACCGTCGTCATGACACTTCTGGCTAACGGATATCAAGCAGAGTTGATAGCGTTGTCGACCCGTCAACCGGATCGAATCGCACGATGCGAAGTGTTGAAACCTCCTTCCGCTCTACCCATGTTTCAATTGGTGCCTCGGTACTACGACAACGCTCGACTAGCTAAAGAGAGTGACATTTTGGTCTTGTGTATGCCACCATCGCAACTGAAAAGTGTGGCCATCCAGATTCGACACGCGTTGGCTGCCAACGCCAATGCACCTCCACTTGTGATCAGTGTACTATGTGGCGTAACGCACAAGAGTTTGAGTAAAGCTTGTGGATCTCAAGCGGTGGTGCGAGTTCAACCTGACGTGACGAAAATTGCAAATCAATGGTTTGAGCAGAATGGTAAAGAAGAGTCTAGTGAAAACCAAAGTCCAGCTCGTTCATCACTTCAACATTTAGATGAGCTAGACGCGCAGCCACTACCACTTCGACTGGCGGCAGATGCAATAGGTAAGCAAGGCTTGGTTAAAGTGCTCTCAATTTCTGCTCACAGACCACTGTTCCGTTTGCTTTAGCACCGCAACGAGATGATGTGAGCGATCTCCTGCAGGCTTTTACTCATTTTTGTCGTCGGGCTTGGAACGAGGACATGAATTTTGAAGCTTTAGCTGAAATACTCTTCGGTGGTAAAAGCGAAATTGTCATAGCTACGATTGGGCAAGTGACAACAGAAACCTACGGTGAACAACAGCAGCAGCAGGAGGTTAGAGCCAAAATTCCACTGGTGGTGCCACGGTGGCCAGCTGAATGGGAACAAGATCTGAGTGAACTACAAACACAGTTAGCGAATCATGCGCTACAATAGGCATTGGAAGCTTTTAAGTCGGTAGGATCAAGACACGGGGTACAAACAAGTGGAATTTTAAGAAAAATACGGTCCTAAATCGAGGACAAGCAGATGCACTCAAGTTGAATTGACATATGCATCTACACAGCGTGCGTCGTGATTGGGTCCCAAGCAACTCCGTGATCCGGGTCCAGTTCTGCAATGCGCGCTACTTGCGTAGGAGTTAGCGTAATATTTGCAGCTTGTAGATTGATTTTCTGGCGGTCAGCATTGCTAGACTTTGGCAGAGCGATGAAACCATTCGCCAGGCTGAATGCCAGCAGCACCTGCGCAGCTGTAGCGTCCACTTCGTTGGCAATCTCGAGAACCGTCGGATCTTCCAGTTTACGAGCTCGTGCAATCGGCGCATAGGCCTGAAGGAGGATGTCATGCTCTCTGCAGTAATTGACCACTTGTGGACGCATGAGCCACGGGTGTAACTCAATTTGGTTTACGGCGGGTTTCACCTTCGCCGTTTTCAGGAATTTTTCCAGATGAGCTTCACCAAAATTCGAGACGCCAATCTCCTTGAGAATTCCTTGCTCTTGTAGCTCCTCGAGTGCTCGCCAGTTCTCATCTCGTTGGTAGGGTGACCAGGAGCGTGGAGCAGGAACAAGTCGATGTATCCGAGTCCGAGTTTCTCATTACTGGCTTTGGTAGTTGCAAGCGCAGTTTCGTATCCCCAGTTGTTGATGAGCAATTCGCTGGTCACGAAGATCTCCCCTCGAGGGATTCCCGAGTCGCGGACTGCTCGACCGACATCAGCTTTGTTCTGGTATCCTTGGGCAGTATCGATATGGCGATAACCGGCTTGAGTGCCGACAGGACGGCGTTATAGGTCTCAGCACCAGGTTCCATCTTGTACACGCCAAGACCGATCACAGGGATTTTCGCTCCACTGGGTAAAGCTTTAGTCGGAACTTTCACGTGCATTCTGGGGTGACAAAAGTGAAGGTTGAGACTTTTGCGCAGTAGCTGGAACTTTGGTGCATGAAGTCCTGGTATTCGTTTTTCATCTTCATGAATAAGGTGCGTAAGCTGACACATTTCTCTTCGCTGATGACGCTTCTTCGAAAGCACTGAATGTTTGTGCGAAGACGCCATCTCAACACTATCCCCTCTTCGCATCCATGTCCAGATAAAAAGCGATACAAAAGGCATGCACTGCAATCATTCGTGACGTCCATTCGCCAAGATGCTGGCGCTGCATATCAAAACGCTTGATAAACTCAGGACACGAACGCAAGAAAGTATCTGGATAAATCAATATTTTGGCCATTCAGAATAGCGACATAATTCAAGTAAGCTTACTTCGAAGTACTGTATAACGTTTCATCCATCGTGATTCAGTCCACCTTATCCAGCAGCAACTTGTTTTCAGTCGGTCCACAATCTACCAACGTTGATCGATTGTGATAAATCACATTTTCCAGTGGTAAGTAATACTTAGTAAGGCGGCAAACGGTTGACAAATTTTAAGTAATACAGCGAAGGCTATGCTTTGTTTTGATCTAGTGGCGCCTCTTCTTCTACAACCTCCTGTGATTCTGGCTTTTCGCTTTCTTAGATCATGCCAATGTCGTTCGACGTCGGGGAATGGAACAAGCTGAGCTGGAACTTGGACGAGAGTTGGCTGGCATACTGCGATGACGGGTTCGGCGTCACCGAATTCTTGGTATGATTGTTGCACGGCGTAGCGATCTCAACTTTAGTCTGTGACACTCGATAGTCATGCTTCGACACTGGTGTTTTGCTTGCTTTTCGCGCAGCAAGACGTTGATGAATTGAAGTCCAAGCGGAGAGTCCTCGGTTGCAAATACTGGCAACAAAATTCTTCACTTGAACCCAGCGGCTACTGCCGAAGCTGGAGAGCATTGACGTCTTACTGGTAGCAGGTGGTTCATCAGGAAAATCTGGCAGTGGACTGCCCAGAACACTCAGTGTAGTCGCAATCAACGCGCTGCTGTTCGTGTCTGCAAGCTCCGCATCTGCGTCATAGCTGGCACTGATGGTGACAGTCGAAAGTCGGTGACGATACGCATACACGCGCAGCATCGTGAAGGCGACAGCAAACACTACGAGACCCGCGAGCACGCCGATGTAAATCGCGAGCGTGAAAGTTGGCAACTGCGTCTGGGAGTCCATATCGCACACTGGCGCGAGTCTCTACAGCAAAACATCGAAGCGTCCATCCGGTCGCAACGAACGACAGTCCTGAATTCCTCGATTGGCACGCTATGACGACAGGTAGCGCTGTAGTACACTACCACCATCTACAGTGTGTGGCCAGTGAGCTGCAGCCTCGGATTGGCCCAGCACGTTGAAGTTGGAATGTAGCCATCTGTACACAACCTCGTATAGCGCATATACTATCCTATATAATAGGTTATTCATGTAACCACACCATTCCGTGGGTCTGTATGCGTCAAACATCCTCACGTTCAACTAAGGTCATCTAATTAACGAGAGTGAGCTTCTCACTCTTCAATCTCCCGACTCTTGCGCAAGACCTCCACTCGTCCCCATGGCCCAGAAGAGCAAGACTGCCACCACCAGCACAGGTGCGCCAATCCCGCCCAACGGCCTCACGGCGTCGGCCACCGCCGGCCCGCGGGGCCCCATGGTGCTCGAAGACTTCGCGTTCATTGACCACATGGCGCACTTCGATCGCGAGCGTATCCCGGAGCGTGTGGTGCACGCCAAGGGCGGTGGCGCCTTCGGTTACTTCGAGGTGACGCACGCCGACATCACGCAGTTCTGCAGCGCCAAGATCTTCAACCGTGTGGGCAAGCGTACGCCTGTGGCCATCCGTTTCTCGACGGTCGGAGGTGAACAGGGCAGCGCCGACACGGTGCGTGACCCACGTGGCTTCGCTATCAAGTTTTACACGGAGGAAGGCAACTGGGACCTTGTGGGTAACAACACGCCTATCTTCTTTATCCGTGACGCGATCCTCTTCCCGAGCTTCATCCACACGCAGAAACGTCTGCCCCACACTCACCTGAAGGACGACGACATGATGTGGGACTTCTTCTCACTGCGTCCTGAGACGCTACACCAGCAGAGTTTCCTCTTCACTGACCGTGGTATCCCTGATGGATTCCGGTTCATGAATGGCTACGGCAGCCACACGTTCGCCAATGTGAACGATAAGGGAGAGACTGTGTACGTCAAGTACCACTTCAAGACGGACCAGGGTATCCGTAACCTACCCGTCGACAAGGCGGCCGAGTTGGCCAGTTCCGACCCGGACTACTCTATCCGCGACCTGTATGAAGCTATTGCCAACAAGCAATACCCATCCTGGACACTGTACATTCAGGTGATGACCCTCGAGCAGGCTAACAAGGGGACGGTTAACCCTTTTGATGTGACCAAGGTCTGGTCTCACAAGGACTACCCGCTTATTGAAGTGGGTCGTCTGGTGCTCAACCGTAACCCGAGCAACTACTTTGCTGAGATCGAGCAGATTGCCTTCTCTCCGTCGCACATGGTGCCGGGCATTGAGCCATCGCCTGACAAGATGCTGCAGGGCCGCTTATTTTCCTACCCGGACACACAGCGTCACCGTCTGGGTGCTAATTACAACCAGATCCCCGTGAACCGCCCACTCAAGGAGCCGCAGACGTACCAGCGTGATGGCTTCATGGTCGTCAACGGCAACATGCACGACACACCCAACTACTTCCCCAACAGCAAGAACGGCCCGCCTGAGGACAACACGCTGCGCTACCGTGCGTACCGTGGCGATCACGCGGCGGTGGACAAGTTCTCGACTCATGATGACGACAATTACTCGCAGGTGGGCGAGTTCTACCGGAAGACGTTGGACGCCGCGGCCCGTGAACGACTCACCGACAACATCGCTGGATCGCTCGTGAACGCATCCAAACCTGTGCAGGCGCGCGCCATCGCCAACTTCGCTAAGTGCGACCCGCACTACGGCCGCCGCGTGCAGGAGAAGGTGAATGCGTTGGCTCTGCAGAAGCAACGTGCCGCAACCGAAGCGCTCCCGGCTCCGTCCAAGCTGAACCCGCCGCGCAAACCCTTCGTGCCGGCGCCGCCGTCCGACGACGTCGCCCCGCGACTGTAGGCGTCGTTTGTCGTTTGACCTGCCACTCGATGTTGAAGTTAGTGTAGCCATTTCGGTGATTGGCGGGACAAAAGATGTGCGAAAGAAAACGATAAAATCAATGGCGGGAAAAAATATTCGAAGTGAGCGTGCTGCATCGATGACTCTAAATCTGGAGTATCCTAGTAGGATTCCTACACCACAGTTGCAGGATGAGACTTGCGTTTCACCCACCAAGAGTGAAGCCATCTCATTTGTTCAGCCGCCGGCTAAACCGCTAGCGAAATGAAAAACGAGTGATCACGAGCACTTGGCAAAACTTGCAAAGCCCATGCAATGCAACCACATGCTATCGCTAATAGAGAGGAAAAATTCTCGTGGTAAATTGCGCGATGGTGCGAACTGTATGCCGCCTTCCAATCGAATCGACTCCATCGTGCGCTTGTGCATTTCCAGGATCGACGTGTCCGGCTTTTGGCCAATCAAATCGTGTAATTACGGCTTTTCAGTAGAAACGGTTATGTTTTAGCATAAAAGGGCTGATTCAACTACCCTCGTAACCTAGTTCCCCTTACAAAACGATGAAAATGTATATCAAATATGAATTCACTGTAGCTGAAATTATTTTCCGACATCACATAAAGTTCCTTTTTCTATATTATGCATTATCGCAGGTAGATTTAGTCGTGAGAATTTTGTCTCCAAGCAGCACTAAGCGCCGCATACTTACACTTGCCGGCTGCGGAACGCGCTTCCTTCTCTTCTCCCTCTCGACAACCGTCATGCCGGAGCCCACGCACCGCCGCACCACCTCGGAGCTGGACATGAGCTCCATGCGTCGCATCAGCGACGCGCTGCTACTTGCCCAGAACCGCGCGCGCCGCGCCACAGACCGCGCAAATCAGGCCGAACAGTGCGTCCTTTCACCGACTTCTGATAATTCATTGCATCGTCTCATCAATACCTCGCTGTTATTGCTGCTACAGCGTGTTAGGCCTCGTATTGGCTCAAGTAGATGTCCACAGACTGCGTGTGGACACATTGGCTGACTGGGAGATGCTACGCACCGCCGTGGCTTCTAACCCATTGCTAGTGGCCAGTCCTCGACGAAGAACAGCTTTTATCGGTGACGTACTGGGGCTTAACGGCTCTGAGGATGCGCCGTCCGTGACGTCCTCTGTTTCCTCGTCTACATCCTGCCTCGATGATGTGGCTAAGGACGTGGTGACTAATTTGAACGCCGCCATGAACCACCATAAGCGCTACGTGGAGCAACTTACACTGCCCAAGATCAACTTCTCTCTCTGGAGTCACAAAGACGGAGGACTGTTTGGACCAATGCAGCTAGTAGCCGGACTGCTGGTTGGAGTCGTAGTGGGCGTTGCCGTGACCAAACAGTGGCAGTTGCAGTTCATGCACGCACAAGAGGAAACCCCGTCACTCTTTGGCAAGTTGGCAAAGTGGTGCAGTCGACGAGCACCTGCAGCTGGCACGCCCTGGCATCTCATTCCGTTGCCGATGGACGAGTACAGCTACCTGATGCACCCCGCGATGGTTGAGGTCGCGTGAGATTTAACACGATAGGTCACAAGACAAGAGACAACAGAATATTCATGCAAGACAGCGACAAAGGACGACGCTGCTGTCCGCGTGTAAACAACGCACAGTTTGATACGCTTGATAGGAAAATACATGTAGATTAGCGTTCGCCCGCGTTGTATTTTGTTCTTATATTTTTTTTCCTTTATGCTGCTGCTGTGTCGCTATAGGTGTCTATCGCTGACTGCGCTCTACATCTCTCTCCACCTTGTTCAGCTTGAGCAAGCGTGATCTCGACTCAAAAGTACGAAAGGCGGAGAGAGGCGCGTCGCGCACCTGGGAGGGCAGCGCGTGCGAGTGACTAGCTGGTCGTGCTGGATCTGGCTGCGTTGCTGAGCAAACAAAGGCTGCTGTGACGAGCGCCAACCTGTCTCTCCGTCGCATCCACCCAGTCATCCTACATCACCGCCTACCTAGATGGAGAACTCGTTAAAGCTGCTCTTGTCCTTCTTGCTTTTGTTCTTGGCCTTGGCCTTCTCCTCCCGGGCGATTCTCACAGCAGCAGGTTCACCCGCTTTCTTCTTCTTTCCCTTAGTCTTCATGACAGCCTTGATGTCCACCACTTCAGAGATCGTGGCTTCAGGTTCAGCAGCCTTAACAGGCTTCTTGCCCTTCTTTTTTCTTCTTCTTCTTGTCCGAAGCTCCCGCAGCCGAGGGCGTCTCAGCCTTAGCCTCCTCCTTCTTGTCCTCCTTCTTGGACTTAGAGGCATCCTCGGTCTTGATGCCGAGATCCGCCAACGCGGCCTCAAAGTCCTTCATCTCAAGCTCCTTCTTCTCCTTCTTGGAGAGGGTACGGGCAGGGGCTGCAGCCTTCTTAGGAGCCGCAGACTCGACAGGCTTGTCGTCGTCCTCCTCCTCCTCTTCCTCACTCTCACTCTCACTGTCCTCTTCTTCGTCCTCTTCCTCCTCAACCGCAACCTCCTCAGCGACAGGGGCAGCAGGCGCATGCATCTCGTCGTCGCTGTCGTCACCCCAAGCGGATGTCGACGGGTTGTTGACGAAGGACGCGAACATCTTGTTCTGCGGCGGCTCAGCCGTCTTTTTTCTTGCGCTTCTCCGGCTGCAGCGCCGTGAAGACGTTGCTCTGCGTACTCATGCTTTAACTCTTGGTGGATGGATATATGAGGATCTGTGCAATGAGTGGAAGGAGGGGGCGCCGGATACCGATCATAGATTAACGTAAATATTGCCATCATGAATATCAAATTAGGGTTTGAAAATTGACGATGTTTGATTGATCGGAATTGATGCATTGTTGGCGCAATTGGATTGGCAGAAAGTGCCATTACTATCACATCGTCTGTATGTAGTCAGCGATCGGCTCGAGTCCATTTTCGCACTCGTCGAGTGATTCGCCTACAGTACCAGATCTATTCCTATCGGACTTGTAAGCTGCCTCAGAATCCCCTTCGTCCCAGCTTCCAACCACACGCCATCACCAAGAAGCGAGAAAAATAGCCGTCACCCAGCCGCCCCCTCATTCGGGGTCAGTCGTAAGAGTCTCCGTTTTTTTTCGCTCCCATTTTAGACGTGGCCGGCGCGTGTGGCGTTCACAATCGAAAACGCGCCGCTAGCCGACAGACCTGGTGCTCACCTCTGCGTGTGTGTCATGTCGCGCTTGAAGGACGTCTACGGAGGCCTACGCAAGGAAATGACGGCGACGTTTGACCGAACCGACATCGTGTCCGTTGTTAGCGGTGGCAAGGCCGGTTACGCCAACCTCAAGCACCTTAATGTGGGTTCACCCGGCAGCGACGTTAGTGACCTCGGAGACACTGCAGACCTCGAAGAACTGCTGGCACAGGGATCGAACCAAGGGCCGCAGACGCATCCGGGTACGTCGATTGGCTGAACTTGCTGAGGTTTTGAAAATGGGTACACTAATGATCACTTGCTTGAATGCTGAATAGGTATTGTTTGCTGCGCAATCTTCTCATTCTCGGGGTTTTTCTTGCTGGTAAGTTTGTTCTACTGGTGCTGTGTATTTTTTGTGTTGAAGAAAATTAATTTGAATGTTTGTGTTGTGTGTGTGTGTGTTTTTTTTATTAGCTCATTGTGGGCTGCATCGTAAGCAGCAACTCGCTATACATCAAGGTGAAGCCGCCTCATGGACAACCCAAGTCATCACTGGCGACGAGCATTTTCCTGGCCGCGTTCCTCTATCTGTGTCTCTTCGGCACCAGCATCATGTACTTCCTGCGTGCGAGACGCGCACAAAAGGTGTATCAGCTCTCGCTCGACGTGCACGCCGATTAAGCTGCCTGGAACGTAGTACAGCTAGTTAGGGTGCAAGCGCGTCAAGCGCTCGTCCAGATGCACCGAATCTGTAGATTAGCAACGGATAATGAGAAGCAACCGATTAACACGAACACAACGCACAACCAACCAGGAGCAATATATAGAGCGAAACACGAGAGCATTCATTTAGAGGGACGGGCCGAGAACACGATACCAGCAAACACGACCAGATACGCAGGCAAGCACCTCTCGACCACGGTCAAGCAGGAACAATATATCTCCCGACAGATGCAGTTGTCCCTGCACTCTTCATACCGCAAATAAACTAACTTCATCCCCCATGCGCTGGTGTCTCCTCCCTCCCGTCCAGGTCCTTGCTGTCATGAGCTCCAGTGTTATCTTCTTCTTCATCTGCAGGTCCGACGTAAACGAGTAGCAGCTTCTTCTCAAAAGCAGCAGCAAGCACCAGCTCCGCGACTTTCACGCGAGCCTTTTTCTTACTGATAGCGTTAGCAGTGGCGATCTGCTCGCCGTTCAGGAAGCCCGTGCACTGGAACTCGGTGACTCCCTTGTTGGGAGATACATCCTCCATGTCGAAGCGGGCCTGAAGTGATCCGCGCTGGGTAAGCTGATTCAGGAAAGGCAACGGTTGAAGCTGTCGCTCCAGCCAGCTCACACGTATAGGAAACTGGGCTGAGCTGTTAACTGTCTGCTGTGGCGCTGCAAGCGCTGCTGGTTCATTGACCAGCGGTTGCCCACTAGCTTTAGCACGCTCGAATCGCTCCAAGTATGCCAGGTCCTCCGAATTCAACTTGCCAGCTGTTTCCTTGTCGTGCCAGAGCTCCTCAATAACAACCTTGCAAGCTTCATTCTTCACAATTTTCTTGGAGGCACCTTGGACACCTGCGGCGAGCACCTCGCCGGTCACACCGTTCACAATTGTGCACTCAAAGACTGGTTCTTCTCCCGCATCAGCGTTGTGACGCGATGCAATGTCCACCATCATCCGTTGCTTAATCTTCATGAAGTAGACGTTCAGTCTCGCAGCTGCAAAATTGTCGTCCTCTCTCGTCGGCAGCGGAGTAATATCCAATCTCTTTTGGACCTCGTCCATGAGTTGCTGCTTACGTTCCTCTTGTGTCAAGGCCGGCGGTATCGCCGCCTTATCTGCTGCAGCAGCAGCCATAGCAGTTTGCAGTTGCTTCTCTCTGATCTCGGACAGTTCCGCCTGCTCCATTGCTTGCTTGCGTTCAGCTGCCTCAATTTGTTTCCGGAAGTTCAGGAACTGCGTCTTGTCTGGATAAAACTTCAGCGCCCTGTCAATCACCTCGTTTGCTTCGACATAGCGATGCTCCATCACTCTCAACTTGGCCATTGCATACAACGCCTTCGTGGACGTCTCCTCCACTGCCAACGCTTTGGTCGCGTACTCGTTGATCAATGAAAGATCCTTCAATTTGATACCACAGATCGCGACGTTATTGCACAACGTTACATATCTTTCTTGTATTTCCAGATCGTCCCATTCCTTCGCAGGGACGGTCTTGCCATAGTACTCACTCTGTTGGTGCTTCAGTACAGCCTCAATGCTCCTTACAAAAGCATTCTTTGCTGCGTAGTAGTTTTTCTCCTGGAACTTTATCTTCCCGTCGCTCTGCGCCTTATCGGCCTCCTCTAGGAACTCGGGAGGCGTGTCATCATCCGGATTCTGCAGCGTCATTGCGGCCAGACGCTCCTCCGCTGCTCGAGTGTACCATCGGTCCAGACTTTGACCCTGTGCGTGCGCTTGGGGCTCGGCATCCCTCATGTGCTGGAGAGTTTGTCGCACTTGCGGATCCCAGACCCAGTCCTCGAACGACCGCGACGGGTCCCGCACGAACGTCAGCAGCAACTCCTGTACGCCACGCAGAGGAAGCAGCGGCTGCAGGAAGCTCTGCGTCTGCTTGTCACTCGCGCCTAGCACGGCGCGCAACCGCGCCAAGTCCGCCGCCATAAGGCTTGAAGATTGTCAACAATAAAAATGCGCAGCAAAAAACCTTATTTTTTAAAAAAAGAAACTCAGGAATTCTAAAATCTGATAATACCGGTAAACATTTTCTTAGACTCGCGCCATCACAAAAAAATGCGCAGCAAACTGTTCCTAAATTTCTTAAAATATTAGGAAACAACTTCTTTAATAAACAGTTTCTTAAAAAATGTTTTCAGAAAACAACTGCTACAATAAACATATTTTAGAAAATTAAAATAATGTTTAAACAAATTTGCTAAACACAGATGTCAAAACGCCATCCCGTTCTGTTCAAGCTGAGTTAGAAACTTGATCTCGAATGATAGCAGACTCGCGCTTAAGGGCAGGCCCCCTTGTGCCCCGACTGCAATACGTTGAAGCATTTGTCGGTCCATTCGTGTACTTCAGGAGTTGCCGCGATGAAGTACTCGGCCAACACGCGGTCAATCTGCCGATGCAGGGAGAACCCTCGGAAAACCGATTTCACGACAGCCACAGTTGACGGCTGGTTCCCTAATTGCTCGATCCAAGTTTTGGCTGAGCGAAGGATCGAGTTCAAGCTGCTCTTGGCATTCGCGTTATTGCAGTTATTTGCAATGTCCTCGGTGCGTTCGATCAGGAGCTGATAGACGAAGGAGCATAGCACTTTGTAGTCCGCGCTACTATCTTGGCGTAGCAGTGCTTGTTTCAAGTTCTGGACTCAAAATCCTTGCATAGGTGCTCGATGATTACTCCATCTGGGAAATCCGCGAACCGTTTCAGTCTCTGAACAACGACAAGCAAGTGCATTCTCTCCTGGGGATCAAACTTGCACATGCTTTCCACCAGTTGCCATTGATCTCCAGTGGAATGAGGAGGGC
This sequence comes from Phytophthora quercina, assembly GCA_014706105.1. Lineage (NCBI taxonomy): Eukaryota > Oomycota > Peronosporomycetes > Peronosporales > Peronosporaceae > Phytophthora > Phytophthora quercina. The sequence continues at coordinate 296,444 of JACBOW010000048.1, read as the reverse complement.
GCTGCGGCAACTCGCCATTTCTCACACGATGCTGCACCACCGCGTTGTCAAGTAGGTTACCCCACGGCAGCTTCCCACTCACAGCTTGAATAACACTCATACCCAGCGAGAACACGTCCGAGGCGTACGACGCCTGTTTTCCAGCCAAACACTCTGGCGCGACCCAACGAACGGCGCCTGACCGTTTGCCTTGGTCATCAGCGCTTGCAAAGGCACTTAACCCAAAATCTGTCAGTTTCGCATCCCCATCACTACTTACAAGAATGTTGTCACACTTCAAGTCTCGGTGAACAATACCACGCGCGTGCAAATATTCCAGACTTAGGGCAGCCTCGTAGATCTTTTGCCAAACCTCAGTGGTGTGTCTTCGTAAATATTTGTCAAGAGAGCCGTTCTTCGCTTCTTCGCAGACGAAAAACGGTGTTCCAATATGGCAACCGCCAAAGAGCTTCACAACGTGCGGGTGGTTCAGCCTAAACCACAGCTCTACTTCACGCTGGAACATTTGCCGTTCGTCATTCCTGCCCCCAGTAATCATTCGTTTCACAATTACATCAGAGTTAAGCCATTTGGCTCTCGATACCTCACCGTATCCCCCGCGAGCAAAAATGACCTCATCCTCCAGTTCATACCACCCGATAAACCACTCAGGAAGTGTTTCGATGACTGATTCGGTGTGTGTTGAGCAAGCCTCGTCGTACGCCTTCTGGATAACAAGGTGCTGGGCCTCCGAATAACTGGTGTTCTGCAGCTCTCGATGCAGCAGGGTCAACAAATCCTCGGTCTCGGTCGGGCGAAGCAGTGTAAGCGTATTGTCAATCTCGGATACGAAGACATCGATCTTCCGTTTGCGAAGGTCAGACCACCTTTTCTCCATTTCATTGTACATATCTGAAGGAGTCTCACCCAAATTCAACAAACACTCCACCTGCTTTCGGAAAAAATCCACCGAAAGATCGCTCGCACAACTTGACGAAAGACGCTGAATGAGGTTGTTGTTGGAGTTCTGCTGCTCAACAGCTCCTTGAATGGTTTCAAGCACAATCATGGCTTCCTCGTAAGTGTGAGCACTGATCGGGCTGCTGCTGCTAAATACGCGCTAGCACACAGTTTCGAGGTCAGAATACAGTTCTCGGTAAAGTACATCCGTAGATTCGTTCACGGATACTTGTACATCCTGCAGCTTTGCGAGAATATCGCTGGAAGACACATACTCGTCTTGATGACATTGTTCTTGGGCTGTCAGCTTCAGCAGGTTTTTCATTCGCAAAACGACAGCCGATATGTTACAGCGCTGCCGAGGTTCATCGCACCGCATGTCATTCACCAAACTGTTACACTTCTCGCGCAGCTCATCAACTTTTGTGTGACCCCTCAGCTTCAAAGATACTGCGTGCAAGCAATTCCCGAGAAATAGCACATCCGACGCAAACGCTCTCACTTCCGGTTCAGAAGATTCTTCTCCACTCCACTGAACAGCTGTAATTGATGAAAGTTTGCGAGGTTCGCATTGTCATCCTTACTTATGAGGATATTTCCCAGTCGAACGTCGGTGTGCACAATTCGACGCTCATGCAAGTACTGTAGACCCAGACCGGCTTCATACACGTATCGAAAAGCTGTGGATATGTTCGAATGAAGTCCCGCGTACCGCATCATACAGTTTCTGAACATTTGGATGTCGAAGTCCAAACCAACTAGTGCATTGCTCGTCAAATGAGTCGTCTGCGTCGGGAACAGACACGTACAACTTAATTGCCACTTCTGCGTCCAGCCACGTTCCAATAAAATCACCTCCTATGTCCTTGGTCGATACAAAGTCCCGAATTCAATTTCAGTAGGTGGAATTGACCACTTTGTCGATGTGGTAGTAACACGGACATCTAGTGAGCGAAGCTGGGCGTGACTAAGAATAGAAACAAGCAGTTCCTGGATTTGTTGGTGACCATGCGATTTCGCATAATCTAGCGCTGTCTGCTTGTACATGTCGATAAGGCTGGAATCTGCACCGAGACTCAGCAGAAGCTTCGTTGTTTCAAATCGCCATTGGACGCTGCTAGCATGAACGATGTCTGTCTTGTACGTTTACATCAGCTCCATGGTCCACAAGAACACGAACAACATCGGAGTCAGGGTTCCCTGCCATGCAAAGATGCATTAGTGGCGTTGATCCTTCGATGTCTCTTGCGTCTACGTCAGCCTCGTGATCAAGAAGAACTTCCATGACGCCTGCATCGGGATCTCCAGATTCACAAACATGAATCAATGGTGTCCACCCTCGATTATCGCTTGCGTTCACGTCAGCACCGTGATCAATGAACAGCTACACAGCATCTTCATCGGCATTATCAGGGCGACAAATGCGCATCAGTGTACTTCCTTCGTCTGTCTTGGTATTTGGGTCAGCACCTATTTGCAACAGCCACGTCGCCACTCGCAAATGATTGTTCTTCACTGCAAACCAAAGTGGAGTCCGTCCGTGTACCTCCGACACATTGACACACGTGCTTCCATGTTGTACCAGAAGCTTTGCGATTCTTAAACGCCCGTCAGTAGCAGCAAATCTCAATGCAGTCGAGCCTCCCGCGTCTTGTACGTCTACTTGTGCTCCACGCTCCAAAAGGAACCTCACCACGTTGATATGTCCGTACCAGCTTGCTAATATAAGAGGCGTCCATCTACTCTCGTCGCTTTGGTTCACCTTTGCACCACCAACTTCAACGAGGAGCCTCACGACCTCAAAACGCCCTTCACTTGCGGCGAACCTCAACGGAGATGAGCCTCCGTTGTCTCGAGCGTCCACGTCTGCTCCGTGCTCCAGCAAATACATGACGATGTCGCCATGACCAGCCCAACTAGCGAGAAGTAGAGGTGTCCACCCATTCACGTCTGCCACGTTGAGACCAGCCCCTCCTTGCTCAATGAGTTCCCTCAGAATATCCAGATGACCTTTACTTGCTGCAAATCTCACAGCAGTCGAGCCGCCACAGTCCGACGCGTCCACTACGCCCCGTGCTCGAGAAGATAGCGGACCACATCTAAGTGTCCATGCCAACTTGCGAGGATCAGTGGCGTCCATCCAGTGGCGACGTCTCCAGCATCGATAAGCGCGCTCTCGTCGCCCTTCAGTAACTGCTGAACGGCGGCTAGGTCGCCGCACTCACAGGCAGCGCGCAGTCGCTCTTCAGCCATTGCGCGTCCAATGTGGAATGAAGCAGTCAGTTGAAGCTGTCCAATGCAGAATGAATTTCATTCCGCACGAAGTGAGGGCAGCTGTTTTGTACCCATGTACGTAAAAAGCATCGTAATTACGTCGTAAAAGGTATCAAGAGTGATGGTCGTTTGATGATGTACGACACACCACACACGGTCAAAACAGTGGAAGAACGTTTGGCCAGCGCGGGATCATGGCGGCTTGCGGTGCGGACAACATGCAAACGGAGCTCTCAGCGGACGATGCGGCATCGCAGCCGCCCTATCAAGGGCCTTCAAAGAGATCAGCCAACGTTCGAGCAGCGGAAACCAGCGTAGCGGACGAGAGGAAACCAACAGCAGGTAGACAACGAGTGTGGACTGTCCGGTTAACGACGCAGGTGCATCCGGATATGCTGATACCGTACCTGTACGGCGAGCGTGGCGGTCGTAGCATCAGCGCCATAGTTAACGCCACAAACTGCACTATTGATTACTGCGCGTTATCACCGGACGAACCCGAGCGGTCCCCACAGAGTCACAGTTATGTGATGAACTTTTTGGTGTCCGCAGGGTCCAGCGAGACGCTGGAGGAGGCTACGATACAGTTAAAGAAGCTGGTGGAGAGAGTACAGGTCCATTTGCAGAAGAAAGCGAGGGTGAGTAGACCTGTGAGAGGACGAGAGAACGTGGAGATGGACGATGTGAGACAGCAGTACTATGAGCGAGGACGACGTGGAATCATGTCACCGAGACTCTCAGGAGCTGAAGCAACTGGACTGGATGCTGCGTCGAAGAGAGAGGCTATACCTGATGAAAGGTGGACAAATGGAAGTTCAGGGATGGAACTGGAGGAAGGTTGGGAGATGCAGAGGGTGTACTATGCCCCTAGTGGTCCACGAGTTCACCGAGAACGACCGAGATATTTGGAAGTGACAGATGTGGAAGCGGACGAGAAGAGTGAGTTTGGGGGACCGGCTAGACGACCCCCTGTGGATACTACTGCAGCGGAAGTATCGTATTTGCAACAGAGAAGTCAGTCGCCGAGCCACTTTGTTGCACGCCGTAGAGTGCGACGATATCCGGATCATTCTCGATGGATGCCGAGAAATTACCAAATGCGTGAGGGAGGGTATGCAATGTACACAGTTGCGTCGCCACAGGGAGGAAATGAACAGGCCCAGCGAATTCCTTGCAATCGACAACCTCGACATATTTATCAAGGAGCATTGAATCACTTTACACAATCAGAGTACAGTCCGTTTGAATACGATGATCCTGGTGACGAGAACGATGCGGAGTTTCCTGTATATGATGAGGCGGCTGACCTGACAAATGAGAACGCGGGCTCAAATGAATCCCCGGAATTTGTTGACGTTCCGGATCAGCACGAACCTGTACATCGCACGCATCCTCGACGAAACCTCAAACGCCCACTTAGCAACGTGCGAAACGATGGACCACCACCTATTTACCGGCAACGAATGCCGTATATTTATGACTACGCGTATGATAATGGAGATGACGAATGGATGGAGGACGAAGAAGTGGCTGTTGCCTACGGTTATCCTCCACAATTTCGCCCAGTGGAGATACCTGTTGTACGACGGAGACGGCGAGTTGGTAGTGTAAGTTCCCAACAGTGGAGTGCCGCTGGTCGTGGACACTCACAAATGTACAAGCGGCGTCGGATTCCACGGGACACTCTTCCACTCGAGCATGAGATGAGTGACGATCCAACCTTCGAAACGCTCAACCACGAGCGTATTATTCCTCCTGGTTCTCGTGGAAGAACAGCGTTTGTGGATCAGCTTGATGAAGTTGGAGAGAATACATGTGCGGAAACGTATCCTGGACAAGCACGAGATTTCGCGGATAGAGCAGAAATTCCGGCTGGTGATGGATCTACGGTGTCGAGGGGGAGTAATTCTCATGTCGACAACGCTGTATTGGATGACAGGAAGCAGGATCCTCCTGTCAACGGGAATATTGCAATAGAAAACGCAGGCGAAATGCTGGCTGATTCCGCCACCGACCCGAAGCCAGATAGCCCGCCACCAGACCCTGCGCTAGAGCGCGGAAACTTCGGTGAGGTGCTGCAGTCAGCTAATGACGTGACGTCCTCAGGTGTTCAACCGCAACAACGCGTCTCCGGTGGAGTTGACGTACAGAGCGAAGTCATGCCGTTAAATCCAACTGTTTCGATTGGCGAGACGGCTGATTTTGTGTCACCGCAGAGGCCAGCTCCACCCTCAAGTTCTCTGTCAAGGTATTGTGAAGCCCTAGTATTGTCGTAGTATTTACCTGTTCTGACACCGCTGGTTCTCTTGTCATAATTAGGAAAACACCAGAAAGTCCTGTTGCTAGCCCTCCGTCGTTTGCTGCAAATGATGTTAGCTGCAATATTTCTTATGAGGCGGAGAGCATTACGAATTTCTCGGCTGGAGAAAGTGTGTGCACCCAAATAGTCTGCACCGATCATGACGGTCCGCGAAAGCATCAGGTACCTGTTCAGGAATCAATAGACCCCGAAGCTGGTGCTCAACAGGATTCCGGCTCGGACGAATCGCAACGCTCTCAACCCACCGCCGAGGTTGCTGCTCCAGTCGAAAATGTCGTCACTGACACAATTCGGATTAACAACCACGTTATTGCATCGTTGGAGCGAGTAAACCAGGCAGAAGCGGATTTCATGATGGCCAAAACATCGTTGTCCGTGCAAGAAGACAAGTTTCGTCGATTGAAAAACAACGCGAAATGCCACCGCAGACTGGAAGTGCTCTGCGGTATTATCTATGAGCTTCAGTGCCAACTTGGCTCTCACCCGTGCGGCATGGGAGAATCTCGCAAGAAAGAGTTGCTGGGTAAGCTTGATGATTACCTAGAAAACCTGTTCACAGAAAGCGAGCAAACGTTGCAAGAAAAAATAGGTTCACTTCAAGCGGGATTGGAGCATTTTCTCGCGACTAACGGACTCACGTTGAGTAACAGGGTTGTTAAAAGCAAACCAGTCCCGTCCAGGATGGCCAACATTCCAAACAGAAAGTCCTGCTTGACGTTGCCAAAACACCTTGAATTGAATCACGACAATAGCGATGGCACAGTTGGTATGGACTGGGAAGATGATGGATGGTTCGAGGAGAATGCACCCGGTGATCCGGCTACCGAGGAAGAACAAGAGAACTTCGTGGCGCAGATCTCTTCTAGAAAAAGCAACCTGAAATCTGACGGCGATTTTCTGGCGATCAAGCTGGAGGAAGGAACTACTCCGCACTGGCCTCGAGAGTTACCGCCGTTCGTTTGGTCTCTCTTGGCTCGAGTGATCTCTTCTGACCCGCAATCGTACGTTATGAGGGTGACGCATAAACGACTCATGGACGAAATCGCGAAGGGTGACCCGTATTACTATTTGCACCCGACAATCGTGCCCAACGAAACCGAGCTGTCTTCGCCGTTGCGCTCGTCGCCTTCTCAGCCATGCGAATTCGGATGCCGAGGCGCTTCAGCTCTGAAATGGGAACGGAAACTGGTATCACAAATCAGTTCACGCATGAAATCTTTTGATAACGTGGCATACTCACTGGCTCGTAGCAGCGGAGGCAAGGAAGTGCTCAACCGCAAGAAGATGAATTCGATTATTCGAAAGTTACATCTTGTAGCGATGCAACTGCACTCACTAGTGTCGCATTTGTATTGCGTGAAGGGCCAAGCGACCTGCAAAGAGGTCGACTCGCTTCCGATTGCGCTGAACAACTCGCATTTCGAGCGAAAGATGGGTGTGTACAAGTCGAGGTTGAAACTGGTGGTTCCACACAAGTACCAGCAACAACAGACTCAGCAACAACAGAGCAGTAGTAGCGAACCGACCGAAGAGCTCCTGCGAGATACATACGAATTCTTTCCGGAATTGCTACTTTGCGTTGATATCTGGGGATATAACTATCGTGAGAGTCAGGCCAAGCGCCACAATAGCAAGAGTTTACTCGGCGACCGACTTGCTGGTTCGGGCGCACTGTTTCCTCTCGGCTTTTTTCGTGGAGTGGAAAGACTGGCGTTTGACTTTGAGCACGATGGCAATGGCTTGCTTCGTTGTATCTGCGATGAACTTCTAAATATCGTGTGTCTGTGGAACGACTTCAAGTGGACTGACAATCTCGAGGGTCTTGCACTGGACCGGGTAGTTTCGTTTGAGACGGATGTGACTGCTAGCATTCTCAAAATTCTGGAGCTTTACGCTCACCACCTGCAGGCACTATGGGCGGCGCGTTTGCTGGATGAGCCTGAACAGCTTCGAAGCGTCCACTTCACGCAGTTCAATGCGTATTACAGTGATCGTAGCCAAGGCAGTTTGAATACTGCCGACTCTCAGTCACGAACACCAAGCGTGACGAAGAATCCGGGCGGTGGTCTCAATCGCGACGCGAGCAATGTTGAGCGGTTGGTGGCAAACGAAATCGTGGAACAACGTCTTGCCGAGGAGTACTGGAATCGCAAGGTCACAGCGTTGTCTGTCCACAACCCAAACGACGATGGGATGGACGTATGTATTGCAGACCCAAAGTCCGCTCAGCTTCTGAATGCCGATGATCTTTGCTCGTGGGACCAACATACCTTGGTATCATATTTATTGCGGTGGAGTGACGTGTACGCAATTCGCACTGATGTGAATGCTCTCTCGGCTGTCACAAACCACATGCTGAAGCATGAAATGCAGAAATACAAGATTGTGAGTCGCGACGACCAAGGCGATTCGACCAAGGCAGTGGTTGACTCGGCAACTAGACAACTTCTTGCAGCTGTGGGTCGTGCACAGATGTTGATTCGAGACGCTCTTGTTGGCGCTGAGAAGCTAGCGCTTCATTCTGCATCCAACCAGCTTCCAGACGAGCGAAAGCATTTGACGTATGCGGAAGAAGAGCTGGATGTTGGAGAGGAAAGAGAGGCAGAGCAGGCAAGACGATTTTCCGTGGAAAATACCCTGTCTTGCCAGACCATATCGAACACATCGAACACATCGAATGACGCACTTACTCACACAGACGTTGCTGTCACGGAACCCGACCTTCCGCAGCATTTTGCCGACGGATCCACCATGTTGACCGATGCAGCCAATCACGCTGCTGGTGACCGGGACGAGGTAAACGTTCAGACTGGCATGACCACAGAACAACCTGAGCTGAAGGACCTGATCCAGTTGCTGGCAGTCACGAAGCAGGATATGCAGGACCTTTGCGGGCACAGACCCCGGTCTGCTCGCATGCGTGAAAAGGTGCAGACACAGTCATTGCAGCTGGCACGGCAAACTGTCGAGATTTTCCGCAACATCACGAATATGTATGGGTCACAGCGTCGATGATGTCGCGCGAAAGTAGGTGTCGCTATCGTTGTTGTAATAGAAGACGACGCTAGCCTCGTGTGGCAACCCAGCTTCGTTTGTATTGTACTTAGTCATATGATATGCCGTAAGGCTTCTGCCTTCTGTCACTCGCGGTTTGTAAGGGGGGCTTGGTCGGTGCTGTTTGTGGTGAATTTCGTGGAAATTTCGCTCTTGGTGGCTGGGGTATTACGACTCGTAAATTACGAGATTATGGTGTTATAATAGCTTCATAATACGCACGATAAGTTTTGGCCAAACAACTTCTTGGGGCTAAGGACAAACTGGTTGATTATTAGGGAAGACGAATCTGAAACTAGGCGAGGTGTACATGTAGGACCTCCTGCGCTGGGTCTTAAGATGGTATGGTGATTTCGAGTGTAACCGAATTTGGTGAAGGGGGACCGAATCAACACCTATCTCTGCTGAAGCGAAGGCTTAAAGGTTGCCCAATCGGGGACGACAACTTCAGATATGGTTTCTTTCGAGGTTGAGGCGTCCCCCTCCCCCCCCCTAATTTTGTCACTTCCGACTCAAGCCCTGCGATATGGAATCGTGAACGCGTGGCGATCTCGAGCAACGGATCTTTCATCCAAAGTTGCAGACTTTTGAACTGGTGCGGTACAATCTGATGGCGTCACTACGTCACTACAGCAGCAGCAGCTCGCAGCTAGCACCCCGTGCCACCGGAGATTTCCAAGCACGCTGTTGGCTCATATACCGACAGTACGTGGACCGCCACCACAAACGGCAAACTTGCAATTACCGCGTAGCATCACCAACAGACCCACACCACGAATCATCGACCTGCCACTACGCAGCTTCAATTCTTGGATTTTAGACCCAGAGGTTCTACAGAGGTGCGATTCCGCCTAAAAAATAACCTATTTTTATTCTCAATACTAAGATAAAAGATGCCTCTTATGTTGGCACGCAACTAAACTCTATTCCTTGAAGTACCTGTTATCACAGAGAGACTCGTGATTTTTGTTTTAGCCAAACCGGCGCTATTCATCCCCAAATTAAATGAGATGGATATATTAATATGTGAAAATTAACGAATCTTTTTCCGTACGAAACGCATTGACACTACCTCCGATAATATATAACCGGTGCACAATTGAAAACCCCTGCTGAATGTTGCTTGAGGCCGCTCACCCGTGAATGTTGCGCGAACGCGATAGGGCTAAAGGCTCACGAGATGATGGAGTCAAAACACCCATGGGGTTTTGAGAAATGAAAGACGGGGAAGCAGGCGCAGGAGATGCATCGAGATGTCTTATTATACCAAACTGAGAAAAGGTGATCGACTTTTAGAGCCTATGCGTCATTTTTGGGGGGTAAAAAAATGAAAATACTAGAGATTTTAATCTTTCGTATTTTTAAAAAGTATTTGGCGTATTTTTATTTTTTTAAAAATACGCCTGATTTTATTCGGCGAAAGGCGTTTAACATTTGTAAAATCAAGAGCCTCCCCGTGTGAAACACGGCATTAGTTCGCGCGTCTTGGCTGCGTGTTTTTATAGAGCGGATAACCACAACAACGATGCCAACTGCATACCGTACGCGGTGAAGAATGTCATTATGATTTGGTCGCGTACATTTGTCGTGTCGGTCAAGATGTCCCGGTTTCTCACGTCGAACTGTGCGTCCGCGTACTTTGACAGCGTGAGCCAGCCAGAAATGCTACGCTCGTCAGTAATCCACTCATGGTTGAGTGAGCATTCGGATCTGCCACTTCGGTCAAAACAACTGTCGAAATTGTGTAGTCTAGAGCCGACGGAATTGCCTCCAACCAATCCAGACCCACGGACTGCGCATGATGTCCCAGATAGTCAACATCATCATGCCTAAGTCAATGATGAGCATGAAGATTGTGTCCACAGCGATTACGGTACGGTAGTTCACATTCCAGCCCTTCTGGTCGACCCAATTCATGGTCCGAAGCACCACGCTGATGGCAACGAAGGACATCACGGTGTCGTTAAGAGGCTGCACTCTGGCGTAGTAGAAAGCGACAGGGTTCACACCAGCGCACACCCCGCCAATGAATCTGCAGAGCAACACGTGGTTTAACCCGCAATTGTGGACAAGATACCAGATTTCGTGAAGTGCCTAACGGAGCGATTGACGACCTCGAGATGTTTCACTCGTTGTAAAGCCCATTGATGCAGGTGCCAACGCCACGAGACCCAAGATCAACAGCACTTGTGTGTGCTCGAGCGTGAAGTCGAAGTCGCCTCCATAGTCCCAACCACTCATACCGAGGCCCATGAACAAGAAGCAGCTCAAGATCGACACTAACCGATACTTAGTCATCACCGGCTGGAACATCTCGTCCTCATCGTGGGGAGACGTTGATACACCGAAGTGATGCATCGCCACGTCACGTTTCAACTCGTCGGCAGCAACATCCGCCAGCACATAACCTACTGTGGCTATGGACATCAACATGATGTAGAAAGCTCCGTGTGCTGGTGCATCAACGTTGATGTTGCTCATATCTTGTACTGACAATTCACCGAGTGGAATACCAGTCATCTCGCGGTTCTGGAAATAAGGCGTTGGCTGGTCTCGGAAGAAGATGGCAATCAGCGCACCAGCCGTCACTGACCAACCTAGCTGCATGGAAACTTGGAGACGCGACTGAGTTGGTAGTGGGAAACAGTGGATGAACAGTGAGAAGATCGGCTTGAGGGCCCACGGCAGCGATAGTAGAGAACGCGCTGAAAGCGTCTGAGTGCCTTCCATATTGAGGTCGCAGGTAAGGAACGGGTACACGCATAGCGGTAGAGCGGTGCTGATGATTCCAACAGCAATGCTGTGAAGAATAAGGCCACACCATCTTCGATCCCAGACATTCACGATAGGTGTCTCCACCTGAGAGGTTGTAGCACCGATCTCCAAAGGGGCTAGTCGAGCAGAGTGTTGTTCTAGTAACCAACTTCGAGGCGTCCCCACACCCACCAACCCGGTTGTCTTGCTTTTCGTTCGTTCTTTCCGCTGACTCTCGATGTCGTTCTCCATTTCATGTTCATGTTGCGATAGATTCAGTCGCGAGAGCCTCAGCAAAATGTCCTTCGTTGATGGATCGCCTAAGCGACTCATGTTGATTTCGATGACCACGATAGTTCTGAACAGCAGTAGGAACAACGGATAATACATGTATAACTAACTACCAAACTGCACTCCTGCTCGTTTGGAAAATCCACCCGCTACACTGCTGGAAGATTGCGAGACGTTGGTGCTCCCATAATCGTCGGAAGGTTGAACACCGGAAAAATACACATCGTGAGAACTCGATCCAGTAGTACATGTACCATATGCGTGCAGTGCACGCAATGCTTTAACAACCCTAGAGACGTTAGTGTTCAACATCGGCGTAATCTTTCTATGCAGGCCTTGGTTCCAAGAGATTCGGGGCTAATAAATTGAGGACGCATCGAAGAGCTGGTGACCGTATGTACTATTAGCGGAGTACAGCTCGAAAATGCCAGGGGGGTTGTTTCGAGTAAGTTGCCAGCGCACAATTCCTACTTGTTTGAACAGAAGAAAGCTGACACCAACTCTTCATGAGCCAAACGGTGTCCTCAGTGGCAATCTCTGGCATAGGTCACCCATTTGCCAACTGTCGATCAAAGATCACTCAGTTAGGCCTTGTTTTGCCTTCCTTTAGTGTCCAAAACTTGTCGTGGTCGCGCCACAACATGAAGTGGTCTAGCGTTTCTACCAGTGTTGTATGCACTCTTCATCTTGTCCTTCAGACCCAGCGCTTTATAGAAGTCTTGAGGCGTGATCCAATTCTTCATACTTTTTGAGAGACGCATTTTTCTTGATTAATCTCTTACCCGCGGCGAGTCTGACATTCTCAAGATGGATTTCATTAATAAAAATCATACCCTTGACTCCCTTTCTTCTTTGTCGGTGTCGTTTTCTTCATTCGGCGTGTTATGGATAAGAAACCGTTACCGTCGTGGGATGATTGAGTCGACCGGGTCAGAAGAAATCACTCTTGACGACTCTGTTGCTGCGATGAGATAGGAATTTGTACTCGATGCAATTCGAGTTGGTCTGTTGAACTTTGCAATTAAGTGACAACGATGATCTTGTCGTACAACATCAGAGACGATGGCGCACCCGGGATGTATGAGAGAACTTTCGTGGCGCCGCCGCGGGACTTGTCGATGAGACGGTCTCGTATGCAGCGCTGCTGCTGAGCGCGGCGCTGGGCGTTGGCGGCCGACATAACCGCAATAAATTCAAATTCAAATTCAAATTGAGAGAACTTTATAAGGCCAACTTCATGCGCCTATATATATTAACGCCAGTCACGACTTTTGGTAGGACAAATGCTAGGACAAAATCACATTATACTCGATTTTACTATAGTGTATCAGTATTTTTGTCCTAGCCAGCTGGCTAGGACAAAAAATCTCAGCAAGTATACAAAATCCAAGATATTTAGTGTTTGTCCTACCAAAAGTCGTGACTGGGGTTAATACATGTATATCTACAACGACGTGGATCACCACTACAATGCAGCGTGCACCTCACAGATTATAATAGTTTTCTATATTTAATATTTAAGGTACAGTCCTGCACCGTAATTTCGACAGAATAGACGATATAGAAAGTTCCAGTTGATAACTTTTCAAAAACAAATGTGAGTTTAGATCTATAAACATAGAAAAACACATAAGATGTGCTCGATTATAAGTTTATACGGGTATCGACAAAGTGATGCACCTTATCTGCACCCATTCCGGTTAGTGTTAAGATCTCGCAGCACTAGACTGAGCAATGTGTAGGTAGTAGTGAGCAATGGCACAGCTTCTAGATGCAATACGACAAGGAACCTTGGACGCTGTTCAACTCCCTCTAACCCGTGGAGATGACGTGATTTTCAGGGACGAAGATGGTTGGACGGCATTAACGTTAGCAGCCGCAGGCGTTTCCGTTCTACTACGCCACTCAGCTGGATAGGGGCGAACGTTTTTGCTGTATTGAGAATAGGTACTCTGGGTGATGATGCAGCTCTTAGAGCTGAGCCCCCCGTTTTACCTTTTATAAGGGACGAGGTGCAGCGGGTGTTACTTGTGCTGCTGTTAGCGAAACTCAAAGTGAGCTACTCGGATGTGGTCGCACCTCTGACTCTACAGACCGTCGGTGGTTTCCGATCATGGGTTTCACAACGGACGCGCTCACCCGCCCTTGGTTTTCTTGTCGCTGGCTCCAGACGGAAACACTCGTTTCTCTTCTCCGCTCGAAACCACCTGTCGAGAAGATCTTATTAAACTGCTGCTAATAAACCCAAATATCGATCTAAACTACCCAAACCAATGTGGGGAGACGGCATTAAGTCGTGCAGTTTTTGGTGGTCGTATTCCAAATGCGAGACTGTTGCTGGACAAAGGAGCATTCATTGACTCTGTAGATGAAGACGGAGATACGCCACTTTACGTGGCAGGGATCTGCAAAAAATTGGATGTGGTTTATCTGTTGCTAGAAAGAAATGCTGATGTGGAGGTGACGAACAAGGACGGGATGACGGCATTGGGGGTAGAATATCGATATAGACAGAGAAATATTGCAGCAGTGTTGCAGGATTATCGAAGAAACAATGAACTCCAGAGAAACTGTGGAGAACAGTACTGATGTTAGAGGTTGGGTATCGTACTTGATTGGGATGACAGCTGCCAAAGAGCCTGAAGGAGAGACAGTCGTGGACGGGGGGTTAAAGCTGTTGTACATGTACAAGATGGAAAAGAATGTCGTAGCGACTGAAGTGCTGTGACTCCCCTCTCTGGGAGTAGTGGCGGAGAAGTAAGTGTTACGACTATGCTGCCGGTCTTTCTGGAGATGTGTGCAGGAATGGCAAAGGGCCAAAACATTTGTGAAGATATGCTAGAGCGGTAGAGTGCAGATTTTCTTTGATGAGCACGAGAGTACTGTTGCTACTCGAGTTAAAGTCTCTTTCTAGGATATCACGTCGCGTTTTCATCCCAACACATCAAACAATCGGCGGTTGAAAGGCTGGCGAGTACTCGTACCACCATTGGACTTTTACAAGACTTCCACGAGGATATTGACGAAGTGGTTGTTGATCTGCACCCCACGCGTTCACGGCGCAGGTTCTTGGAGTCCAGTGCACTTGGGATCCCGAGAGTAGATTGCAAAATGAGCCATGTATTAGAAATGAAAATTGGGACAATCGACGTCGTCTCTCCTTCTGTCACACTAACAAAGCTCCTTCCTCTACGTCATCCCTCCTTGGGCTTCCAGCTTGCAAATGTCGAGTAAACCTTGAGCTGTCGAGTCCTGCTTGAGCTGTCGAGTCAACCTTGTTGAAGTGACACCTTCGACAGCGAACGGATGCTTATCCATCTGGGCCTGGTTACTGTTGCAGACAGAACACTTCCCCCCTCCATGTGGTCGCCCCACCACAGCTACCGCTATTCACGAACAGCGGGACGTCGGCGCCGGCGGTTTTGTGGTGCACCCCTGGTACTCCGGCGGTCGGGGCGTGCGTGTGCCTCTAGGATGCGCTCAAACTCATGATCGCCTTCATGTTCATCGATAAAGCATTTCAACAGTACTGGCACGTCGGTTTGCAAAGCCGAATACGGTTCCCAGGTGTTCTCCAACTTGTCGAGACCCAGCCATCTCACGTGAACTTCCCATTTCTTGGACACTGCGTTCAGCCGTATGTTCTCAAACGCCTCCACCATATGCCCGCCTTGGCTGTGAAGAGCGTGCTGTAGCAAATCTTCAGTAATGTCTCGGTGTTGCTCCGCATAGAACCGCAAGCGGGAAGCATGATGAGTTGTGATGTTGAACGGCGGATGAAGATCTTGCACCTCATAAATCCAGTCCCTCAGGCACTTGACAACACGCTTGGGACCTTGTCACTTGATGGCCAACTTGTTTGGGTTCTCATTGACATTCGCGGCCAGAACGTAGTATCCCGTGCTAAAGCTGGCAATTTACAAGTTGGCCGCTCGCCGCTCGCGCGCCAGGCGTCTGCGCCAGTCACTGACCTCTGCCACTTCACGATGCATCTTCTTCAACGCACTTGCCACCTCTTGGAAATGTTGCTGTTGCATCGTATGCTACTCCTCCTCAGTAAGTTGGATCACTTTTCCTTGCGACTTGAACACCGTATTTAGTGGCGTTACCACCGGCAGACCCGTGAACGCAGTTACTGGCGCACGGTTATCAAGTCGATCCGCCGGCTGATGGTTCAACGCTGTCTGGACCACCCCTAGAACAGATTCCCATCTTGCTGGCGATATCTTGCGCTCGCTAAGCAATGCTCGGAGACACTTCAGTTGACGACCTCGACTGTGCCATTTGCCCACGGGCAATAAGCCGTCACAAAATGGTGCTGCACGCCTAAAATGTCTGCCAAAACCTCCATCACCGTGTTTTTAACCCGATTGCTGCCAACAATATACTTGGAATTTGTATACTTGATACCCCATAGTAAAATGTAAAACATGCATATATGCTTGGTTTTACTCCGCATCCCGCAGCATAATATCATATTGCATGGGTTTACCAATAATTATTGCAATTACTGTAGTAAAACCAAGCATATTGCATGGTTTTCCGCAAGTGACATGATTGGTCCAAAATGGTTTTGGGGTACTTTGATTGGGCTAAATTAGTAAAACCAAGCATATTGCAGGGTTTTTGGACACCGCCAGCAATCGGGTTAAAATGCGATCCTTGATCTGATACCCACGTGGTCGACACGCCGGATCGCTGAAACCACTGCATGAGGCCCTCAGTGCACGTCTCTGCGTCGGTCGATTGAAACGGTACAATTCAACAAATCCGCTGAAGTCGTCTTTGATGATTCGGTCGGAGCAACAGATATTCCGAGTCTTTTTGCCGATTCCACAATTGCGTACACCTCCTTTTCCACTGTTGGCCACCTCGATAGTGCGTTCACGAATCGCCCACTCAGAAATTCAAGTGGACGATGGTTCTGCTCTGCTAGGGGTTTTGATAGCTCACTCTCTGGAAGTTGGGTGCATATTGCGCCCCAAAAAGCTTGAGACGCATCACAAAACAGACAAACAGCCATGCCTTGATCCGGGTGTGCTAGTGGCACCATCTCCAAGAGATTACCCTTCACTTGAGCGAACACTTCGTCACGTTGGCTTGTCCAGCCGCACTCCAACACCTTAATCTTTGCCAACTTGTTGGATTTTCGGCTTTGAGTCATCTTCGCCGCATTATCCACGATTTCCATCAAAGGAGCGACCAGCTCAGCCTACTTGGGTATACTTTGACGCATCCAGTTCAGTGCACACAACAACTTCTGCAAGTCAGCGGCAGAATGCGGTGCCGGCAGCGATGTCAGACCCTCGACTCGACTAGGACAGTGCGAGACTCCTGTAGCAGTAATGATCTTGCCGCACCACTTAGCAGACGTCTGGAAAAAGTTGCACTTGTCCGGATGAAGTTTCAAGCCAAAATTGCCACACGCTTCCAGGACCTGTTCCAGTATATCCATGAGATCATCGGCAGTTTGAGCGTAGCCAAGTATATCG
Organism: Phytophthora quercina; assembly: GCA_014706105.1. Taxonomy (NCBI): domain Eukaryota; phylum Oomycota; class Peronosporomycetes; order Peronosporales; family Peronosporaceae; genus Phytophthora; species Phytophthora quercina. The sequence continues at coordinate 279,320 of JACBOW010000048.1, read as the reverse complement.
TCCGCCATGCGAGCAAACCATGATACAACAGCGGCCGGAAAATCTCCTCCATGACACTCTGGCAATACCCTACGGAGTCCGTACCTCCCATCAAGACCCGAGTAAGCGTGACCATCCCTCGATGTGTCATGATAATAAATAATTCCTGTGAATCCACGTGGAGCGGCAACTGCCAGTAGATCCTGAACCGGTCAAGGGTGAAGAACACACACGCACCATCTAAAGTCCCGATCGCCACCTCCAAATAAGGCATGGGCCACAACCAAGGATCCGTGATTGCATTCGTTGCCCTCATGTCTACCGTCATACGATAGTCTCCAGGTGAGGACTTGGGTACAATCCGAGGCGGTGAAGCATATCGACTGCTATTGTTCACATACACCAAACCAGCCTTGAGCAACTCGTCGACATGACGCTCGAGAAACTCCATGTGTTCCGGCGGATATCGGCGAGATCTACACTTCACTGGTTCCGAGCCCGCACGAACACGCACCTTCAATGGCGCTACACGAATAGGAGGATCCTGCCCGAATGACAGCCGAAAGACAATCACCATGACGCTCTAACATGCTGCGCAGTCTCTTCAACGGTGAGTCGTTCAACCCTGCCCGCTCCGCATCAACCACACGAGCTGCTAAAGATTTTTTCACGTCATCTGCCGGGGCAGCCACCAGTTCCGGCGTTGCCGTCAGCATCTCGACATCCACTCCGTCAAACTTATCACTCCACGCAACTTGGCTGCTGACCCGACAAATCCGACTCACGCCGGAGGAAGTTTGATTGGCTTCGAGCTCATCCAAATCCCATTCCTCTTGTTTTTCTCTTTCTCGCGACAAGATGGCCTCCACCGAGTAGCCCAACTTCTTCATTACGTGCTGAGAAAGAATAAACGAGACACATCACGTTCGCCTTCGTGGACCCAAGCACGAATGTGCCTCAGTATGAGTGGTCCCGCAGCAGTTGATAGTTGAATCTTGTCAAATGTCACATGCCACCAGACCTTGATGGCCTTGCTACCAAACGGCCGAAGGATGTGTGGCGACCCCTCAGCCATACGCAAAGCGACATTGTGTTTCTGCAGTTCTTGAATCAGACCCCTACTCACCACGGTACCTTCTGCACCAAGTCCAGTAGCACATCATCCAAAACCACCACTTCCTCAATCACTGTCGATGTACAGGTCTGCGGCTCATAGGTCCCTCCCAGAGCGTTTATCACGCTTGAGGATTGGTTCTTCTTCTGCTCCCTCCAGGCACGAATCAACTCGTCCGCTTCTCCAGGCGCTGCCTTCGGGCAATCTTTCACACGATGCTCCGTGCTATCACACTTCAGGCAGGTCCGAGTAGGTCGATGTTCGCTATTCGTGGACTGCCTCTCCTTGGCCGCCACTGGTGCCTTGTCTTTGGCCGCCTGGGAATTTCCTTTACCAGGCTTAGCACCACTGCCTCCACCCAAATTATTGTGGGCGGCGGATCCTACACGCTTGTTCACCGGACTTGACGCCGGCGCTGGCTCCCAACGGATAAAGTCCTTACAACTGGCGCGTAACCACACAGTGAAGGCCACCACATCCTTGAGCAACGGCTTGTTAGCTTCTCGCTCCATCTCCTTCTTTACCACCGGCTGGAACGGCTCTGGAGCCAAAGCGTCAATGATGTATCGAACCAACTTCTTAGGCTCTGAGTTGATCATCCATTCCATGTTCTCCTTCTCTAGCAACTGATACAGCTGGTGAACAGATTCGACCTGCATCCGGTTGCTTCGTGTCCATCATGAGTCGAGACGCGAGGAGCGCTTTGACCTTGTCGACGTCTAAATCTCCATCGATTCTCCCCTGCCAGAAGTAATTTACTCAATCAGCTTCTGTAATCTCAGACACGGGCTTCCGAATGTCGAACAGGGCGATGAGTCTTCGTCATCCGTCGTTTATGCATGCTCCCACATGCATCCAGAATGGCTTGAAGAATGCGGTCTCGAGCGCGGCCAGCTGTCGGCAGTAAGCCTCATAATCCTTCATGAACTTCTGCTTCTCTGACGCCGTTGACCCGCTATACATCGGGGTCACGGGAAGTGTTAGCATCGTCTGCACGCGCCGGGCTCTCTCCTCTTCTTCTCTTTCATGTTTCTTCTCCTTGGTCTCTTTGTCGTCACCCTCCTCTATGGACTGCATGTCAACGTCTTGTATTTCACGCCGAGGAAACACGAAGGGTCCTCGAATATCCGGAGGAGCGAACGAGCGTCGTCAGGCGCTAGGATGGGTCTGGGAACTGTCTCCTGCAGCCTCATGCGATACGCCAGTCTGCGTCGTCTCATCATCGTCCATGTTGCCGAACTCGTCCGGGTTCCTCTCCATCTCGCCGCCCGCGACACTTGCACAGCGGCGCCGACGACTAACTTGTACTGCTAGTGCAAGGCACTAAAACTAGTTTTGATCTGCACCCCATGCGTTCACGGCGCAGGCACTTAAAGTCCAATGCACTTGGGATCCCGAGAGAGTGAGCTATATATTAGAAATGAAAATTGGGACAATCGACGTCGTCTCTCCTTCTGTCACACTAATAAAGCTCCTTCCTCTTCGTCATCCCTCCTTGAGCTTCTGGCTTGCAAATGTCGAGTAAACCTTGAGCTGCTGAGTCCACCTTGAGCTGTCGAGTCCTGCTTGAGCTGTCGAGTCCTGCTTGAGCTGTCGAGTCAACCTTGTTGAAGTGACGCGTTCGACACAGCGAACAGGTACTTATCCATCTGGGCCTGCTTACTGTTGCAGACAGAACAGTTGTCCAAGTAGGTCCTGCTAGATCCATTTCTTATCTCTCAAACTGGAAGAATGGCTGGGATAAAGCCATACTTGATGTCGAATCTCGCAAGTTCGTGGAAAAATAACTCGTCTGAATTATCACGAGAGTTGCCCGACTGTTGTTGCCAAACAGTGAGGTTATTCGCCACAAGTCGAGATACGGTACTCGCCCTCAAGACTTACTAGAAGCTGCATCTAAAAAGATAACTCAAATATCTGGAGCTTGTATCCCCGAGATACCTGAGTGGTTTGTCCCTCGCCATGAAGTTCAGAGACAAGCGAGGCCTTTTGCTTCTGCGGCCTATGGCGAAGTGTATCGCGGGATATGGAGAGGCTCGAAAGTGGTGATCAAGTGCATGACAGTGAATACGCCTTCCGAGAAGAAAGCATTCCTACGTGAGGCAACGATTTGGCACAAAACGCGTCACCCACACATTGTGAACTTTTTTGGAGCCAGTAACAGTAGTCATCCGTGATTTTTCATTTGTGAAGAGACCGCAAACGTCAATTCGGTGGATTATCTGGACAAGCACAGATCAGCAGGACGAGCATTGATATGGCGTAAGCTGCACGAAGCAGCCTTGGTATTTTAATATCTCCACCAAAACGAAATTATTCACGGTGATCTCAAGTGCAACCAGATTTTGGTTACTGGTGAAGGTGTAGCGAAGCTAACGCATTTCGGATTTAGTTTCGTGCTATCCGAGTCGAAACCCAAAGGATTTGGATGAGCTACTCGATGGAGAGCGCCGGAATGTTTTGGGTTGAACCAACAGATGCCTACATTTGAGTCAGATGTGTACTCTTTTGGAATGTGTGAGGTGGCAGTTAACACTTATATCTTGCCTTGGGGTGGTTATCTCCCAGAGCAGCGGTCATAGACCACCTTCGGCATCGGTGTTTTATCCCACAACCGAAAGAATTCTGCGATTTATAATGGGATTTAGTGTTAGCTCTTTGTGCGTTTGATTTGTCAAAACGGATCAAGCTCGGAAAGGTCATTAAGCAACTGGAGAAGTTGTCTGGAGTGGAACCTATTTCGCGCTTCTCTTCTTGTGTGGTGGACACGGGATTATATAAGAACCCGAGTATGCAAAGGTTTTCCAAGAAGGAATCCCTTGATCTTCTGACGGAAACCTACGTGGATCAAGTTCGTGAAGCTCAATGCAAATTTTACTATGTTGTACTATCACTGAGTGCCCGAAGACAGTATCTGCGGTTTCGGAAAGCGGTGAAAACGATTCAGCTACCGTCTTACCGCGCACCAGGCCCCTAAGCGCTCAATTAAAATAGAGAGCACACTGGGCGTTGTATTCATGTATAACGCCTAGGCGTTGTAATCGAGGGTGTACCAGAATGAGATGCCATGGTCACAATGAGAATCAACTTGTATTACAGATGCATTCCGTTCTCCTTTAAGGTAAAATAAGGACCTAAACGAGCAATGCGGATGGACTGGATGGCATTCTCGACAGTGTACGTGAACGATTCGATAACTCGGCAGTCATCGTTGAGAGTCGCCACTTCAATATCGCAGCAGTGCATTTGTGATGCAGCAAAAAGCCCCAGCTCGCCAGCTGAAATATCGCCATCTCTCAGTGCATCTAAATATTCGTAGTCGAAAAGTCCTTCTAGGTCTTTGCATTCTACGGATTAAGCGTGTGGCTACACGACGGTTCTTAGATGCTTCGAGGAGCTGTTCGCGCTGCTTATACCAGTTGCGCACAAGGGACGATGACGAAAGCCCGTGTTTTTCGGCAAGAGCGTGAAAGCCACAACCGGCGACATTGTATTTGTATTGGCTGATGACGTTCAACTTGAACTGTAGGGTATAGCTGGTGCGTTTTGGTGGCATGCTTGAGAACGGCTCCAAAGCTAAATGAAATGTGATAAGAAGCCTGCTCGACACCAATACGACTTGAGCAGCCACGGACAACCAACCATCGACTGAGTGGAGAACGGTTTGGACTACAAGCATGTGTTGCTACCGCATGGTCGACTTGGTAGTCAGGTTCAGTGGGCGTTGTTATTGACTGGGTTGACAAATCGAGGCAACAACACCAAGTCAATCAAAACTTTCCCTTGATTACAACGCTTAGGGGCCCGGTGCGCGGTAAGACGGTAGTCTTTCGCTACAAGAAAAAGTTGCAGCAGTATCGAGTCTCTGCACTGCGTACAGCCTAAGCGGATATTATTGTGGGTTTTTTCGGATGATCAATCGGAGGCAGAAATATTTGCGCTTAGTGAGCGCAGTGCGAGTGCTGCAGTGTCGGTTCCGCTATCGAAATACGCATCAGAAAAAAATCTGCGAAGTCAGACAAACCCAAGACGTCGAGTATTCAATTTCTCGGCAACATAGTAAAGCTGAAACTCAATCATCTAAGAGTATCTGGCCTACATCAAATGCGATACAGTCGGTTACCCAACCCAGTGAACCACACGAAACTTCTGAAACTAACCCTGGCAGTCAACCACCTTCGCAGCAATCTCAGCGATCGGAAACCCGTGAAACCACAGACACAAAAACGATTCGAGCAACTCGCTCGCCCTGGATGAACGACGAAGATTGTTCAAGCTGCTTGATTTATCTCAAAGATTTCACAATGTTTCGACGCAAACATCATTGCCGTGTCTGCTTCGAAATCATCTGCAACAATTATTCCCTGACACGGAAGAAAATGCGAGTTTGTGTGGTTTGTGCTGGGCTTCGTCCTCCAACAGATCCAACTGCGTCCCGCCCTCAAAATCGTCGTCGGCGCCGCTTTCTTGAGAGTGATGGCGAATTTCTTACAGAATTTGGAACGCGATTCCGTACTAGGGGTACGGCGACCCGTTCCGTTTGGGAGTACAATAGTGGTGGCACCGCGTTGTATTCCAACTATTCCATGCCTCCGTCGTGGGAAGACGATCGATGCGAGCAAACTATCGATCGCTTTGAATGTGGCTGATGCTCTCACATATTTGCACTCATTGTCTCCGCGTATTATCCATCGCGATTTGAAGTCGCGTAACATTCTCTTGAATCGTGCGTTGGAGGCGAAGGTGACGGACTTTGGAGTGTCAAGGCCTTTCGAGGACCGTGCAATGACTGCTGGTGTCAGCACCTTCTTTTGGATGGCACCTGAAGTCCTCATGGGGGAATCATACAAAGAAAAAGCAGACAATTTCTCCTTTGGTATTGTGTCCGAGTTGGCTACACACCAAGTGCTATACGCTAACGAGAGCGACAATAAACGTCCAGCGATATTACTGCAGAGGGTTGCGAATGGGGACTTGCGCGCTCATTTCTCGGAGGCAGGACCCCAATCTGTCGTAGATTTGGAAATTCGTGCATCTCTCTAGACTCTACAAAGAGACCATCTGCAGCTGAAGCGATGACAAATTCCACTGCAATTTACGGGAACTCAACACCGAGACTTGGTCGTGACTCAGTACTATCTATTATCGGTACTTGAAACGTGGTTGCCAGCAAGTTTTTTTTTGTCGTAGATTTTTTTATCGCTTCGACCCTGCATACAAATGAAATTGTGGAGATAGTAACGCGACAAGAACGACAATCTATCTCGGGAATACTTGGAAGACAATTATACTAAGTTTTTTTTTTTTCTAGAACAGCGTGTATCGAGTGGTACCTAGCAATGTATCAAGTCCGCAGGCTCAAGTAATCGATCAAAGCTTCTGGGATAACTCTCGTGGCAGCCTTTCTCGTCGTCAATACTTTGGACTGTGGGCTTTCATGATGCTGCTTCACGCACTTTGTTCCGCGTATTTGTTGTGTTCTGCCAAGCTTTATTGGCTGATGGAGAATGAATATCTTAACTACTTTGCAGGTTTGCTCGCCCCCGAACGAGATCGTCATTTTCATGTTATAGGTGCTGCACTGGGTGTTCTGGGCGCAATCCATGGACTGCAGTTCCTTAGTCACACTGGAGCTTCAATTTGCGCTTTTAAACTTCAAGCTCGGCCACTGAGTGTGGGGCCAATGATTGAAAGATGTTTGAAGTTCATAGTGAGCATACCGATTCGACTTTGGCGCTGGGTTGCAAAACGATCAGGAGCTTCATCCAGTGGAGGGCTACGCTTACAATTTTCTCGTCGTCTACGGGGATATGACGAGAGCAGTAACGAGTATTACGGTCGAGTATTTGCGTTTCGTAAGACTGTGGAAATTGCCACGCAAGTACCGAATGGATATCTGTACAGCACGCTTGTTGCAAGATCATGGATCAATCACGCTAAGGTGGCACTTTTAGCGTCAAATTGTTGGTCTTCCTTTATTATTCATCAAATGCTACTCAAGAGCGATCCAGACGGGAGACAAGTAGCTCCAACAACAACGTCGCACAAATCAGTGCGTTTTTCAGCCGTCATGGTCGATGCACTCCTTGCTACAGCCACTGCGATCATACTACCGAGCGCTATCATCATTCCGTACGCTCTACATTTTGATTTCGTTAACCTCGACTTCCCAGACTGGATGCTCTATGGTGACACAGCATTTCCGAATCTTGTGTTGGAAAATCGAGCTTTCTTCTTCATGTCGTGGGCGAATGCTGCGATAAAAATTGTACCTCATTTGAATGTCTTTTTGTGTCTCGAAGGAATTGCAGCCCTGCTCCACCCTCCAGACCAACCAGAGAAAACCACAGCTACGGCTCGGCCACAACGTAAATCTCCAACAATTGGGCCTAAGATCAGACGATCTCTCATCGCGTCGGCATCTTTCTGTGCTTTGTTGAGAATGAGTGCCAGAGTGCACAGTTCTGTTCAAATTTTGCATCGAGTGCACCGGGTGACGATTTCTATGCTTTTGTTGGTTACTGGTACTATCGTGCTTGGTCTTCATCTCTCAGCACAATACGGAACTTTCACGGGGGATATTGCCGTAATGGAGAGCATGTGTTTGCAGCGTATGCATCCATGGTTTGCATCAAATTTCAGTTGTGCTGTGGTTAAGTACAATTGTTACAAGGAAAATGTAACTAGTCCACCTCTGGAGGTCTTGAGCTGGCTGGAACGTGACGCACTACGCAAAATCATCTTCATGCATTGCTCCGAGTTTGTTATGCCACCGATCATACATGAATTTCCGGCGCTTATGGGTGTGGAGCTCTGGAATGCGACATTGGTGAACTGGGGTGAGGAATCGGCTGTATCCGCTGAATTCCATTCTATGATGCTCAATATTATTTTCGTTTATGTGAATATGACGGGTACTCCGCCTGGAATTCTGCAGACGCCACTACCTGAACAATTGACGGATCTGGAATTCATTCACACAAATCTCACGATAATACCTGAAGAAGTTATTGAGCCTTGGAATGATATTCAGATTATTTACCTTGAGCATGCACAAATTGACCTATTTCCGAGCATGTTCATGCAGCTGCCTGCTCTGAGTGAGCTTTCGCTCATCGACAACAAAATCGACACGATCCCTGAAGATACATTTCTTAACGGAGCGTCAACATATTTCTACAATTTGGCGTTGTCTAAGAATCCGTTGCGAGAGCTACCTCCAGCTCGAAGTCACGATTTTGACGTGTCATACTTGGCACCAGAGTTCACTCAGCTGACGGAGATACCTGCTTGGGTAGGCACCAATGTTTGGGATGCTGTGTCGTTGGGCGGCACACCACTGTGTCAAGCTCAAAATTCAACTAAACTTCCTGAAATTGTACTCTGTGGAGAAAATGCTGGAGCTTGGGACCCGCTTGGCGATGAGCGCTACCCGACACAGTTCATGAAGCCGTTCCGATCGTTAGATGCATAGTATCAACATACAGAACGTTGCTGGCGATTTAATATGATAGGATTAAATGCAAATGTGCCCCTAGCGCCGGGAGTCGACAAAACGCACTCGAATGCAGGAGTATTTAACTTGACAGAAATTGGAAGGGGGTACGGATGAAAATGCTATTCATTTATGTCACTCTGGACCTTCGAGGAGCTTCAGGCTGCGTCTAAAGTGCTAAATCGACCGTGAACGATATTTGCACTTGTTCGATCTTTCAGTCAGGATACAACACTCGAAGCCGTCGAAGACGAAATTGTGAAGAGATTTCGAACACGGATGTACTTGACAAGAAAAAACAGTCGGAGCATCGAGAAGCTCTGGTGTGAGTCTTTGGTCACAAGTTTTGAGGCATATGGTAAAGATGGTTTGATGAGTTACGATATCTGACTGAGATGGTGTGTGCCAAATTAGCCAGGCTACGGCGTATTGCAGGTCTGTAATGAAGATTTTTATAGCATTCACACTTCTTCCTGCTTTACGCTGTCCGTTTCTGTCGCACTTTGGTGTCCAGAAAAAATATTTCCTGCGATAGCGTCTTTCCTTTTGTGTTATATTGTGAGCTGTATATTATATCTAAAACTCCTGCGTTGGGTCGAACTACAGAAGGAGGTTGAAAACGTTAAAACAAACGCAAATATATCATCCTATTAGCATGCGGCGTCTCAGGACTCATTTGCCTGCGTGACCGCAGGTCTACAACAATTAGAGCTTCATTTTCGAATTCGCTTCCAGTCCAACAGCAGCGTAACTAACCCACCATGGTCCGCGTACTTGCCGCAGCTACACTATCGTCAGCCATCCTAGCCTCCTGCATCTCGGCTGTCAACTATTTCTTCGCAGCTGAAGCACCAGACTACAACAAGCAGGTTGTAGCCAACTTGCTGGACAATGTCAGCTCAGTCCGGGCCGGTGGCGAAGCCTACGCTGTTTTCGATTGGGACACCTCGTACACGTCCGTGTTGTACCAAGTGGAGAATCTGAATTTCCGGCTTAAACCTGAAGCCTTTGAGTCTCTCTTCGCTCTCGGTTACAACACTACCAGCAGTGACACTTGCCTAAGAAATGGCACCAATTCCGTGTTAGGGCAGGATGTTAACGGTACTGATGTGACACTAGCCACAGTTCTCGCCGAGACCGCCAAAGACTACAAAGTGCTCTTCGACTCCTACATCGGACCAACATACAACCTAACCAACGCAAATGTGACAGCATCTTCACTCGAAGACGTAAAAAAGACTTCTGAGTTTACCAACTTCCGAGCTAAAATCGCATCCCTGACTTTTAATTTGGAAGTCATGGATGGCGGTAATGATCATTCCGACTGCGCCATGACAATAGCAGCGAGGGTCTTCGCACAATTACTCGTTGGAATGACCGAAAACGGAATTAAGGGCCTTATTCGTTCCAGTATTCGATGGAACTTGGCCGAGGCACTTGTGTCTCCTACGTACACCTCGACCGGGGATCTGGAAGCGGAAGGACCGTACTCAAAGAGGTTACGTGTTTTCAATGGTCAAGAGTCAACGATGTGTGCTTTGCGTGCAAATGGGTGGATGTGAATGTTATCAGCGCGTCGCCAGAGCTTTTCGCTGCTGAAGCTGCCAACTTCCTCGGACTCGGCTACACAGTGCCAAAGGACAATGTCTTCGGTGTACGGTTTAAGACCGACGATGCAGGTCTGAGCTGGAGGATGACTATCCGATCACGTGGGGTCCTGGTAAAGCGACAATTATCACAAGTATCCTGCAGCCAAACTACAATGGCTCAGCTCCTTTGTATGGATCGGGTGACGCTACCGGAGACTGTGAGATGCTCAACACTGTACGTGACGGTGTTGTCGACACAAACAACCGTCTCAAAAGCAATTCATCGTGCGTTAACGGATTCTATGAGAAGGCCTGCAAGTACTTTGGGACCACTGAACCCAACACAAAGACCGCGTATCTACTGCAGGGCCAAGACAAGACAATCGGATCGTGGATCACGTCGGGGTTTAGTACGAAAGATGGCGCCACGTATGAGTCTGCTGTCACTGGTGTCGATGACGGATGTGCCCAATATCACTTCCTCGCCTAGGAAGTCACCATTCAAGGCACTTGAATGGTCTATAGAATTGTTCTACTGAAAGAAATATAAAGCAAAATGAAAAAAAAATAACACATTGCGAGTACATGTGTGGTAATAGATAGGATTTCGAAATGATGATCGCCAAAATACATGTACATGTATGTTTAGAGCATTGAAAGTGTCAACCCCGTCATCCGGTCGGAGACAACAAGTTCAAAGTTAGTAGAAGCCGTTTGCTCCGACGTTACCGTCGCTCTTAGAGAGCCGCATTGGTTTACACGTCAGCTCACGTCGTCGGAGATGTTAAAAGTGATAACGACCAAGATCCGTAACGGACTTCTCGCTTTGCCTCTCCACTGGTGTTCGCACTTCCGGTTGTTCACTATGTCGTCCACGGCAGTGAACTTCACGTCCAAGAATCGACCTCAAATAACCTCACAACCTCCGTATTTTTGGCGTACTATTCGACCCAAGACGCCGTCCCATCGAGTTTTTCTACTGGGAACTGTGACCTATGCTTTCGTGCTGCTGTTCTGGTCGGCGCATAGTATCGATGCATTTACGTCCCGGTTGGAGAATACTTGGATAAAAAATAAAAGTCGTGCCAGCTTGCAGAAACCGGAACCAAACCTGTTGTCTGCTTCAGAGACCGACTTGACAGAGATCAGAGACTTTCCCGTAGGAGAGACACGGAAGCGAAAGTTAAAGTGTGTTGGTTGGCGAGCCACACTTGATTGTAGTCCGGACGGACTGAGAGACCCCGAGAACGATCAGAACTGCACACACGTTGTGTCAAATGGCATGAGTGGATACTGCGAGGTGGAAGACTTGAACTCCGGAGAGAGATTTCGGGTCATGCGAAGGAATTGCAACAGTGTACGACGTGGAGTACCATTTCGCTGCAAGAAGGCACCGAAGTTCGTCAACTTTAGAGCAGAAGCTCACAATAAAGCCCAACGGGCTCTCCAGCCGAGCTTCAAACTGCCAAACGTGAACGAAAGCGAGTCACCACGCGATGGCATTGTCATGGTGGTATATCCAAAACTTCTCGCCAGTGCATACGCTACCATTCGTGTGTTGCGAGATGTGCTACACTGTCAATTGCCTATCGAGATTTGGTTTCGTCCAGATGAAGTGAAGGCCAAAACCGCCTTACTTGAGCCTTTGAGACGCCTCGCTGCGAACGAAGGCAACATGACGTTCCAAAAGATAACCGATCCGCTAGCCAAGAAATATGTGGCGAAGATCCATGCAATTTACCACAGTACATTCGACCGCTTGCTGTTTCTGGACGCTGACAACGTCCCCGTACGTGATCCGAGTTTTCTGTTCGAGTCTGCAGAGTTCCATAAGACTGGTGCCATTTTTTGGCCGGATTTCTGGCACCCGGGGTCTACCATTTTCGGCGTTCACGAAAATTCAATACTATGGGAATTCATGGATATGCCGTTCGTCGATATGTTCGAGCAGGAGAGCGGACAGTTAGTTGTGGATCGTAGACGACATGCTGCGCCGTTGGAGCTCGTGTGATTTTATTCTCTCCACCGTCCAGACTTCTTCTCGACTCTGAAGCTCGTATGGGGGGATAAGGATCTCTTCCGTCTAGCGTGGCTGAAACTGGAAGTTCCTTTCACAATGATTCAAACTCCTCCTGGTATGGCTGGTTTTCTCTTGGATACTTGGTTTCGCTCTGAGTTTTGTGGTATGACAATGGTTCAGCATGACCCGAATGGAGAAATTCTCTTTATGCACCGAAATCAGCATAAGCTGACGGGCAAACTCGCTGACCCTGCTGACGATCAGATCCAGCACGGGAAGCCTATTGACGCTATCGATATTGTTCCAGCTCCTGTTGAGAGATATGACGACCCAGCGATTTGGACGCATCTCATGCGCTTCCATACAGAGTCGAGCCGAAAGAATTACTTGATTAAATCATTTCGAGTAGATCTTGACTTCGAGATGAACCAACAGTGCTATGGGAGGCGAGATGCATCCCGAAACCCCCACTTTTACATCCAAGAAATATCAAGCCTGGCATTTACTGGCTTGGAAAAGCAATTGCACCACTTTGCGGTGGAGTCAACCCAGCTCTGAAACAGGAGGCACGTGGTAGAAAGTCATTAACAGTTGAACGTGTTGTATACCGGTAAGCGGCCAGATCCAGTGTGTTGACGCATGATTTGAAACTTCTCGTACCACCAGTACTGCCCCAGTAATATTTTTTCGACTAGGCTCCAGCCACGTTCCAGAAGCTGTGCGAGTTACTCGCCTCCACTTTCATTTCCCACGAGAATTTCGTGAACGGCTTCACCCTGCGAAATCATACGAAGTAGCTCTAGGGTGGAGAGCCCAGTGTACACAATGGCATTATGCCACCCGGTCGAGTGCTGGCCATCGTACGGAGACAACATTTCTGCGACGTTGTGATGAGCAAGCCGCACACTCTTCTGTAATTCGTTAATGGTCGGGCCTTCGGGTGCAACTTGCGATGCTGTTTGGTTGTTGCTGTCCTCAACTAACACTGTGATATCGTCGGTTAAGCTTAACGATGGCTTCTCGGTGAGTGCGTCGTGCATTGCTGCCTCCTCAGCAAAAGCCACTGCCTTGCCTGTTAGCGCGCGCATTTGACTTGCTATGCATGTCATCCGCCAGTCTTCACAAACAAACTCGCCAAAATCTGGTCTGGTCTTGGTCTTAGTTGCAGTATCAAGGTAGACCTTTGACCATTGTAGCCGATCGCACAGGCCCACCATCGCTGCACGCAAATCGGCTATAGACCTACTGGAACCACTGATTTCCTCATCAGTCCACGCATAAGTCTCGCGAAGCCGAACGGGTCGCACAAGTGGTAGTATCCTGGGGGCCACAGGATCGGGCGGTGTAGGCACTTCAGCACGCACCACGTTTGCCGCCGATGCATGAGCAACAACTTTGCGTAGGGTTACAGTAGTTGGGCGCCTGAAAGCACCCTGAACAGGCAGAGTCACCCTTGTCCTTTGAGCTTCCTTTTGTTCTATAGATTCCGCGTCAGTAACATCTTGCAGGTCTTCATTGGGCTCAACTGGCGCAACTACTTCAGATACGTCGTCTTCTGAATCTTCTGCGTAGTCAGCTAGAAGCTCATCAGGAATATCAAACTCACCCAGTTCACAACCTAATTGCTGCCTTTCACGAAGCTTGAGTGTACTCCACCACTCGGCGGAACGCTTTCTTCGACGATCCATCCAGCGAGCCAACATCATTTTGTAGACTAAATCGACCACCGCTCCGAAACTGCTTTTAATTTTCTTCTCGAGTGCACCGATGTCTTCGATTGTCGTGGACTTAAAACTGGAGATGCCTAACCGAGACCTTCGCCACACGCGGTCTACATCACGAAAATGGTATCCAATCTCAGCGAGCAAATCACACCGTGGTATTCGCCGCTTTGGATGTCCTCGGAAAGAAAACTGAGGCAGGAAATCCTGATGTCGTTCTCGATGATCGAAACCTAAGAAACCCCGCACGCTATCGCAGTGCCATCTCCAAGCATCGAGATAAGCCAGCAGTTCGGGTGTCCACTCATAAGTCTCCTTCAGCAAATAATCCTCAGAGGTTGCAGAGTCGCGACACAAACCCAATCGATCTCGCAGCTCGGTATCATCGCTAAGAATTCTTCGCGCTGCTTTCTCCGAAATGATCCCAGCGTGCACATTGGGCGCATCACACCCCATCGCCACTGCGTACAAATGTAAAATCAAGAAATGAAAATGCCTTGCGGCTCTCTTTGTAAAAGCCAGCGTGATTCGCAACTGGTTCCATCCGTGGTGTATCCTCACGTACGAGTTACGTGAGTTGAGAGCAGCCGATCTCCTCTTCAATTCTCGGAAATACGGCTCCATACTCGCCGTAATTGCCGTCAACCTGCCGGAAGCTTCAACTTCCCATCTCCTATCCAAATGTTCAGGCGGAGGTTGGTATAGCACTTGTAGGTAGAAGAACGGGTTAGTTTCTTTCAATGTCCTCATCACTTCATGCATAGCTGTCTTCAGCGGCTTCTTCTCCTCTTCCTTTTCCACAACCTCCACCACGCCATCGTAAATCTTCCACAATACCATTGGCACCCACTGGTGTCTCGGGAGTTCTTGCTGCTCCTTGATCAATTGCCTGCGTTCCGACACGATTGAAGTTGCCTTTGTCATGAGACGAGGCAGTTTCTTACACGTCTGTTGGATACGTAAAGCAACTGGCTTCTTCTGGCTAGATACTTTGTTTAAAAGCTTGTTTGTCCTCTGGTGTAGGCTCATAACCTGTGATTTTTCTGCGCTTTCCCCGTCCATCTCCGCCCCGAATAGGGCTTGGAACTGGGTCATCTGCTCCACTGCGACGCGTATCCGGCTCAGTTCATCAGCATGAGCTTTTTGGGTTTTATATCGTTGCAACTGACGGTGGAGAGAGCGTCGGATGGAGGCGAATGAGTCGCTCACGTCGGCGCAAAGTTGCAGTTTTTGGGCCACTTGGCGTTGAATTGGGGCCTCGTTCTCGCGTTTTCTAAAGAGTACAAAGCATAGTACGGTATCAGATAAGAGAGAGGAGGGTGTTGCAGGTGAAATGAAGGGCGAAGTACCGCTTGGTGTGGCGTGTGGACGCCGCTGGACGCGATGTCGCGGAGGTGCTGATTGCCATCACACTTGGGTTGTGTTGCCACCGTCGTTAAGCGATTCTGCGGGTTTCTAAGATAGCAGCCGGCGCAAGATACCGGTGTCAATACCGTACTGGATATCGATATGGTACCGGTACCAAAAGATTTCTAAGCGAGTTTTGTGCTTAGAAACGTGATTTCTATGATAATTGTATGAAAATGTCGTAAAAACAACATGGGCTTTATGCTTATTCCCTGGCAAGCATAAAGCCCATATTGTTTTTACCCAGTTTAAAGCAAGATTTTCAGGCCGTATTTTCGGCAAATTCTATGAATAAGACTAGTAGTCCCGCTTTTGCGCTCAATATTTCAACGCACAAGAATTTCTGATTCAGATTATTCCACAACATTCTGCAAACCTTCAAATGAAATATTATTTTTAACCGACTGTCCGGCAGCAAGCGGACGTCGTCCACCAATTTAGGCACTATTGCCTAAAACGGTGGCCCTGTGGAGCCCAGCATTGCCTCGATGGAGAACTGCAGCCACTCGATCCCTCGCAGTCAACTCAATTTTGCGTGTCAACACGCTCCTAGCAGGAGCTGGACGCGCTGCAGCGAGTGAAGCCAGACGTTGGTTTGTGGGGGTCTTGGAAAAAGCCTTCAAGAACAAGCTAATGCCCGAGATGGCGAAGTGCCACATGCAGTTTTCTAATATGCACGACGGCCAAATGTGAACAAGAGCGTTACTTAGTACCGGTACCAATTTACGATGCTTCGGTGATAGAGGAGGACCGAGTAGGCGCTCAAGAAGGCCTGCACGTTTCGGGATGATCAGAAGGTGGTGAAGGAGATGACTCAACGTAATCACGAGGAAAATACACGGTGGTGGCATGACCCGACCATGACGCTCGCCACGGCTGCGTCAGTGGCTACGGCTTCAAAGTGGCGCCAAGCTTCACCATATCGGGCCTCGGCAGCGTCGCTAGTGTAAACAGCTACCGATCCAGTGAACTGGACGCCGTCAAAGTGGACGACGGACTTCTTCAGCACTGTTCTAGGCGACAAAGCACATTTTTATCGAACAATTTTTGATTGATCCTTACATGCTTGGTTGGCCAGCTATCAACTTTCAGCAACGGGACTTCAGCGACGAAAAATCAACGGCTGGGTCATGCTTGCGACGCAATGAACTGCTTGGCTTGCACTTTAGTCTTCGCCGACGCATCGCTGTCTTGGTTTGAAGATGGCGTCGCACCACTCACTTTGTGGTCGAACTTGGTGTTGGAGGTGGTGGCTGGAAGGACGGAAAGCCCAGTGTTGTTGTCGGGGGTGGCAAGAGGCGGATTCTGGGCGTCCATGGATGCACGTCATGCATCATTTGCAAACTTCAGTATCCTTCGTGAGATCATTTTACGTTGCGCAATGGTTGCAGTGCCTGAGATGAACGATAGGGTGCCAGTGCCCGTGACGGAGCCACCGCCACCACTACGATTGAGCTTCTCACTTTGTAATTTGCATCGCGCCCCCAGTATCAATCCCTCGCATCGCCAGTCCCCGAGATGAACGCCCAAACTCGCTTCGCCCTCCCCATGAATATGTATGGCAACCTCGAGTGCCTGCACGACAAGGCTGGGAACCAGCACGTCAAGACTGGCAACTCGGACAATCAACCTCTTGAGACCCGCAGTTCGTCGAGCTCCAAGTTCGCGCAGAAGATGAAGATGGTGTTTCCAGGCAACAAGACGAACGTGATCCCGATGATGGAGGGGGAGATCGCGCTGAATGAGCGAAAGCGTTCAACCACGGCCCAAATCATCGGCTCCCACGCGTTCCAGCAGATAAGTCGCCGTTAAATCGGCGTACGAGTCCTTGCTAGCTCCACTTGTATCTACAGCCACAACATTTGTTCGCTTGTAGATCTCAAGGTGTTAATAGCTTAAATATGAATTGCATTCGGAGCGGCATATATGAACACCGACAATCGTGTTGATCTTTCTATATTATCATTGAGTTTTGCGATCTTCACCGTTACAGCAACACCGTCACATTTAGTTGCCATAGATCCGACCAAGAGAAAGTTGTCGGATATACCAGTCTCGCGGTTTCTTTCACCGTGTTGCCTTCCACCTCATACGTGTACACATTCGTGAACCGAGCGTGAACAAACTTGATCATCACAATCGCTGGCAGGTCCTTCGATTTCACCAAAAACTTGCCGTTCACTATTACATACCCTGAGCAGTACACACCATCTGCAGACGCAAATTTCATACCTTTAAAGTAGACGTAGTTCTTGTAGTCCGAAATGGCTCCAAATCGCGTCTGTAGCAGTTGAAATCTCAAAGTTCGTCAAATTGCTTTTCAGTGCAATCGCTGTCTTCTCATTTGTTGATGATTGAGTTGTATTTTGACTCGATCTTAGGTGAAGTGGTTCTGGATAAAAGTGTCGATAAATTTTGCGCAATATGGCGTAGAACGCGATCATCGCCAATAAACTGATCTTGGGGAAGAATGAAGCAGCAAGAAATGGTCCGCTCTTCGCAGGGATCTGAAATGTAGACCAGAAATCTAATGGAGACATCACGTTAACACTCGACTCCACCTTTGCTTTTCCAAGAAGAAATACATTATCGGAGTATGTCACAATTTCGATAAGCACTACTGGTGCAATACGGATAAAGCTTAGTCGATGTTTGTGAATGATCTCGAACAGGAATATCGCGATCGAAGGATCAATCCGCTCACGAATGATCCAACTCATTAAAGCCACAATACCGAGATAAACAACGAGAACGTCGGCGTGAACTAACTCCTTGTGAACATGAACAATTTCGTGTCCTGAGAGTATTGCAGCATTAGACAGCGCAAACTCGAACAGTGTCCAGAAGGAATTTACATACCATGAAATCATGACTAAAATGCCTCGTGTGACTAGAGTCGCAGTGGATATCGACGCAAAGGGAGCTCCGATCCAAACTTTCCCAATACGAATATTCTGGTAAGTGACGAGTAACAGTATAATAAGTGAAAAGACTGTCTGCATTCCGAAGAAGAAGTGTAACCCGTGCACCCAAGCCCACGAATCTCCGATAAGAGTCTGTCCTAGCCACTCCCACTGCGTCAATGCAGCCTTTGTATCCGCTGTATCAAGTAGTGAGTACATGGAGTGACTATTCGATTGGGCATCACCATCGTAGAAGCCACGGTTCCGAGACATAGTCAGATGCTTTACCGGTTGAAGAAGCGGATCTTGTGGTATGCTACGTAGCTCCATATAACTTCCATTAGTGATCCCCATAAATTCATAGATCTCAAAATCTAGTGATCTCTGGAACGGATAAGTTGTTGCCACCATGTAAAATTCCTCCACACTAGCTTCATTCATGTCATTGACAACCATTAACGTGCCTAGAAGAGCTGGTCCATTCTTGTGCTGATCAAGTATCTCGTAGTCTTGCACAGACAGAGATACCGTAACCAGATACAAATCACTCGAGTCGTTACGAGATCGAACCAAGTTGAAAACTCGCACAATTGACGTATCGCCAGTCACGAGCGCTGTAAAACTACAGTCTACCACCACTACAAGCTCTAAATTTGAGAGACCAATCATGTTGTAGCTGGTATCATCCACCATGTCCATGTAGCCATGAGTCAAGAAATCGTAGTTGTAAATCGCCGAGTTGAAGAGAGGTACCTCAGAGCAATTCGCTACGGAGGTTGTAGTGTTAGACTCGAGGAAAATGGTATACTTTCGTGGAGTTGTATCTCCTCCTAGTACGTCCTGCACCAATATACTATCCCGAATATGGCCATTTCCAAGATATTCAGCAATGAAAGAAGCTGTAAGGGTTCCAAACGACTCCGTCGGGTTTGGCATAGCGTGTAGGACTTCCATCGTGCGCCAAGTGGCCAGCATCGAGATTTCAATGTACTGACACGCAGCGGCGATCACTAGAAGCCGCCGAATGACATTGAATATTTGCCATTTCGTGATCTTCACTTTCAATTTAGGTTTACCAATTTTAAATCTTTTCCATTGCGGAAAATGGCATTTTGGTTTGAGCTTGGCATCGACGACGTAGACTTTTTCCCGACTGAAGAGTGATGAACGGACCGAGCGTCTGGATGGACTGGTGTTGCCCTGGGGTTTCACACGCATCTTGGTCATTGACGACGAAAAATTCAGTTGACTATCAGCTCGCATCATGGTTGCTGTTCAAACCTGCAAAAAATGGATGGAGAGTCAAGAAGGAGGTCCTCAAATGGCGTCTGCTACTGTTGTCGATGAGCGAAAGCTCACTCAGAGCAGGCAGCTGCATGAACACGCTCGGAAATAGGTCAATTTGTGCATGCTCAAGGTAAATAATCTGAATATCATTCCACGGCTCAATAACTTCTTCAGGTATTATCGTGAGATTTGTGTGAATGAATTCCAGATCCGTCAATTATTCAGGTAGTGGCGTCTGCAGAATTCCAGGCGGAATACCCGTCATATTCACATAAACGAAAATAATATTAAGCATCATAGAATGGAATTCAGCGGATACAGCCGATTCCTCACCCCAGTTCACCAATGTCGCATTCCAGAGCTCCACACCCATAAGCGCCGGAAATTCATGTATGATCGGTGGCATAACAAACTCGGAGCAATGCATGAAGATAATTTTGCGTAGTGCGTTTTGCGTAGTGCGTCACGTTCCAGCCAGCTCAAGACCTCCAGAGGTGGACTAGTTACATTTTCCTTGTAACAATTGTACTTAACCACAGCACAACTGAAATTTGATGCAAACCATGGATGCATACGCTGCAAACACATGCTCTCCATTACGGAGAAAAGTTGTGGAAATTTTATGGAGACTCTGGGTGATAAGCGTTTTTAGTTGAGGCTGAGTGCACACTACGTTGCCTCTATCTCTGGAGGCTATTTCATGGCAGTTCCCCTCAGTGGACCCCCGCTTAACTTCGAAGTATACGATAGCAGCTTATCGCCAATGCCGCGTCCACTGAACTACGTCGAAGTACATGGCTTAGCAGCGGCTCGGACCGGAAATAAGCGCTCCTGAAAATGAGTCTCTACTGTGGTCGAACCAACTTGCTTCAAGTGCAATATATTAGTTTTAGTTGTCGATCACAGAGTTTTTTTCTTTTGTGGCACAGCTTACCACACTTTGCCTCCTCACTGTCACTCTCAACGTTTTAAAATTGTCGGTCCATGCCAATTTACGCCAAAACACTTTGGAGCAAAACGCCTGAAATGCAGTTATGCCTATCGCTGCAAATACCGATTCCGTCCGAGCCGAGTGTACACAGTCGTTAGTTCATTTCTTTCCGCGCTCGGCTCATTTCAACTTGGGATGGCTAAAGAACAGTATCTCCAAAGGAACCCACAGTCGAACATGGCAGACAAGGGGGGCAGGGGGATGTCAGCGACGAGAACTATCACTTTGATGTGGATGGCAATTGGACTGGGTCCTCTCTTTCTTCAGATCAAAGGTTACGCCCAATTCATGACACCTCACAAGATTTCGGAAAACTTGATCACGCCGGCCAATGGAGATAAGCAGACAAGTAATTTGTACAAAATTTGCCCCGTCAACGAGCTTTTCATGGCTGGAGCATTCTGGAACGTCAATCCAACTCACTACTTCCACGTCCGAGATGGGGTACTTTGCCACTACGTGATGCCGCAGTACAATCTCCACGGCGATTATTTCCTGGGAAACTACACAGTCGAACCATACCGTACGACACCTTCCAGTTGCGCAAAACGGAGCTTTCCGTTCGCGAATTACTTTTATCACGGTAGTATCGGCTACTATTCGTTCTATGCTGAGGGTGAAGGCGCTTATTGTGCCCTGGATGACATTGCTTATGATATTGTGAAAGGAGTGGGAACCCGCGACATCAATGGGGCATCTCTTGCTAACGACAAAGGGCGCACAGGCTACCTGAGATCATTTTAGTACGCGTTTGCTGGCTCAGCGTTGGTTCTCATTCGGTATTGGGTATTAAGAAGAAGCCACGTCGCTTGTAAGCGTTATGCCCGTCGTTTTGACCACATGTCGGAATCTATTCGCTTCCAGAATGCTATTGTGTTCGTTCAAGAGAGCATGCGATTATCTGCACATGGAGCGAGAAGTTACCATCGTATCGTTCTGCTATTTCTTCTACTGGATCAAGGTCTGATGAGTGATCTTTTCCTTCTTATCACACAAGAAGGGTTCGTTGGGAGGGTTCAATGCATTTCGTTGGGGTATGACCTGGCAGGAATCATGTCGATGTTGTTTGAAATTGTCGAATCCATGAATTGGATGGGACACAGAACCAATTTTCTGATCAAGCGGTTGTTGTTCAATTATGAGACTGCATTGGTGGGTGAACTTATCACTGCGGCAGTGATGCAGTTTTATCTAACAACTTTGAACCGCTCAAGTCTCCGTAATACTGAATCAGAAGCAAAAGCAGTGTCTTACTATGTAATGAGTTTGGTGGGGCATGGTGTCATTGCGCTGGGATGTGTGTTTGTCATCGTATGCACTCGATCTTTCGGTGCTGTCAGCTGTGTATTATGGAATTTCAAGACTTTAAGCGTATTTCTCAAGCCATGTAGTGTCGATGCTACTTTGGGTGTCCGGATGAAGCTAGTTCTACTGGGAGGATGCGTCTTGGAAAATGGAGAGCTTTACTACAAAATTGCGAGTTTGAAAGCATACGGGCTCTTTCGGATGATAGATGAAGAGGAAAATGAGTTTATCGTCTACGGGAAGTTGAACTGGATTTCGATTCCACGGGATTATTTGCACGTCTGTGGGGTCGTGTTGGGTGCGAGAGTAGGTCCGTGCAATGAGCGACATTGCTCAGGACTTGTGAGCATGTTTGATCAAGCATTGGGTGGTGAATTTGTGGATCTGTCTTGTATGACGCTGCCAGGTGAGCACTATACGTTTTGCGTGAATTTTTGTTTACTTTCAACTAAGTGTCTCTATTTTCTGTGGCTTTGCAGAATGTATCGCCAGAAGCGTAAGACCTCACGTACAATTACTTTCCGCGGGTCCAGCCATTCATGCAGATAATGTTGCATAGCGAAGTGTAACAACGAGACCTTACCTCTTGAGTCAACACCATTTGGTTCCACAGAGCTCACCTCTCGATATCCTTGGATACCTCCATTGTTTGTTCAATTAGCGTCCCAACGACAAAGTTTTATGCATGTTTGGGTCTTGTCGAGCGCTGTTTCTTTTTTTGCGCTTGTTCGTCTTCGGCTCGTCTGTCAGAAAAATATTTTCACGTTCAGCCGTCACAAGTCAACCGACGTGAACGTTGTCAGTACACTACCATGTTGCCCGTACACACGTTGTACTTGATATATGTAAGGTACAACTTGAAGCAGATCTTTGTAGCCATGATCGATTAGAATAATTACGTTTTCTTTAAGCCATGAAAAGCGTCTAATGCTCGAGATATGCCGTCTCTTTTGATTTTTGGTGAGCTCGAAGAACCTGCTGCCGATCGTGATGCTAAAACTAATGCATTTCGGTTCACAAGAATGACGGTAATCTATGCACAATATGAATGGCTACATACGGTGTTCCTCTCCATTTTCAGATCCGCTCATCGCCATGTCGCTGGTCGCAATGCGTATTTTATTGGTTATTGTTTGTATTGGGTTCTCCAGTCAACAAGAATTGGCTTTAGTAGTGCATTCAATACCTTTGGAAGTCTGGAATCCACTAATCGAAGAAATTCGTGAGACCTCGACCAATTTTCCTGAACCTACCGATCCGGGTCGTCACCGCGACGTTCCCCACTTTGACTACAACATCCAATACGACGAAATCTCATTGGGAACCCCTTCACAAGTTTTCAACATGATGTTCGACACTATCACCAGCGATCTCTGGGTTCCAGCTCGAGCACTGGATGATCGCCACCTGTACAACCACAGGGAATCGTCGACGTACCATGCTAATGGGTCATATTTTAACCCCCCCCCCCTATGTGGCTGGAACCTTAGGAGAGGCCACCGAATCTAGTCGACTGGGTCCGGGATACTTATCTGCAAAGTACGACGGGGTATTTGGACTTGGATTCGACGGTGCGAGTCAGGCGTTAGTCGAGACGGCATTGCATCATATGATGCGTCAAGGTTCATTGGATAGTAAAATGGTTTTGCTATATTGTGGACGAAATGGAAATACGGGGGAACTCATTTTGGGTGGTTACGGTTTAAACCGGTTCAAAGGTGAGCTGATCTACATTGATACTGCGTCTCCAGTTGCCTGGGTTGTCGGTCTTGATGAAATTCGACCTGGCAACTTAAATATTTCGGACGGCACAATAGTGACACTGTTTCCCTTATCTTTGGACCATCGGACAAAATCTCGCAAATTGCCGAAACATTTGGAGGAAAAGAAGAAACTCCGGGGACGGGAATCTACCTGGTAGACTGTGCTTCGAATCCGCCAGACGTAATATTTGTGTTGGGAGGACATTCGTTCTCAATTTAAAGGAGGACTACAGTACATGTTCAGAAATGGCGAGACGTGCATAGTGGCGTTTATCGGAGGGATACCATCGTGGATGATAGGCACGTCGGTTCTTAGCAAGTATTACTTTGTGTGTGGTATGAACAGCAAGACGCCTCGTATCGGACTGACGCTGGCAACATAAAGCTATCCATCGCTGCGGCACAATAATCTAAGATCAAAATGGAAGGTATTTCCCATTGTCCTTCAGTTATCATACAAAATCATTACGTATTCGTAACGAAATCGGACCTGATATTTTTTTTGCTACAGCAGTACCGCGACATTCAGACGCCACATGTCGGACCACGTGAAAGTCTCCGGATACACCAATCTAGCACTATCCTTTACAGCATTGCCTTCTACTTCGTAAGCGTAGACGTTCTTGAAGCGGGCTCTCACCAGCTTCATTATGACAACTGCCAGTAATTGCTTTGAACTTACTAAAAATTTGCCGTTCACGATCACGTACCCTGAGCAGTACACACCGTCTGCAGATGCGAACTTCATGCCCTTGAAATACACATAATTCTTGTAGTCCGAGATAATACCGAAACGTGCCTGTAATTCTGCACCCGTCGAGATCTCAAAATTCGTCAAGTGTCCTTTTTGGGCAAGTGCAGCCTTTTCATTCGTTGATGATTGAGCTGCACTTTGATTTGATCTTTGGTGCGCTTCCTCTGGATGGTAGTATCGATAAATCTTCCGCAAGACTGCGTAGCACATAACCGTAGCTAACAAGCTGATCTTGGGGAAGAATGAGGCAGCAAGGAATGTGCCATCCTTTTTCGGAATCTGGAAAGTTGACCAGAAGTTTAGTGGGGACATAGATTCAACTGCTGCTGTCCTCTTGCCGTTGCCAAGTTGAAATACCTTATCCGAGTAAGTTACAATCTCATTCAACACTGCGGGAGCAAAGCGTATGAAGTCCAAGCGGTGTTTGTGAATTACCTCAAACAAGAAAAGAGCCACCGATGGGTCAATTCGTTCGCGAATCATCCAACTCATAAAAGCCACAATGCTGAGATATACGACAAGAACGTCAGCATGCACCAACTCCCTATGAACGTGAACCGATTCGCTGTTGGACAGAATTGCAGCGTTTGCCAAGGCGAATTCGTAAAGCGTCCAGAAGGAATTGACATACCACGAAACCATCACGAGGAGTCCACGAGTCATAAAGGTTGCTGTTGACACAGACGAAAATGGATCACCGATCCAAAGTTTGCCTGCGCGAAAATTCTGGTACGTCACGAGGTAAAGCACGACCAGCGAGGAAAGTGTTTGCATGGCAAAAAATAAGTGAATTCCGTGTACCCAAGCCCATGAGTCTTCGATAAGAGACTCACCAAACCACTCCCAATGCGTTAACGCACTTTTTGCGTCGGTCACATCGAGTACCGAATACATGGAATGGATATTCGCCTGGACGTCACCATCATAGAATCCACGTTTACGTGAAGTCACTAAGTGTTTTACGGGCTGTGTTGTCGGATCCCGGGGGATACTCCGTAATTCCCGGTAACTTTCCTCCGTAATCCTCACGAACTGGTAGACTTCGAATGCCATTGAGCGTTGATACGGATACGTCGGCGCCATCATGTAGATCTGCTTGGTGATAACTGCTTGCATGTCATGAATAACAGTGATCATTCCAACAAGCGCAGGGCCGTATTTTTTGTATGACCACATCGTAAAGTCTTGCACCGAGAGCGACAGCGTGACTAAATACACATCCGTAGGGTCAGTACGTGACCGTGCCAAGTTGAAAACCCGTAGAATCGAAGGATCTGCTGTCTCTAGTTGTGTAGAACTGCAGTCCACCACCACTACGACAAGCTCTAAATCGGTCAGGATGGTTGTGTTGTAGCTGGTGTCTCTCACGATCTCCTCATACGTATGAGTGAGGAACGAGTAGTTATACATTGCAGGGTTGAATAACGGTACCATGGAGCAGTTTTCGGTCGAGACTTTTGTTTCAGACTCAAGAAACAACGCGTAGTCTCGTGGTGTGGTGTCCCCTCCTAACACCTCCAGCACCAACGGGCTGTCTTTGATAAGACCGTCTCCTATATAGCCATCGATGTGTGACGCTGTGAGAACTCCAAACGACTGCGTCGGGTTGGTCATCGACCGTAAAACTTCCATAGTACGCCACGTGGCCAGCATGGAGATGTAGATGTACTGCCACGCAGCGGCAATGACCACAAGTCTGCGCACGATGTTGAAAATCTGCCATTTCGAGAACTTGTGCTTCGATCTGGATTGTCTGTTGGTTAAACCCTTCCATACCGTGAATTTTCGTGTTGACTTGGTTTGTATTGACTTGGTGTTTTGTACGACGTAAACTTTTTCACGGCTGAACACGGAAGTTTGAACCGATCGCTTCGCTGGTCCGCTATCTTGTGGCTGTACGCGTACCTTCGTCATCGACGTTCCCCAGTTGGTGGTGTCATGGTTGCCTTGATGCATTTCTTGGTTACCGACTTGGTACGATTTCTTGCGGAAGTTCAAAACTGATCTGCGTTGGTGTGTAGAAAGCCTTTTTTCGGGGAGAAAATAGAGCCGAGATATGCGAAGTTCCTATTGCTGGTGCGATGAAACGGAGAGAGTGCTTTCCTCGACAAGACAGCGATGACCAATATTGAAACCAGCGCGAAGACCCAATATTATGAATCAAGAGATGTAGAGTACTTCAAACGCGAGCAACAGCAACGATAATGACAGCTACTCCACCCACCGAACAAATGCTGGTACTTCGAGAACCTACGTTCGAAGTCGAGGTGGTGGTCTCATCCGCTACTGGGGTTGGCCGCCGATAATGGACCGTATTTGTCTTCTTCGTCGGCTTCAAGGGGGTGCATTCCGCTGCGGTTGACCTTGGTGGTATTCGTCATTCGACGGTGCTGGAGCTGGTCGAACTGTTGAAGTCGTTTGAATCATTCTTTCCGCTGGCACCTGGCGAGACATTGTTGGTACTTCCGCTGGTTAGGGATCGCGGGAGTGCTGCGGGACAAAAGTGTGTTAGAAATGTTCTGGAGGAACGGTCATTTCGGCTAAAGGGCTCGAAGCGGTAGTTCTCTATTCCGTAGACGACCACGGAAAAATACGCCAGCATTGACCAGCATCCTACTAAACAGTAAGTCTACAAAAAGTACGCCGAAATAGATGATTGGTCAAAAATAAGACGAAGGAGATGGTGATTAACTCATGATTGGTCGAAAGTAAAGTGCGGAGCTCTAGAAAAAGGTCAATATTGCATGTGTTACCGTAAAAAAAAGGCAAATGAGAATTTCATTGGCTGTAATCCAAAATCTGATAGAATTCTGGATTTGTCGCATGGCGTATTTTTAGGTGGAGCGTATTTTTTCGTGGTCGTCTGTATATTTGTTAATTTAAAGGTGGCGCAGACTCTGTGGACAGGAAACTGTTGCCTGGTGTTGCAGCGATGATTAGTGCGAGAATTTGTAGCAAGGTTTTCGCCTTGGGCAATTTATTCTGGTGAAGAAGTAAAGCTGTCATCGTGGAGAGGCAGCTTGTCTTCTTGAAACAAGTCAAGGAATAAGCTTCGTTTTAAAAATTAAAGGTCATTCAAGTTCAGGCTCGCGCACTCAGCCACGCATTGATCAACTTAACATAAATACAGACTGCACCCAGTCTGCCTGGATTCCGTTGCAAAATACTCAGGCTCAAGTGAGGTTCTTCCAGTTCTAGAATATAGCCTAAGTAAAGGGTGGTAACGATAACTTCAGGTCATTGGGGTCATTTTGCTGGTATATTGCTGGTACCACGAAACACTATCGAGCTCGGTGTACTCGGTAACCTCATTCTTGTATCAAAACAGCGTCGTCGATCGACAATACTATTTTTTTAAGCCAAGCACGTATCAAGGTTTGATGTAATTCAGCCACTCAAACTGAACATTTTGTCTTACTGAACTGCCGACAAGTCAGCGCTTACTTCCCTTTCCCAGCAAAAAAAGCAAAACACTCTTGAAGCATTACATCCCTCACGAATACCTGGTAGTTCAAATGTTTGAGGTACTGGAATAGGGATCGTGGGGTGGCAATAACAACTCGCGAAGTGGCAATACTGTGGCGTCCCAACATACTGTAGTTCGCATCTTGACAGTAGGAAGCTCTGTAGCAATTGGAGTACATGTAGCAGGTTTAGTTGGTGATGCTACCTTTTTGTTGTCCGCCGTCGAACACTGATTTTTCTCGCAAGTCGCCCACGATGATAGAAAAAGACCAAAACTTCGACGTACGTATCTCGAGACACGGTTGTTGATGGCGCGTCATCTTTCTTTTTCATGGAGTTCCCAATGAACGTGTACATGTACGATGAAGCTTGGTTACCTCCGCCACCGCTACAAAACGTTCCTGGATTTGGTTCAGCTCAGTTATCTCATGGTTCCCAATGTCCCAGTCTTGGCGTGCCGTCAGCGTCACCTGCTGACTGTCAGCGGTTGCGTAAGAAAGAAAACCTTGAGCACATTCCAATTCGCGAACCGCAGCAGCAAATTGCGGAAGTGAAGGAACGGTTGGCTTTATCCCAACAACGCCCGATGAATATGATCCAAACACTGGCGGAAGACTGCACGGAAATGAAGAAGAGAGCCACAGATCTAAATCGTCAATTAGCTGAGCATAATCATTGGATGCAGCAACTTACCAGCCTGATGGAGACAGCGCCACTTGTCGAATTCAATGAGGATGTAAGGGCAAACCAGGTATCAATTCAAGCACCAAGAAACCAACATGTTCTTCTGGACGGACGAGCGCTTGCGCACAGCGGTAAAAACCTCGCAGCAGCACGCATCAAAACTTTTAGAAGATGCGATCACGGACGCACCATCCTTTCGTTTACCCCTACAATTCGAATCTCGTGGTTGGAAGATTGCAACAGGGAGACTACAGCACAACAAATGGGGCTGTCGTTGTCGTCATTGCTTGTCTGCTGGACCCAACAATTTGGACAGACAAGTCGCAATGGTTTTATTCAGCTCCATTCAAAGTGACGATGTATTCTGTGCATTCATTCCGTTGGTGCCGTCTTCGATGATCACGCATCGTGAAGTTGACTGCTCTCTTTCATGTCGGGTGATGCAGCTTTCACCTGACAGAGGTAAGCAACCAGCAGCATCTGTCGAGTCCATTTACTCCGAACGCGATGCCACAGGACAAGAAATCGCGTGGCTAATATCCCTGGAAGCTGTACACGACCACGACTTGTGCAGCTTTGTGGCCGAATCAGCTAAGGATTTCGCTATCCTGCCTTCAGCTCCGCCAATTCAACAAGATCTCGGACTTCAGATGAGCAAACTCAACATGCACAACGAGTTTGTTTTGGGGGCGCGTGTTCAACAAACGGATGAAGGTGTAGAAATCCTTGTGGTTGGTTCTGTTCGGTTTGCCTTCTCCCAATGCCATGACCCCGTTTTCGACTTGCTCCGGTACTTTGTCTCGTATCTTCCAGCATACGAAAGTATTCATCTATCACCACTTTATGAGCGTTTAGGCAACGACAAATAATCATAACGCTAGTTGTTGATATTGTTTCCGCCTCGTTTTCAAAGCAACACGTTAATATTCAGGCGCCACAAGTCCGACCACGTGAACGTCTCAGGATACACCAGTCGTGCAGTACTTTTGACTGTATTACCTTCCACTTCATACACGTAAACGTTTGTGAAACGGGATCCAACCGCTTTGATGATAGCGATCGACAGTAGAACTTTGATGTTCACGAGCATTTTTCCGTTGACAATCACGTATCCCGAGCAGTAAACACCATCCGCTGATGCAAACTTCATGCCTTTGAAATACACATAGTTGTTGTAGTCGGATATAAGCCCGAACCGAGTCTGTAGCTCGGCTCCTGTGGAGATCTCGAAGTTAGTGAGATCGCCTTTTGTCGTCAAAGCGGTTCTTTCGTTAACAGATGACCGATCTGTGCTGAACGCGCTTGAACGGGATTGACTGTGTTCTGGGTAGAAATGCCGATAAACCTTGCGGAGAATGGCAAAGCCTGTGATAATCGACAGTAAAATAGCGTTGGGGAAAAACGACGTGAAGAGAAATGTGCTATCCTTGCTAGACGGTATTTGGAATGCAGTCCATAAGCGCAAGGGAGACAGATCACCGATAGCAGGCGCGACACCTAGACGAAAGACGCTGTCGGAGTAAGTAACAACCTCTTTACGAATTACCGATGATACGGTTAGAAGAGTCTGGTGCTCCGCGTAAATAATCTCGAAGAAGAAAATGGCAACAGAAGGATCTATCCGCTCTCGGCAGATAGAGCTAACAAGACAAACCAAACTGAGGTAAACCACGAGTACATCGGCGTGAACGAGCTCTGTATGGACTCGGACAATCTGGGTTTTCGAGATTGTGCCACCAATTGACATGCAAAACTCGAATAGCATCCAGAATGAGTCCAAATACCACGAAATCACCACTAGAACACCTCGTATAACGAGAGTGGTGGTCGATACAGATGCAAATGGGTCGCCTACCCAAAATTTTCCTTTAAGAAAGTTTTGGTACATCACGAGACACAGCACCACACACGAGAAAATCGTCTCTAATCCGAAAAATAAGTGAACACCATGTACCCAAGCCCACGAGTCGGACATCACTGCTTCACCGAGCCATTCCCATCGCGTTAGTGCACTTGTTGTATTGGAATCCAATAGCGTATACATGTAACGAATATTGGATTGTTCTTCGGCGTCAAAGAATCCACGCTTTCGTGACGTGACTAAATAATGCGCCGATTGAGTTAATGGATCTTTAGGTATGCTGCGTAGCTCGAGGTAACTATCTTCAGTTATCCCCACAACTTCGTATACGTCAAAGTCAAGAGAGCGTGTATACGGACATGTCAGAGCCATCAGATAAAACTGACCAACGTTGCCAGCACTCATATCTTTCACGAGAGTGATCATTGCTAAAGCAGCTGAACCCTTTTTGTGTTGATCACGAACTTCGTAATCTTGCACATTGAGCGACATTGTCACCATGTATACGTTTTCCGGGTTGGTACGTGAACGGACCAAGTTGAAAAAGCGCACCATGGCATTATCTCCCGACTTGAGGTTCGTGAAGCTGCAATCCACCACCACAAGCACAAGTTCTAAGTCTTCAAAGACTGTGATGTTGTACTTGGTATCATTCACCATCTCAAGGTATGCGTTGCTCAGGTAGTCAAAGTTGTAGATTTTCGGGTTGAATTTCGGTATTCCAGTGCAGTTTTGAGTCGACGTGTTCGTTTTAGACTGTAGAAACAGTGCGTAGTCTCGTGGAGTCGTATCACCTCCCAGCACGCCCTGTACTAGCGGACTCTTTTGAATGAGTCCATGGCCAACGTAACCAGCAATCAGCGTCGCTGTAAACACTCGAAATGACTCAGGCGGGTTGTGCTTCCCCTGCAAAACGTCCACAGTGCCCCAAGTAGCTGCCATCGAGATGTAAATGTACTGAATCGCAGCACCAATGACCACGAGACGACGCACAATATTGAAAATGTGCCATTTCATCAACTGCCTTTTCGCTCTTTTGCCAACCAGGTACCGACTTTCGTGATGTATCACTTGAGCTTGCACCGATCCCGTTCCACCCCATGATCTCCTTGAACGCTTGGATTCTCCTTCGCCTTGTGGTTTCACCTCCATTCTCGCTATTGACGCACTTCCCTGCATTGATACTCTGTTTTAAGTGACTTTGCCAACGCAGAGAAGATAAACGAGTAAGAATTGTACTCGTCCAGTTTAAACCGCTCGTGAAAGAATAGCCTCATCCAGACCATGAAACGGGTGGCCTTCCTCCGCCTCTCAATGTGGCTACTGTAGTTTGACGAATCCGTGGAAAACTAAATGCAACGGGCCCCGCGGTCATAGATCAAGCCTCCTATACAGCTTTTGCAGGAGTACACACTTCCTCAATTGCTACGAGGTAGTCTACGCTTCACGATCCGTTCGAACGTGTCAAACTTGACTGACTATTTTGTTGTCATGGAGAGCGATGTCTCCACCTGTAGTTTCTGAAATTTGACCTTGCGGTGATGCTTCTGCTTGTCCATTTGGAGTCTTTCGCGCTCGAGGGTGATGCAGGTCGCTGTGTTTCTGCTGGAATCAGGCAGAGTGAAGGACGCATGAGTGGCTATGGTTTGGGAGTGAGAGCAACCCACAGTCTGGTTCTACTTCAACATGGTGCATAGTAGTTATCTCTGCATCAGTTCTTCTCCGTCCCTTTTAACGATAGTCTGCATCAAACCGCGTGGAAATTGCAAATTCACGCCTCGTACAACAGGAAGATCTCACAGCGGCTCAAACCCGCTACAGCACTAAGTTACTTGTATACGCCTCTCTTTACCTGTTTGCCTGCCAAAGCGTGCCCTAATCAAGCAGCAATGCAACCGCTTGCGGGACGCTTTATCAATTCTTGCACGTGTTGTACCATAAAAGCACGCTTATGGTCAGGACCTATGCACCCATAATATGAACCATACACTTCTGTCACTTACCTCGGTCCCAACGCCACTTTGTTACTGCATCCAAGCACCAAGTGGATACAGTCTCACAGCTTGTCGAAACCAGTGTGGGACGAAAGACCGTGAGATAGTCGGCAGGTGCGTCCCGCTTACCACACCGGGCAATCGATGTGTCGATGCCGCCTACGGTATCGTCGAACGGTGAAAGGCAATGGAAATGATGAACATGGATACTTGGGGCAGCAACGCCCACGTACCATGTCAATGTATTCATGGCGTGCTGACGGGGTATTCCACGCCAATTTGATACCCACAAAAACGTTCGGATACTGGAAGCGGGAACCTGTTGAAGGACGCCGGCTACATGGAGGTGTCCTGATTGCGGCAAAAGTCCATCCCTGTAAAAAATATTTTTTTGTGGGACGCCACGAGATCACAGAAGCTCCGAGCTACCGGTAGTGACCTCGGAAGCCCATGAACATTGCAGAATAATACACACGCCGCTACATGCATCCACGTGCTGGTGTCAGCATCATGCCGTGCAAACAGCAGTCTGGCGGGTCCAAATCCCAGCTCAGATAGACCAGTCCCATCGAATAGCATATTATACAGAAATATGCTTCTCAATAGTACATAAACTTCAACAGGTAATCAGACTGCCGCGCAGTGCCATCCAAAGTCTCCAGATCAAAGCGGTTCTATCCAGTTTCTCACCGTCATGTAGCTGTTAACAATTTTACCTTGTACCTTCGTATTCACTCAGCGGCTCCATCCAATAGCTCAAAACGCTCCGTCGGTTGAAGTCAACCCCGTGTCCCCTTTCAAAACCATTCCTCATCACTTTCAACAGGATATCAATCATCGTCCATCTGGGCTGTCGCATTTTTGCACCAAAATAGTGCAGAATGGCTTCTCTCTCAAGTCTCACGGAGACTCTCAGAACAAAAGACAACAACAACCAGACAGCCATCTGCTGCTTTATCTCCACTCTCCATCCGTCTCCCTCTTTAACAGGCCAATATGGCGCACGAAGTGGGCGGCACACCCACGGCGCCTTACACGCTGCTGCAACCGACTCAAACGTCGCCATTTTTGGACGAAATAGACGCCGACAGCATCTTGGGTAGTGACGTAGTGGACGTCCAAGTGGAAGAAGTGGAGCTACTGAGTCAAGTCCAAGAAGACACACCCATTCCAGAACAAGAAGAAGAGGATGAATACCGCTACATTTATCTGAATACACCGGAGAAGAACGAAACATTGGGCTACTACACCAACATGGTCATCACCAGTCGCTTCACCATTTACAATTTTCTGCCCAAATTGCTCTTTTACGAATTTAGCAAATTGGCCAATGCCTATTTTCTGGTGATTTCAATTATGCAGACGATCAAGCCCATTTCCAACACGGGGGGATTCCCCGCTTCGTTACCGGCATTGTCAATTATTGTGCTGATTGACATGTTTTTTGCATGTCTAGAAGACTACAAGCGACACAAAGCAGACCATATTGCTAATAACATGCCATGTCAAAGATTCCAACGAGATACCAAGACTTTTGAGTCGACCAAGTGGCATATGCTACAGGTCGGAGATGTGGTGAAAGTGGGGAATCGAGACCCCGTTCCGGCGGATCTGGTGATTCTCGGAGCTTGTGAACCGGAACCGACCAATCCAGCGGGTATTTGTTATGTGGAGACGAAATCATTGGATGGAGAGACCAATTTGAAGCTTAGACAAGGTCTTGAAGCGACGTATACGACGTTGGTGAATGACGCAGCGGTGGGAGACTTGATGGGAACGGTGGTGTGTGAGACGCCCAACAATTCGATTCACCGCTTTAGTGGATCGATGACGCTGGAAGGAGGAAAGAAGGAGGTGATAACTACCAATGCTATTGTGCTGCGTGGCTCGACGCTTCGTAACACGGAGTATATCTATGGTTTGGTGGTGAATGCGGGTCCTGATACCAAGATCATGATGGCCTCGTCGTCTGAGCCTATGAAGTGGAGCAATATGGAAAAGCGACTCAACACACAGATCCTTTACATCTGTATGCTCATGGTGGCGCTGTGTCTGGCTGGCGCTATTTTATCAACGGTCTGGAACTCGCAGAATTTGGACAAGCACCAACACAAGGCAGCGTGGTATTTGTACGATGGAAATTCGACGGCTGTGAAATCGCCAGTTGGAAACTTCTTTATTATGGTTCTATACTACTTCCTGCTGCTTAACTCGTTCATCCCCGTGTCGCTGTACGTGAGTATGACATCTGTGAAGTTCATGCAATCGTACTTTATGAACAACGATCTGGGGATGTATCATGAGGAAACTGACACGCCGTGTCAAGTGCGCACGATGTCTCTGAACGAAGAACTCGGCCAAATCGACTATATCTTTTCGGATAAGACGGGAACACTGACATGCAACATTATGGAGTTCCGTAAGTGCTCCATCAATGGTGTGGCTTATGGTCATGGTGAAACAGAGGTGGGCATCGCTGCCAGGAAGCGTCAGCAGGAAGAAGCACCGACGACGTCTTCTTTTTACGCTGTGACCCCCGGTGGTGGTTGCGCAGTTCCAGTGAGGAAAGACCGTGTCGATACTGCACCAGATTCCAACAATCCTCCGACGGATCGAGTTGTCACAGCGCCTTTTGTGAACTATCAGGATGACGCGCTGTTTGACGCGCTGGCACAGAAGAGCAGTTTTCAGGCGAAGGCTATCGGGGCATTCTTCGAACACTTGGCTGTGTGCCACACTGTCATGCCGGAAAAGGCCCCGGACAACAGTCTACGCTTGAGTGCATCTTCCCCAGATGAACAAGCATTGGTTGCTGCGGCAGCCTGTTTTGGTTACAAGTTCGTGGCGCGTGGACCTGGTAAAGCGATGGTGGAATATTTCTCTTGTGTGGATCACCCTGAAGATATGGTTTGCAACCAGCCAGTTGCAGAACACCCTGTCGGCACCTACGAAGTTCTCGAGGCTCTCGAATTTAACAGCACGCGTAAACGTATGTCCGTTATTCTCAAGGCTCCAAACGGAGAACTGAAGCTTCTCTGCAAGGGAGCTGATACTGTGATGTACGAGCGTCTAAGACCAACCAACGATCCGGCTGTCAAGCAGACACGCAACCTGACGCTGCAGCACATGGAGCAGTTCGCCTCCGAAGGTCTGCGGACTTTAGTGATCGGTACGACCGATATTGATCCGGACTTCTTCGAGTCATGGGTGATCCGGTACCGCACAGCTATCAACGATATGCGCCAAATCGATCTGCGTCGCAATGGCGAGGACAACGACATTGATCGGCTGATGGAGGAAATCGAGAAGAACCTGGACATTTTAGGCGCAACAGCTATCGAGGATCGTCTCCAGGCTGAAGTCCCTGATACGATTTACAAGCTGCGTCAGGCATCAATTAAGATCTGGATGCTCACAGGTGACAAGGAGGAGACGGCAATCAACATCGGCTTTGCTTGCCGTTTGCTAGCCTCAGACATCGAACGGGTTGTCATTTCGGCGGATACACATCCAGACTTAGCTTCCATTGTGGATGAACTGGAAGCGTACAGTCGCGACGACGACAATGAAGACACATCTGCATCGACACCTCCTGGAATACCAGGTGCTCTTTCAATACATTCAGAGGGTCGAAGCTCGGTTTCAGTCAGAAACCAGCGCAAACGCTTGACCCGTATCGAGAGTTTGGCCGAGATGCCTCAACAGGATTTGGCTTTGGTACTTGATGGTGAAACACTGGAGCTTGCGCTAGAAGAGTGCCCTGAGCTGCTTCTGAAGGTAGCGGAGAAGTGCGTTGCCGTCATTGCTTGCCGTGTCTCTCCTGCTCAGAAGGCGCAATTGGTGCGACTTGTGCGTGACAACAATCCGGAAATCCGAACGCTGGCAATTGGTGATGGTGCCAATGATGTGTCGATGATTCAAGCTGCGCATGTGGGTGTTGGCATCTCCGGCCAGGAAGGCATGCAAGCTGCAAACTCGTCGGACTACGCCATTGCGCAATTCCGATTTCTATCGCGACTACTACTTGTCCATGGACGTTGGAACTATGTGCGAATGGGCAAGCTGATCCTGTATATCTTCTACAAGAACGTGATTCTGAACCTGACACAATTCTGGTACATGATCTACACGGGTTATTCGGGGCAGAAATTCTATCTCGAATGGGGACTTCAGGGCTACAATCTGCTCTTCACAGCGTTGCCAATTGTTCTTGTGAGCACGTTCGAACAGGATGTGCCAGCGTGTCTGGCGCACAACTACCCCTTGCTGTACCGAATCGGCCAGGAGAACACAAGGTTTAACACGAAGGTCGTGTGGGCCTGGATTTCGTCTTGTATGTGGGAGTCACTGATTATCTGCTTCGGTGTCGTGTACGGAATGCGCTATTTGGTTACTGGAGGCGACACTCCTACGATGTGGGTCTATGGATGCACATCGTTCACGATCGTGCTCATTGTGGTAACGTTGAAACTGTGTCTGCACCAGCAGATGTGGTGGCCGATTCACATCGGCATTTATATCGGATCGTTCATGCTTTGGATCGGTACGGCAGCATTCATCTCGCACGGCAGATCAATCAGTTCTTCGTACTGGAATGGCGTCTTCTCGAACACATTCCGCATTGATGCGTTCTGGTTGGTGGTGCCGCTACTCGTCGTCGCATCCTTGTCGCGTGACTTCATGTGGAAGGGATACATGCGCATGTTCAGGCCGTCGTACAAGCACTTAGCGCAGGAGGTGAACGCTTTCGGTCTCACACACATCGCGGACCAGTTGCTTACGTTTCCTCCAGCAGAGAAGATTCCCGAAGATGCACTTGGTGGCGAGGCTGGTCGCGTTGCAGCAGGTTCCGTGCTGACTTCGAGCATGCGCGATACGAGTGTGAGCAAGCCGATCGCCCCTGCTGTGGTGATGGCGTCGCGGCCACTAATTGGCCGTCTTGGAAGCCGCCGCTCGATTACGAGGGGTAGCGCGTTCAGCTACGATGCCGAAAGTGTCATGGTGGAGTCGTTCATGTCGACGAACAGATACTCCCGCGACGCGAAGAGGACGAGGTCTATCTTCGACCGCCACGCAAGTCGCGGCTCGTTAGCCTTCCAGCATTTGCCTTCCGACTTGGATGCGGATCTCGATGGTCTAACAGAAAGCACTCGCCTTACACAAATGCGTACTACACGGGCTGCAACGGCAGCTGAAGACCCCCCTTCACGACGCCGCTCAGCAGGCAACATTTTCCGCGGTGCGCGCCATGGACAAGGCCGAAGACGATTCTTCTCAGTATCAGTGCTTTCACGTGGTGACGGTGCCAACACAGCACGCGAAAATGCCACCATAAATGCAGGTGGCCATGGTCGCCCGCCGTTGAACTCACTGGATAGGGTGCGTGAGAGTGCGACGATGACCGATTTTGACGCAGAGCGCAGCTTCCGCCGCCCATCGGCGACACGCCGGACTCGCGGCTTCGAAAACCGTGCCATGTCCAGCGACGACGTTCATGATATTGTTCACGGAGACAGTACCGCACCACCTCGCTCTCCTCTCGTGCGACGCTATACGGGACGTAGCCTGCTGTAAGGTGAAGGACGAGATAGATAGGCACGCTCGTGAGTTTGCTAAATGAAGGATGAAGGACGTGTATTCATTAGACCGGCAGCAGTAGGTAGCACGAAATCAAAAACACTTGAATCATCTGACTCAACAGTGCGGCGCCGTCCCCCTCCTTAGCTGCGACTGCGGCTTCGACTGCTACGACTTCCACTGCGGCTCCGACGTCGACCCCTTCCACGACTCGAGCTTCTGCTTCGACTGCGGCTGCTAAAGCTGCGGCTTCTGCTGCGACTAGCACTTCGACTACGACTACGTCTCGAGCGACTGAAGCTGCGGCTTCGACTTCTGCTACTAAAGCTTCGACTGCGGCTTCTGCTGCGACTCAAGCTGCGTCGACGTCGGAATGGACTAGGAGAACGTCGACGTCCTCCTCGAAACGGTGGCAGTGGACTACGCCGTCCGCCTCTAAACGGCGACGGTGCACGTCGACGGAACGCCGGCGAGCGGGAACGTGAGCGTCCTCCACGTCGGTTGCCAAAGCTGCGACTGCGACTTCTGCCCCGGAACGGTGAAGCACCACGTCTTCCACGTCCACCACGAAGCGGAGACCGTAGACGACCTCGAGAGGCCGGAGATGGGGACCGGAGGCGTCCACCACGTCGATTGCGGCTTCTCGGAGACAGCGAAGAGCGCGTAACCGTACGATGAGCATTGTCCTTTTCAGGCTTAGCAACGTCCGGCAGTACACGCAGCTTGTTACCGTCCAACCAACCGTCGTGCATGTGGTCTTTGGCACTGTCTGCATCCTTCTGCGTGGCGAAAGCCACCACTGCACTGGCTTTTCCTCTTGGGATGGCCATGTCCACACGCACGACGAGGCCGAACTTGCCGAAGATCTCGCGTAGATGGTCGGCGTTTACATTGCGTGTGAGATTCTCCACTCTCAGTGTCACTGGCTTGGCTTGAGGTTTGCTGGGGGATTTAGTGTCTGATAAAAGAGAGATTAGGACGACAAGAGGATGACTTACAGAGGGATATGAGGGACGTACTGGACGCAGAGCGAGAACGGGACGCGGAGCTTTTGCGGACATTGCGACTAGATGACCGACGAGGTGACAAGCGTGTCGGAGAGCGAGAACGAGAGCGTGAGCGAGAGTTACGTGGAGACGAAGCCATGGCAAAGGATACAGGAGCTCCTCGGACTTTTTGACTCGAATGGATCGCGTGGTGTGCACAACATCAAATCTGACTCTGAAGTCGCAACTCAAATTGTCCTGAAGTAACAACTAGCTGGATAAATCAACACGGACGTCACTAAGTCAACAGATGGCTACATCATGGTGAGTGCATTGGTTCATAGATTTCTTGCTACCTAGACGTGTTTGTGGTGCTTCTACTTTTGTATCTGGAAGCGCTCCATCTTGTCGATAAGTTTGAGTTCCTGGAAAGCTCCAGTGATGAATTCGCGGTAACATAGTGGATGGGTTCGCTTGTACAGCTCGCCGATCCATGTCGACGTCTCGTCGGTCTGCTTGATAAGCGTCTGGCCGCTGTTTTCAGTGAGGTACAGCGCCTCGCTGGAATACTTGAGTGCCAAGCAGCCGTGTTCCCACGCGTGGTTGTTCTCGATCTGCCGGCGACCCAGCATCTCCAACACCTTGTAAAAATCTTGAGCATCGGCTTGCTCGGCTTTAGCGACGTCGATCGACACAGACTTGCCACCGATCTTGAACTTAATCTCGCAGTCGCGATCAACGAGTCCTGCAGTTTCGAACTTCACCGATGTGATGGTCTCATTACGGTAGTCGAAGCGTTCCGTGAGCTTGCGCGTCGTGGTGGAGTTACTGCCACCGATCTTGAGCAGCGCGTGGTTCGTGAATGTAAATTCTTCCTTCGTGGACTGCAAGGAGAACATGATACTCTCACCGGGGAGTAAATACTGGTTGCCCAGACACTTCGAGAGGTCATGCATCACGTGGCACACATCGCCAGCACCCGACAAGTCACCGGCGAGGCCTTTCAACATGGTGTTCGTTGTGGAGTGCGTGAAGCTTGGTCAATTGGTAAGCCGCGTCGACTAATTTAGCTGTTCGGCGATACGAATCGTATCATACGAAACAGGTTGAACTGCATCCCATCTTCCGGCTGGTTCAGGAAATCCAGCATCGTACGGCCACCGTTGGTCCATGTTCGCTCGAATATTGAAATGCGATGTATCCATGTAGCGAAAGCAGTCTCTGTTCCCGGTCATCATGTCCGCCGTAGTGGTGCTGCAGACAAAGAGGAGACTTTTGTCTCGAGTTTGCTCATCATGTTGCAGTCCAAGTGGATACACTCGTGTCGACGAGTGGATTTTCATGGATCACTTATTGTCTGACGCATTCGAGAGGCGTCTGCTGCGAGGAAGATCTCGCTTGGTCATTCTCACTTTAGCGCGGCTGTTCACGATACACCATTCACCACCACAGACTTTATCGTCATGTTCAAGGGGCTGACCAAGGATCTCACAGGCACTGCAGACATCTGCAATACAACCAAGAACTTAAACAAGCTGCAGGCTACGTCATATCTTCTCCCAGGTGAAGACATTATGTTTGCGTTTGAGTCAGCCAAGGAGGAGTTCGCCTTCACGAACGAGGCGTTGATCATGACATTGGGCGAAAACGCCACCACCACAAGAAAACTTGTGCATCGCGCCACATACCGAGACTGCCCCATTTCAGAGGTGCTCTTCGAGACGACGGGACGTGTGGATCGTGACTGTGAAATCAAGTTCAAAATCGGTGAATACGACGTGTCCATTGACATCGCTAGGAAGGAGGAAGAGTTCGTCAAGGGTTTCTACAAGACGTTGCTGCTTCTCGCCCGAGAGCAGAAGTCCCGTTCTCGCAGCTGGGGACAGGCTGAAAAAGGGTTAGACGAAGCTGCAGACAGTTTGAAGATCATGATGACAGGCCACGATCTCGTGTCACAAGCTACAGGAGCTGCTGCGTGGCTCGAAAACGCCTTCAACGAACGTAATCCACGTTGCTATCGCGACGTTATCACCAACGCAATGGCTCAGACTGTTGCTGAAGGCAAGAAGTAAGTCAAAGCTGCAATAACCATGTAGGTTGTCAAAGTTGACGTTGCTCGTTAGGGGGTTGATTTGACATTTGTAGAGAAGTTGCTGAATTAGGGTTCACTTCAACTGTATCCATTGAAAGTCAGACTCGCGCAATGGGCAACACGAACTCGGCGATCAAGGGCTTAGCGTCGGATATCGCCGGCACGACGGACATCTGTGACGTGGTCGCGGACGTCTCGAGTGCCTGGTCGGTGTCCTATCTGCTACCGGAGGAGGAAATCCTGTACGCACTGCAGTCTGTGCGTCAGGAGTTCGCCTTCACGAACCGCGCCATCATCAAAGTGAGCGCGGAAACGTCCACTACAACGCGGAAATTAGTGGAAAGATTTGAATTTAAGACCCACAAAGTGGAGCACGTTAAGTTCGAGTCCACGGGCGTCGTGGACCGTGACTGCGAGCTCCAGTTTAAGGTCGGAGAAGAAAAATTCAAGCTCGATATTGAACGCGGCAAAGAGGAAGAAGTCAAGGGGTTTTACAAGGCGCTCGTGCTTCTGGGTCAGAAGCAAGAGGAGAACGAACTCGAGTGGGATCTGGCCAAGCAGGCCGTGACCACGGCGAAAGACACCGTGCGTCTCTCGGACGCTGGCAGACAGAGTCTGAACCAGCAGTCTGATGAGACGCTCGGGTGGATGAAGGCTCAGTACGAACGTACTCATCCGCACTGCTACAAGACACTCATTAAAGGTGTCCTTGATGGAGCGCATGTTGAGAGGGAGAAGACGGAATAAGGTCGGAATAAGGCTGACACCTGATTACACGCACTTTTGAGGCGTGCCATGAAATGCAACGAGATAACCAATCTCGGGTGAGCAATAATTTTGTTAGGAAATGATGTCTACTCGTTGCGGAGTTTTATTCATCATTTATTCCTCCATAACTCATGGACCATGAACGACTGTTTGCCAAGTATTGGCACCGTAGGGGAGACCCAACTTTTTATTCTTGAACAGAAGTGGTGATCACTTCGTATGGTACAATGCTGCTGGTGGCTATTACCTCAAGTCGAGCTGTCACTCTCATTCCCGATTAGTTGGACACTAAGCACACGATGACTACCTTAACGAGTTCTGCTGAGGTTATCTCGATTGCCAGCGGCGCTGAAACGTTCTTGTCAACGCAAAGCTCCACATCCACAACATCGGCGACCGAGACATTGAAGGACTGGATGTTCTGGCAAAGCGATGCCGACAAAGCTCAATGTTGGACGAAGGTGTATGGTGTGCTCGACAACGAATTCTTGTGGGTTTTCAACGGAAACCATACAAACCGAACCATGGTTCTGAAGATCGCGGTTGCCAGCGTCGAGGTATCCTCTGAACAACAATTGCATGTTGTCGACCCATGCGGTGAGGAGGTAGAGATCTGTCTCCTGGACGAAGACAGCTTCGCCAAGTGGCGACTGCGACTCGAAGAAGCTGCGGTACTCACAGCACAATTCTTTCGCATGATTGAGATTGAGGCTCGACAACTCCCCCGTACAAGTGCCTATCGTGGTAGTTTTGTTACCCGGCAGCGCACTAAGAAGCGAGCGTGATGTAAAGCGTTAATCATGCACCTGGTGACGCAATGGCGATGGAATCTGTCTCTGGGTTGGCGAGGAGAAGAAGCGGAACGAGAAAATCGGGACCATTGCACTGAATTTGGTCTTCAGGCCGCAATGGGCACGAATACGGCCAGATTTTCCTCATACGAAATCTACTCGCGGAGCAGATACTTGCCGGATGAAGCGATCTTGCGCTTGAGATTGTGTCTGAGCTAATGTATGTCTAGTGCCGTCGGCTACGAAATGGACTGGGACCAAGCCAGTGTATCAGACTTCAGGGCATTGCTGAATTTCTTCGCAGACAATTGCAGCTGGGTGTGCAACGATGTTGTTGGGGATAACGTCTACTACGTTAGCATTGCTGAGCTAGTTCACCACTTGTCCACCACCTTCTCCGAGAGCTCCATGAGCCTACT
This sequence comes from Phytophthora quercina, assembly GCA_014706105.1. NCBI lineage: Eukaryota > Oomycota > Peronosporomycetes > Peronosporales > Peronosporaceae > Phytophthora > Phytophthora quercina. The sequence goes on along the minus strand of JACBOW010000048.1, from coordinate 236,355 downwards.
TTGCATGGCCAAAGCTTCTTCAAGCGAGGCAGTTTCCAGACAGATCGTGAAATCAAATCGGTTTGCGATTTTGGCCACGTCAATCTTCGCAGTCGGTGTGCCTGCCGCAACCGCCTTCACATGGTAGGTTAACTTCAGTGCCAGCGGATGGTGTGTGAACTCCGCTTCAGAAGCTGTCACGTTGTCTCGACCTGGGTATCCATGAATAGGACACGAAATTGGCCATGACCGCTTACACGAGCCTTGCCAAGCAGACCGATACGGTCCATAGGTCCTAGCGATGCACCATATTATCGTCCTCAAGGTTGTCGTCGGGTACCGATACACTGAAGGATTGGCTGTACTGGTAGCACGATAGCGACAACACTCAGTGCTGGACCAAGGTATACGGCATCCTCGACAACGAGTTTCTGTGGCTGTTTATTAAGGGCAGTCATTCCAATAGATCCACGGTACTGCAGATCGCGATCTCCAGCGTCGAGGTATCTGACCAGCGTCAACTACGCTTGATCGACCCGAACGGCGAAAACATGGAGATCTGCCTACTGGACGACGACAGCTTCTTCACCTGGAGACTGAGGCTGGAGGAAGCCGCTGTGCTCACGGCGCAATTTTTCCGGATAGTGGAGATCGAGACACGACGGCTCCCGCGCTACAGTGCGTATCGTGGCAGTTTGGTGTCATATCGCCGTATCAAGAAGTGATCACGATGTAAGGCTTTCTCCGTCAGCATGGCAAAACGATGCCGAAGGATATTTGTGAGGTCCTCGTGATATTCATGAACCGGTAAACTTTTGATAGGCATTCTGCACTGCACGGAGATCTCTTCGGCCGGATCCCCTATTTTTCAGCGCTTCAGTGAATGCAGTGACGACGACGACAAGTTAGGGATGCTCAAGTTCGGTGGAAGTTGAAACGGCATTTTAGCAAGCTGCCCTACTAGATTTCGTGAGATCTCGCGTTGAGTCCTACTAGGACCCCTAGTCGGACTCGAAGCGAGATCTCACGAAAGCCGCAAGAGACGCCAGTCTGGAATCTTCACGCTGCTCGGCAATGGAGGTTTGCAACAAGGCTTCGTTGGCGTACATCATGAACAAGGCGGAACATATCCAAGAACGCGCACTGCAGTGAGATGAAGAAGATCACGTGGTTGCTTCGGAAACGCTACGCTGCTTTCAAGGAGTCCGGTGCTCGTCCTAACCGACCACCAATCTGTGTGACGTGTACGGCTTCCATCACCACGGCCAAGAACCATACGTGCAAGCTCTGCAGCGGATACTTGTGTCGTTCATGTCGTGTACAACGCAAGGTGGCGATTGTGGGCGTCGCAGGCTTCCTGGACCAACACAAGGTGACGTTCTGTGGACGTTGTCTGCAGCAAGTGCGTGTGATGAGTCCGTTGGAAATCGCCAAGGAGTACACGTCAGACTTTGCCAAGCAGACCATCTCATATGCAAGCATCGATTCGTCTCAATGTCCGATTAACAGTATCGATCGACAAGCTACTTAGCGCCATCTATTGGTGGTCGACAGCAACAAAAGTAGATTGTAGCTGGAAGATCACCTTATTTGTCAACGTATTCTTCAGTTTAAAGCAAAATGCGTTCACTAATATACCGTTATTCGGTCTTAAACGATGCCTTCCAATTGCCAGGAGAGCAAAAAGAGACTTTGGAGACAACGTCATGTTGTCGTTTTGGGTCTGCATAATCGATGCCTTGAATAATCCCTGTTTGTATGATGCGCCAACAGCCGCTCTTGATTGCTAAACGTCATGGAGCTTCACTTTCCAAGAAGCTGCCTAGAGCTCACATGGGTCCACAAAGTCACGTCGTCGAATCTACAGACTTCCACGAGCTGCAGAGTCCTTGTCAAGGGTCCAACTCGACCATCATTCCTGATGAGTTCAAAGAGGACAAGTCGAATCCTCTGGACTCGGCCAATTTGTTGTCCATCGCGACAATCTGGTGGCTCCAGCCTTTGTTATTACGCGGGTACAAGACCCCATTAACTGCAGACAGTGTATGGGAGTTACCCGAAAAGGACCAATCGAAACGTCTACAAGGACGTTTCGACGCTTCGTGGACCAAACAAGACCAGCTGATTAAAAAGAAGAATAAGAAACAGAACGTCCTAATGCCAACGTGGCACTATGGGAAGCTACAAAGGACAAGATCGTCGTAGCCATGGGTCTTTTCCTAGTGAGTGCAACACTCACACTTGTCCAGCCTTTCTTGATCAAGGCTATATTGGAGAATCTCGAAGGGGAGGACAATATGTTCGGTATCTTTCAGGTTACAGACTTGCAGTGTTGCTAGGTTGTGTGGCTTTTTGTGGAGCTACAGCCATCAATTCGGCACAATTTTTGACTGCAAGAGCAGGTTGTAGTGCTCGTATGGTGGTGATCAATAGTGTTTTCCAGAAAATATTGAGATTGAGCGTGACTGCGAGACGTACAATGAACAGTGGAGAAGTGGTGACTTTGGCTGGAGTTGATAGTGAACGTGTTATGGAAGCTTACACTATTGGGCTTTGGTCTATTATTTCCCCCATTATCTTGATCGCGGTGTGTATTTTGATCGGTACACAAATGGGTGTGTATGTTGGTCTGGTGGTCGCAGTCACGAGTGTGGCTATCATGTGTGCAGCCTTTATGACGTCTAAGCATATTGGAATTCACAGACGCAGGATCTCGAAAATTAATGCCAATCGTGTAAAACTTACGAACGAAGTTTTACTGGGAATTCGAGTGATTAAGTTTTACTCGTGGGAAGACTCTATCAACGAGACTATTCGACAGATTCGAGATGAAGAAGTGACATTTATGCGGCATTATAACAATCTGCGCTTGACAAATGCGGTGTTGATGTTCCTCGCACCGATGATTCTGAACATGGTGTGCTTTCTGGTGTATATTCTGTTGGATAATACACTGGACGTGGCGACGGCGTTTGTGATCCTCGCGCTTACAAATGCTTGCAAAATGGCGTTTAGTATTTTTCGCGAATGCTTCAGTTGCTGTTTCTCAGGCGATCACTTCAACAGGTCGGTTGTCAGACTTTTTAGTGTCAGATGAGGTAGAAGAATCTCCACACGAGCTCAATCTGGATCACAACAAAGCGGTTATATCGTTCCAGAATGCCGACTTCCAGTGGATCGAAGATACACCAACACCGACACTTTCCAACATCACGTTTACACTACAACCTGGAACGCTTACCGTCGTTGTTGGGCCTGTTGGAAGCGGCAAGTCTAGTCTCGTTGATGCCATCCTTGGAGAAATGCATCAACTCCGTGGAACGCGTGTGATCCGAAGGGATGCAGCATATGCGAGTCAGCACGCTTGGATCCAGAACCAAATTGTGCGGGATAATATCCTATTCGGCGAGCCTTTTGACGTAGAGCACTACCGACGTGAGTCAAAGCATGTCAATTACTACCGGACTTTGAAATGGTCGAGTAAGGCGACCAGACTGAGATTGGGGACCGTGGAATTAATCTTCGCGGTGGGCAGAAAGCTCGCGTAGGTGTGGCTCGAGCCATGTATCGCGCCCGCAACTTTGACTTAGTGGTGTTGGATGACCCTTTGAGGGCTTTGGATGTCCACGTCGCTAATGCTGTGTTTTCGGACGGTCTGATGGATGTCGCTCAAGGATCGACTCGTTTGTTGGTGCTGAATTCGCACTATCAATTGTTGCAGTATGCAGATCGTGTGCTAGTGATGTCGAATGGACAGATTGTGGGTGATGAGTGATGGTACTCTGGAACAACTCAAGAACGAGTTTTCTTTTCTAGCAACGTCACCCCGTGCCAAACCACTAGTGATTCAGAAGAAACTGGTTTGGATGAACAACAAGGAAAGCAACAACACTCTATGGAGGCGAAGTTGACTACAGATGAAGGAGAGACGAAGAAAGACAAAGCTCCTAAATAATTGATTGTTGAAGGGGATCGTCGTGTTGGTTCTGTTCGGATGAAAACATACGTCAACTGCTTAGCTGCTTCGGAATGGAATGGCTACGTGTTGACTGCCACGATCTTCATCTTGTTCACAATCGCCCAGGTCTCGCTGTTCTTCTGTGATTGGTTTTTGACTCAATGGTCCAAGGGTGCTGTCGATCTCAGTCAGAAGAACTCGATGACAGTTTATGTGGAAATCGTCGTTGTTTCATTGCTGTTGACTTTAGTTCGATGTGTCTACTACATGGAGATTTGCATGAGATGCTCAGGCAAACTTCACTTCAACTATATCCGCAAAGTACTCGGTGCTCCAGTGACGAACATTCTTCGACGTGACTCCAGTAGGTCGCATCCTGAACCGATTCTCCGAGATCTCGATCAAGTTGACAACCCATTGCCGTACTTCAGTTTGTGGATGGTGCTGTACATCTTTCAGATGGCATCAGCGTTTATTGTATGTGCTGCGGCTGACCCGTACGTGCTGATCTTGTATCTTCCGGTACCTCATATATACGTTCTCGAATACGACATTTCCTGTCCGTGGCCAGTCTGTAGCAAGTGTGTTCTTGTTCGTAGGTTATCGTGTATTTCCTTCCTCTTCAAGTGAGCCATAATGAGCGATACGTTAAAAGCACGTCATGATATTCTCCACTTGAGTCGTCAACGTAGTCATACGTTGAAAACTGGAAGTGAGTTGTGCGGCGTATGTTAGTCCTAGACCAGCAACGGCCGCTCCCAAGCTTGACTTTGCAGCAATTGCAAGAATTGCGACAGCAGCAATAATCACGGATACCAGTCAATCTGTTCGCATTGCAAACCATCGCGATGCAGACTGGAACAGAAGGAAGAACCTGGCGTTATTATTCAGAAGTTCTTCACAATGGGAAGAAAATTGCTCAACCATTCGGTACGAACGCACAGTCTCGATACCGGAGATTGTTTCAGATACGAGATTGAGGAACGGAGAGCGTGAAATGCTGTCCAAACGCTTCAACTTTCGCGCAGAAGACTGGTACAGTCTAATTGCGAACATGAAGGCGTATCCCATCGAGATGATCTTCCACTGGTGCTGAAGAATGTGTCCTTCTCAGTCGCAAGTGGTGAGAAGGTAGATATCTGTGGACGCACTGGATCGGGCAAGAGCTCACTCATGAGCGTTTTATTTCGCGTCGTGGAGATCCCAACTAATGGCCATGTACTTATCGACGGTGTTGACATCGCCACAATCACTGTGCATCAGCTACGCACAAAATTGACCATTATCCCGCAGGATCCTGATGCTTTTCAGTGGTTCATTGCGCATGAACTTGGATCCGTTCGCTGAGAAGAGCGACTCAAGAGCTGTATGATGTGCTGCACAATGTGCATCTATCAGAGACGGTATCATCGTGGGGCAAAGGACTCGACTACGAAGTGGCGGAGAAGGGCGAGAACCAGTCGGTGGGTCAGCGTCAACTGCTGTGTATCGCCCGTGCGTTGATCCGTGATAGTAAAGTGATCGTGATGGATGAGGCGACGGCGAATGTGGACCAGGAGTCGGACAAGTTGATCCAGCAGACGATGAAAGAGAGTTTTGGCGGTGGTGACAGCACTGTGCTGTGTATTGCTCACAGGATTGAAACGATCATGGATAGTGACAAGATTTTGGTGTTGGATGCGGGTGAAGTGGTGGAGTTTGATAGCCCGTCGTCGTTGCTGGAGAAGAAGGGTGGGGTCTTTAAGTCATTGGTGGAGTCGAGCAAAGCTGTGGGTGTACTTGGATAGTAAGCTTTTCGGGGAAAACGTGGATGTCATAAGAACACACGATCAATTTGCTGTGCTGTAGATGGGTGCTGTCTTCAGTGCGTACTTCATAAGTATTAAATTGCGCACTTCCCATAAATTGCTGCGACATCAAGAAATCTGAGTATTTTTGAGCGAATTACCTGCAACTTCCGGATACTGGACTTCCGTTGCGTAGAAGGCAATGCGCTCTTGTCTCGAATGCTGTTATGTATTGGGGAAACGGTGGCTAATAAGTATAACATCTCAAATTCATACAGAAGTACAGACTACACTACGCGGTGAGCCAGAATACGTTCGAGGAGCCGACCACTATTAGACCACACAACTTGGTACTTTTAAGTAGCAACAACAACAGCAGTCGTTGCATGGACGTTTATTGCAGTGTCATGGTCCGTTTCGTTCATCATAGGACCAAACGGCGGAGCGGCACTTCAACGGCCGACTTCATTCCGACTGATTTCGTATCCAGTTTTGATTTTGCCAACAGACCAACAGCGATGAAACTTCGTGTATACCCTGAAGGAGGAGGACCTCGTACGAGCTCACTGTATTCAACTACACAACGTCGCAGCAATGAATACGTGTCTGTGAGTTTCAAGACCAAGAAGAAGTTGCCTCCAGGACAGCTTTTCAACATTATGCGGCGGCTTGTGGCAGTTACGGCTGCTATCCAGTACGACTACGTCTCGTTCTCGGCTACGTGGTGGGCGTTAGCTGTATTGAGCGGAGCACAATTTCCGACCGAGACCTACCGAGTGTTCCCATCGTCTCTCCTCGAAGGTTATTTGGGCAATCGAGAGATCGTTGAGAGTCCAATTGTACAAGGTATCCTAGGAGGTGATACTACGCCACGAGACCATGTACTCTTTCTCGCTATCGAAACGGAGACGTCGACTTCCGGTTGCACCGAAGTGCCGCTTTTCAACCCGAAAATTTACAACTACAACTATCTAAGTCAACGATATCTGGAATGGTTGCCAATACGAAGCACAACATTACCATCCTTGACGACTTAGAGCTTGTGCTCATTGTGGTGGATTGCTCGTTTCGACAGATTAAAGTAGGAGATCCTCCAGCAGTTCGAATATATGACTTGGAGCGTTCACGGGGTGATCACGAGCATGTACATGTACATTTGGTAACAATGTCACGGAACGTTCAGCAGTACGAGATACCGAAACATCACAAGAGAGGCCCAGCTCTCGTTGGAATGCTCACACTTGTCGACGATATGGGAAAAGATTAGTTTCGAGTGAAAGTTGGATCACTTGCAAGTAAGGAAATATAATGGTGGCACTTCGAGTAAGAAAAATGCAATGAGATTATGAGGTTACGGATGGACCTTCCTCGAGTAAAGCTTCTCTTCAACAGCGACTGCTGTTTAGACTCTTTTGGTGTGTCGATGAGTACGCGATGTCCAGAGCTGCGATGATCACGGGGTCACAAGTTGTGCGAGTTCACAAGGAGATTATGCACGCGGATGTTATGGTCATCTTTCTCAGCTTAGTAGGATTTTTGAGCTCTGTCTTTCGTGAGCGGATTGACCCATCGATCGCCATTTTCCTCTTCGAGTTCATCCACAAGTACCGATTGACTTTGGTTCGATCTTCTTCCGCAGTGCTTGATGAGGTGACTGCATATTCCGAAGCTCAGTGGAACCTTGGTATAGCAAAGGTAACTCCCGTCATCGAGACAATGTCTCCTTTGCGCATGTGGTCTTCATTCCAGTTCCCAAGCAAAGATCCGACCTTTTTGCTAGCATCTTTCTTCCCACAGATTTACTTGCTGGCTAGTAAATCGTGTATCGCTATTCTACGCAAAGTGTACCGCCGCTGTCATCCAGACAAGGCTCACCAGCGCTCGAGTAGCAGTAGGGATACGTCTGGGAACGAGAAAGTTGCGATGACGACGTAAGGTATCGTCACAATTTCGAAATCGCCACAGGTTCCGAGCTACAAGCACGCTTCGGACTCATCTGCGACTACAACAACTACGTCTATTTCAAAGGCATGAAGTTTGCGTCGACAGATGGTGTCTGTTGCTCAAGATATGTGGTCGTGAATGGCACGTTCTTAGTGAGCACCAAAGGGCTGCTGGTAGCCCACTGGGTAAAGGTCCCAGGAAGTACAGACAACGACGGATTTAAACGGCACCATTGAATGGTATCCTCCATAGTAAAAATCCAGAATTCAGCGTCCAGCATCACAAGTATCGGCAATAAATATAACAAAGACCATAAAAGATACACAACTTACCATAAACACACGAAAGAACGAAGAAAATACTTTAAAGCAGCTGGCAAGCTCTCACTACATGTACATGTATCAGATTGCACAACTATGTTTGCCGGCTTTTTCGTTGCCGTTCAAATCCGTCGTTGTCTGTACGCTCTTGGCAAGAGTCTTGCTCTTGGCGTGGGTTCAAATCCCACCAAGGACAAAAACGGTCTCAAATCCAATATCTCACAATCTCGTCTCAACAATCAATATCTTCTCGCATCCAATCCGTAAAAGGATAGTTCAAATAATTAGTTTCACGAGAGCGTACAACCAGCACCAAAGACCTGCTAGCGATTGTGACGATGAAGTTGCTGCACGCCCGCTTCACGAACGTCTTCATGTACGATGTGCAGGGAAAAACTGTTAGAGAGACAGCACGACTAGTGAACACCAAGACCTTCCTCTGGAGTGATCTATGGCGCCTCAACGTGACGGTACTGCTCTGACACGATTCCGTAGCAACTACAGTAGGATAGTCATGGGGAGCGTTATCGAGTAGATCGCTCGACTCATACATGTCACACTTCGAGTGATCAATTCTTCTCTAGCTGAAAATTTTCGGCTACCCCGACTTGGCCAATATACCGGCTTTCACGTCTTCGTGGCTGGCCATCGGCCCATTTGCGGGTTCAACATAAACGAAATGTCTGACTTGATGTTGAAACTCCTCGCGCTTCTTCTGCGCGTTTCATTCCAAAACTTCAGAAATATCTTGAAAAGTAAAGTCGCTGCCTGCAATGAAGACACATTTTGTCAGTCTTGAACCGTTTATCGATCTTACCAAAGTGTTGTATCCGAAGGCACATCACAATGAGCCAGAATATGCGCGAAACTCTCGAAAAAATGAATGCCCAATTCTATGAAACTATGTGTCTTCCCCAAGACATAAGATTTCAGGAAGTTTTGATAAAAATAATATTTTGTCTCAGAAAAAAAATGTATTTATGAATACTTCAACAAAATTGGAACAGATACTTTGCGGACTGTACTGGCCAGGCCAATCCCCCTAAACTCGAAAGTGTAGTATACAAGTAGTCCGGCACGTTTCGCCGGCAGTTTGTGGGTCATTGCGTAATTTCCTGACAGGCCTCAGTATCATCTTGTGCAATCAACAGGCATATATATTTTAGGCGCATGCCTACTTTGACCATTTCAAGCAAGAAGTGTCATATTAAAAAGTAGGAATGGGCACTACAGGTAGTGGGCATCCATACAAATACACAGTGTAGGTGACCTCGAAGTAAGCAGCTGCAGATTATTTGGGTTTGAGACCATCGATCAGGACAAACTGCTTCAAGTCGTCTACAAGCCGCGTAAGCATATCTTGGTGAGGTTTCTTCTGATCGCCGGTGAGTTTGTTCGCAAAAAGGAAAATGTACTTCCCGCCAATGTAGCTGACCTGTAGTCGCTTCCAACATATGAGCTACAACGACCCGACACCATTTCGTCGTTGATACTGCAAAATCACATGCCGGGTCGAGTGCACGGGCGACTGAGGCCGTTCAATCCAAACACTCGGTCTAAGTTAGCGACAAAAGCTGCCTGAATTTGAACGACTCGTGAGAAAATGCTGGTGCAAAATGAACTGAGTGTTTTTTTTCTTCATTTTTTCTCAGATACTTACTTGTTCCCTTCGGAAACTATGTACATCGTATCTCATTTTGGTAAGGTGGTGTCACCTTCAAACAAGCGACCAACTTGCAGATGATGACGTGATCTTGATGACGTCGTTTTCCTTACCACGGGAGCTCATCGGCGGGATATTGCTTGTCCGCATTGAAGAACTTCCCCATGTCCTCCACCGTTAACCTCGCCACGATGCTGGCCATTCCTTCCGCCGACTCGGCCGGTTTCAAGTAACCTTGGTGGTCGTTCATGTCAGTGGCCACGTATCCAGGGTTCAACGTCACGAAGCCAATGTTACTCTTACGTAGGCTAACAGCCATGGAGCGGGTGACCATGTTGAGTGCAGCCTTGGACGGAGCGTATCCGTACGCCTTACTGAAGAAATCTTCCGTATCGGGCGTATTGCTTGCGATACTACCCAAAAGCGACGTCACTTGCGCGACGTATGCAAACCCATTTTTCTTGGCAGCCAGTTCGAGGTTAGGAAGCAGCGCTCTGGTCAAAAGGAAAGGTCCAACCGCGTTCACTTCGAATTGGCGCATGAAAGATTCCCTGGTGGCTGACTTGAAGTCGTCAGGAACCCAAATCCCTGTGTTGTTGATGAGAAGGTCAATTGGCACTCCTTCCAGTTGACGAGCTGCGTCGAGTACAGACGATTCGTCACTTGTGTCCAGGGTTACAATCTTGAAAGGTGGCAGCCTGAAGCTGTGAATACAGAACGATAAAATGTTAACTGAAAGGGTATGCACTTTTAAATTGAAGTTTGGAGTTGTACCTGGTCGGTGGTGCTGTTGACTCGGGCCGTGCCAATGACGTTCCAGTTGGCTTAGGTGTAATGTTCGGCCAGGGCGAGCCCAATGCTGCGAGTGCTACCCGTGATGAGAACCGTTTTCTTGTTAGCTGCCATGGCAAGAGAAGGTAGTGGCTGGAGAAAGTGAATTTGAGAATGAGATGCACTTCTAGCTTGATTGACTGACTGACTGCGAAGTTATCTTCGAAGCCACCGTTTAAATACGTGATCAATTGATCCTAGCACATCAGCGTGAATGATGGTGCACACTCCTGTTGACGCCATACATTGCTTGCGCATAATATTCGAGAGCTTCGATATTCTGTACCGGTACATGTATACAATCCCTCATTATTTTTTTAACCAACAGCATTCGAAAATTGAGTCACCAAAAATTCTATTTGCGCACGCAGGCTCTAAATTTTACTAAAGTCATCCTTTCTCGGTTTGGTTGGCACCTCGACGCATCACTTGCGCCAATATGCTAGTCTTCCAGTCTTAGCGACAATGTTGAGTTTATCAAAAAATTCAAAACATCCTTTTTGGGTTTTTAAGGTTTTGAGTAGAGCTGTTTGGTGCGTTGCCCGGAAGTGCATTATAGCACTTTAGTGCACTTTCATGCAGGGGGATGGACTTTAATGCAGATTGCTGACATAGCCCCAACCAAAAGCTAAGGCAAAGTGCTCGTTGTGCATGCAATACAAGCATCAAGCCATCCACAGCAACGTTGTGAGCCTTTATCGCGGAGTCCCGAAGCTCAAGCGCTCGTCCCACGAGACGTGCGTTGATGTTGGCGTGTTTGAAGATTGAACTTCCTATCTAAGTACGTTGTGGCGTTCACACGGATATCTCCCTCCCCCCCCCCCGCAAAAAACAAAAAAGCGTCCATGATATAAGAAATCGGATATGGTATCACAGGTATTATCAAGTATCAAGTCACAGGATAATTTGAAGGGGAAACTAATAAAATACCCACGATAGTTTCAAATCCCAATAAAATACCCGAAATAGTTTCAAAACTCAATAAAATGCCTAGGCACTCTGCCGACGACTACGCGATTCAAGGGAACCATGTGCGCATTTGAAGACAGCAAACAAACATCAAACGACCTATTGCGGATGACTGAAGCTGACGTACTTGTGCTTGTTGTAATCAACAACGCCAGAATTGGAGCAAAGCAAGGGTCGACTGGGTGCTCGGCCAGTCTTGCTTGCTTTTCTCGCGCTTCTTCTCAGGGCGTCCAACCACTCGCTTGGCTTTGGGAGGGGGTATCCTCGAATTAGTCTGTTTCGTCTGAGGACATGATAACTATGCCATCCTGGTAAGTTTTCTGGAGGAAATACATGTATGTCGTATTGACTGGGTATGAAGTCATCCACGCTGAGATAGGCATTTGGATTAGTAGGACGGCGTGCAGGCAAGGAAATAGGCTGCCTTCGAAATTAAATCTGCCTCTATCTGCTTGGATTTATACGTTGTGTCGTCACGCAATTTTTTACGGATACGGCTAGCAACTTCGCGGTATCCAAGCTCGATCAATTTATTTCCCCAGCAACACACGTACTATACGTCCCGCATGAATCGTACGCACACCCCAAACAGGCTCCGCGCAGCATCGGGGAACAGCCATCCTCACTTTAGTGCAGATGTATACTGGCCTGTTGTTATCTCTTTGAAGGCGAACTTACTGGCGACAGTGATAGAATCGTGCTTCGACGCGAAGATCTGCCCGACACAGAGGCCAAGTGTGCTGTCGTCATTGTTGCCGTCACGGTTGTGCGCAGGGGTTCATATTAACCGGTGATAATATCAGATATCTTGATACTGCACGGCAAAATACCTGTATCAGTATCAAGTGATACCAGTGGAATCTCAGGATCGCGATCATTGATATTTCTGGATGATCTCAAGTGATCTCAAGTGATCCCGTAATTACTTTAGCAAAACTACATACTAAGCATTTTATTCGGGGTAATTATCTTGTTTTTAGTGAAAGACCTCAAGACATTGACTCCCAAGAACGGGCTTCAATGAAAATGGTAATTAAACACCTCCTCTGAGTTGATCAAAGAGGTTACGGTAGTTACGGTAACCCACTATTTTTCCTTTCAAAGATTTTTTCTGAGCCTTGTTCCACATTAACTATCTTAGGATCACTGAGTCTGAGCTATGGAGCTTTCACGGTGTATATAAGAAGTGGTAAGTATGTTCGAGGAAGTCTAATATAATATCGTGCAGAAAAATAGACTAAAAACTAACGACCAGTGCAGTGAAAATCAATGAATGATGGCATATGCCATTCAATATCAAATACTAGTATCATTTTGTTGATAGGATACTGATGCGTGTATCAGTATCAATGATATTGGCCTCGGTAAAATATCAGGGTCAACGATACCATCAAAAGTGTCGTTGATATGGATCCCTGGTTGTGCGCTTTCTCATCGATCTCAACTTCCATCTGAATCTGTCGATCTGCCTGTGACTCGTATTTCATTGAGTTTGACATTATTTTGGGTATTTTATTGGAATATGAGACTATCGTGGGTATTTTATTAGTTTTCCCTGGGTTCCCGACTCGCTAAAGAAAGATCTTGATCAAATGCGTCGGAGTATCAATTTCGTTGTCACCGGCCGCTCTTCATTTGGCTAATTCAAGAGACGATCGTTTTATGATCAACCGAAGTCCGTGATGTAAAACTGCTTGCGGGATTTTCCGTCGGGACTTCCGTCGATCCGTCTCGGACTCAAATGCACTTCTCGGTTGGTAGGTTCATATCAATTCTCTGACACCCGCTTCATCTGCCGTGCGTCCATCCACAACTTCGCTAATGCAGCTACGGGCAGGCGAAGAAATGGACGTATGGGCCAGGGAGGCGATGACTTGCAGCCTTCCACTCGCATATTTGATGGGCACCGAGGTGGAGAAACGAGCGGATCGCTTTGAGCACACAACACTCAGAGTTAACGCAGCATCGCACTTGCCTTTTTGGCGCCGAGCGGTATGTGCCAAGCACAGTATTCAAAAAGTGCTGTAACTGCGTCTGACGCTGTCTCGCTGTACGTACGTCATCATCGCGACGAAACTTGAAGCCCAGCTTCCGTCGTGGGAATTTCATCTTGGTGCGCTGTTGTGCGAGCTGTAGGCATGCCCCGTTTCGGCACTTCCCGTCGAGGTGCTTCTCACCACCACCCAATAGAAGTTGATCTCGAAGATCACGGAATTCAGAGTAGCGCTTCTGCAAATTAAACCGCACTATGCCCGTGTCCACCAGTAGTTGGAACTCGCAGTGGTTCTCTTCGGACACAACACCCAGAAACCGGACGCTGGTGTCGACAACCTCGTGACCAGGGATTAAACCGAAGCTTGAGAGACGATACGACTCGTCCGACGACAGTCCCGTGTCCATATCTACTGGTAAGGAAAGACGACTATGTAGCGCGTGTTGCACGTGTTGAGACGAGTCGTCCAGTGACTTTGGTTGGTGGTGAGAGAATGAGTCAGCAACGTGTCGCTGCACGATATTTCGGTTGCTCTCGTCAGCGAAGTGGACTGGCATTTGAAAAGTCGAGTTGATGGTTGGGTGGACTTGACACGAAGGATGCAAATTGGCGAGTGAGATGTTGTCAACAGCGATCATGGCCCAACTAAGTGGAGGTTAATCCGTGGATATGGGGCTCTCTACTATAGACTCTTGATTCAAAACTTACTGTTACACACCAACACGTCGGCAGCAATACGCTTAACTGTTGTCTGGCGACTAGTGCATGACTTTACCACTAGGAAACCGTCAGAAAAGGTGGTTAGTCGCACTATTTTTTGTGGTAGTGGACTACCTAGTCCTCTACAACCACAGCATCCTAACCACCCGTCGTGTTATAAAGACGAACAGGCAGCTTTGTATCCCTCTACGAAGTTACCAGCGTGCCCTTGATTAACAACGATATGACCATTACGTCCACAGCTATCATGGTGAGGCAGTACGTGTGGCATTGTGCACTGCGCCGACGGTACAAATGATATTGCTCGTAGGGTTCACGCGGCAGTTGTGGCTAGCTCTCAAAAACTCTCAGTCCGGAGGTGCACCCCAATCCACACAACACTAGACACTCTGACACGCTGCTGTTTTTTTGCAGCGAACGGTGCCTCTTAGCTTCGTATTAGTCGATGCGTGTCCGATGGATCCAACAGAGTTTGCATACTCAAGCCCCGCCATGCCTATGACCTGCGATAGTGCGGCTCATGCGATGCTGCATCAACGTTAAAATTATCCTCGTTTTGTTTCTGATACTGCCACTCTGAAACTTGAACTGCCTATGTGCCATGTCCTATAGCAATGTCGAGCATCAACTGCTCAGACTTCATGTTCTGCTCGGCGATGATGAGACCCAACTTGAAGAAGTCTATCGACGCTTTCAAGCAGCGGATCCAGACCGAAGAGGGTCGCTAAAGACGCCAGCGTACGACGCTCTACTATTACTTCATCACCGTGAAAGTGACAGTAGATTGATTAATTGTTTGCTACAACAGCGAACTGTCTTCAGTACTAGGCGCCCTGTTGTCCCCAAAGGACTTTAAGCGGATGTAAGATCTACCAAGAACGTGCTGTAGTGGACCTCTGGCTAACGAAATTTCTTTATTGTACAGTGATTTTGACCAGCTTGCAGCCCATTTTTCTTCCAACGGTAATCGCTTCGACTATACTGCGTTTTGCAAAGCTCTACAACGACCACCTTTACTTCAATCTGAGTCCCGTCGAAGTAGATCCCAGTCTCCAACGAAACGGAGACCCCGAAGCCCTATCAAACAACAACAACGTGACCAACACCGCATGCGCATCGACAAGAGGTTGGAGTCGCAGAGGTTGCTCATGGAAAGTGTTAGACGCAAACTCTTGCGCGGCATAAAAGGTGGAGAATGCGACGGTTATCAGGGCATTCAAAATGCGCTGCGGCAGCTTGATGCTGATGATGACGGGTACCTAGACGCCCAAGTCTTCACAAAAAAATTCGTACAGCGCCTCAATTGCCCATTGACAAGACCTGAGCGCGAGTTTCTTCTGGAGCATCTTCGATCACTAAGCACGGAGAAAGAAGAAAATGTTTTTGATTATGAACAGGTAAGTCCAAACTGTCAAACCGCTGATGTTTCCATCTCGACTAACCATTTCAACAGATCGGTCGCATTTGTAACCTAGACAGTGATGATTCGGCGTCTGAAATGGATATGGATCACGATCAAACAAATGTTCCTCCTCCCACGAAATCAACGCAGCTTGGCGCAGGGTTCTTGTCAGCCGAAAAGCGGCTCAACGAGTTTCTACAGGCCCCTCTCGTCAATTCAAACCACAAAAGTGAGAATATGGCTAAATCCGACACCCCACGGTGTTTTTTTACTGGTGCCGAGAAGTTCTTGGAGATCGCTGAATCAATCGATCTGGATAATACAGGGCTGTTGCATGAAGACGGTAAGTAAATCATCTACATTCTACAGATGAAGTGACTAACAAGCATCACGTCCACGTAGAGTTCGCACGTGTTATTGCCAAATGTGGTGTCGATATCGCACCCGATCTATTGACTGGAATACTATCGCGATTTCCTCGATCCTCTGGCAAATTCATCCGCTATTCGGATTTCCTTCAGTACGTAAGTTTCGGTCTTTGATGATCGTCAACTCTCCTGGCTGACTCCATTTGGTAGACGCTACGGGCAGAATCCACAGTGTGCTAGGGGGCGACGAGAGCTGAAGCAACGCATTCTCCAATTGCTTGCACGAGGAAGTGTACCAACCAAGGAGTGGCTACGCTTCCTTCTTCAACGGTTTGAAAGTTATGACAAAAAAGTTCACGGATCCTTGAAAGGCACACTCCCTACTGAAGGTACAGTACATGCATTGTTATCTACATATTGGAAAACTGGAACGACCTTAACCCAACTTTTGCTATTCTAGATTTTATGCGTGCGATTCAAGGCCGCTCAGTTGTGTTGAAACTAACCACGGACGAGGCGGCACAAGTGACGTCGCTTTTCCGTCGGTCCTTCACGAACAACTCTTCAACCCATTTCCACTACCACGAGTTTATCAGGTGCGTATCTGTTCTTACTGAGCTTTTCTTATTTTTATTGAGAAATTTTCGCTTTTGCAGGTTCGTCGACGAATGTCATCGAGTCCCCGCACTGGTTATTGACACCACGCCCGCCTCATGCAAAGCATCGGTAATTAACAGTCCTTTACCCGTTTCACCCAAAGCAACCGAGCTCTCCCAGCCAGATCCGTCCGAGATCGACGCATCCGACATGTCGGTCGGGGACTACCTCATGTTCCACGCCAAGCCGCAAGAGCGACGCAACTTTGAAAACCTCATGGAAATGTTGAAAGAATTTCAAGAGAAAGCTGAAGGCCAGGAACCGACAATCCTTCGCATTGCCGATGGCATCATGATGCCACTTGGTCAGAGACTCCGAGTCAAAGTGCAATTCTCTCTCGAATGATGATTGAAGATTTCCTCGTGCCAAATCGCCTAACCCCGTCCCCACTTCTCACACACCCCTTCTTATCGTATACTACAACGAAGCTAATCAAGGACGACCCCATCCTAGCTAAGATTCCTAATCCTTTTGGAAGAACACAGTCACCAAGCTTCACCTCGAAGTTCTCAGTCTGCAATTCTCCGGGTTGGACACAGCAAAACTCGTCGCCATGGTGAACAAGCAAAAAAGCAAGTGCCAGCTGCGTCTGGAAGCTCGTTCGCGCGCCTGTTGCGCTCCCGCGAACGTCGCGACCGACCCGCAGCTCCTCGCGGCCGAGTTGCAGTCGCGTATCGCCCGCGCCAACGAGATCCGCGCCGTGCACACGCGGCAACTCGCTGCTCGCGCTCGTGCCCGCGTGCAACACGCCCAAGACGTGGCAAGGGGGATGCGCGTCAAGCGACATGAAGAGACTAGGCGTTCTCGACAATCGTCAGTCTCCAAACTCGACGAAGCGGCGCGTCGGCGCCACGAGCAGCTGGAGCAACTGCAGCTTCAGTGCAAACAGCGCGCCGATCTGATATTGGAGAAAGTGGAGTTGGTGCGCGCCGACCAAAACGACAAGGCAGATAGGGCTCGACGTACACTCGCAGGGCAACTTGACGACGCGGCTCGACGTCGTGAAGAGCGAACGCAACAGCGTGTTCGCCGTCTCAGCGAGCGCTGGCAAAGCGTGGAAAGTGTCAAAGATCGTGTGGCAAGGGTAAAATTCATTCAACGCTGGTTCCGCCGTCAAGTGGCAAACCGCAAAACGGCAACAGCCTTGCGACAAGTGCAACAGGATGTGGCAAAAGTTGTCAACTGTTGGAATCAGATGAAGAAGGCAAGTTTTGAAGCTTGCATGGGTCTGTTGCAGCAGCGACCCGTGGTGCAAGCTGCCCAGAGGCTGTTGAAGGTGTTAATGGCTGAAGATACGGACAAGAGCGGACTCAAGTCCCCGGTTAGGGCTGGAAGAGCACAGAAAAAGAAGTTACCGCCACCTTCGCCCCAAGGTGGCATGAGTTTCCGAGTTTTGATGATGGCAGGCATGATTTCATGCCACCCCAATGAGATTATGGGTCAAGATTTATCCAAGAGACTACACTACGCTGCTAGTGTCATTTTGTCGGATATGGAGAGTTTGGCACTGTGTCTCGCAGCTTCTGATGATTTTCAGAGGACGTTGGAACTTAGCAAATGTGTGTCGAGACTGTCAGCCAGATTTGCCTTTTACACGGAAGCTTTTGCACGTTGGAAGAAACGAGATGCGGAACGACTTGCAGCTGAGTTGTTGACGTCGTATCGCGAGTTGTTGCTGGTGCACAAGAAGTACGAGGTTCAAGCTCAGGAGGCTCAAAATGGAGTGGACGGAGTGCACGAGTTGCTACGACAGACACAGGGACAATTGATGCAGATGCAGAGAGCACTGGAGAGGCTGTTAGGTCGTGAAGGGGCACAACAAAAGCTGGAGGAGTTGGAGCAGAGTTTGAAGCTGGGAGACGACGATGCAGGTGCGTCGGTGGGCGGTGATACGTCTACAGCTGGAGAGAACAATGCTTCGTCGTCGGATAACGATGCCACGGCGTCCTCTTCGTCACCGCCAATGGATACAGGTGACGAAGGTGACCAGGACAAGAAAGATGATGATGATGAAGAGATGCAGGGTGGTGATGATAACGACAACAAGGCTTCGACTGCATACCCTTCGGGGGTTAACCAGGCGCTGCTTGCCGACCGGAAGTTGGTGCATGAGCTGATTTTGAACCCGCAGTTTCAGATTCCGAGAGACAAGGACGTTGAAGCTTCTGCTGCGGCTGTAGCCTCAGATCAGTCGGTGGCAGCGATGGCAGTTCGCGTGCGAGAAGCTATGACGAAGGCCTTCTGGGATCGCGTTATCGAGGCCAATGATATCGAGACATTGCTGGCGCGCACAGAAGAGCTACGCTCGACATTCCGAGATGCTCTAGGAGGTGGCAGCGGTGCTGGCCTTGGCTCTGGACCATCGGCACTGGCTGATCAGGTGGACAATGCGCTTCGTCCGGATCAACTCCGCGAGCTCATGGTGGACCCAGTCATGAATGTGCACGCTATTCAAGCTCGTTGCAATGGCGTGCTAGATGCAATTGAACGAGCAGAGGCGCCAATTCGAGCTGAGTCTACCCGTGCTTTCCGATCAGATTGGGCTCAGCGTATTGCAGCAGGCGTCATGACACCGGTGCAGTTGTTGGTGGCATTCCTGGCCTTTGCTTTGGAGAAAGTTGATGAGCTACGTAGTGACGTACTAAATACGCATCTTGGTCTTTTGGGAGCATATTTACAGCGCCACGGTGTGGAGTATGAGCAGAAGCAACTTCAAGCACGCCTTTCGGAGTCTGAAAGTGTAGATGCGACTTTCCCAAAGACAGCGAAGTGGCTGAGCATGGAGATGGAAAGCTATGTAGCACGGTCGGAAGTTGACGAACCAGAACGCACTCAGTTGTCAAACTACAACGGCTCCGCTTTTGAACGATTCGTGCGCGCAAGTATTTGGGCCTTAGTAGAGAAGCACATCGATGGCAGTGAATCTCGTGTGTGGCCGGAAACTTTCGAGCTCGACGCCGGGCGTGTTCGTGCTTGTCGTGACGCTCTTGATCGCATCGCAGTTGTGTTGAGTCTCCTGGCGCTGGTTCAGGAGTATGTTGCTCGTCGCGGACTGACCACTCCGTCTGGGTTCTACAACGATGTCGGCCAGCAACTAAGCACGCTACTGCGTTCACCGGGCGTTTCGGGCGCACAACTTGCTGCTCAAGCAACCCAGGATGCTCGCCGGTTGGAGGGTTCAGGAAGCGAGGATGTTCAACGGGAGCTGCAAGCATTGGAGAAGCGTTTGATCGGCTCTTTTGCCGCTGACAATCCCGTCTTCAAGCTCTTCTTTTCGCGCGCAGCCCGTGCTTTTGAGTCTGCATTGACGTACAACAACACCGATGACCTGCACCCGTCGTTGGCACCGTTTGCAACTGAAATCTCCGAAGCCACTGCAGTGCTGCGACGTTTGGCCCAACACAACGAGAATGTCTACGCGTCGCTGTACAACAGCATCATCAACGCCTGGTGCCCTCTACGTAGGCAAGTTTTGAGGTCAGGGTAGCTGAGGTGCTGCTGCTGTTATAGGTTTTGATCACGATTTGCGAAAATAACTGTTTCTGCTGTTTTATCGCTTCGTGTTTCCCTCCTACTTTTGCTCTAGCTCAGTGAAGCCGCCGCACTGGCCAGCTTAACTCGAGAGACGTGCACCCTGAATAGCTCCAGCTCCGACGCTTGCATCCGTGCTGATGTTGTACAGGAGCTGAGCCAGCCAGCGGCTAGTCGTGGCGTCATCCTTGAGACCTTCATCGAACGTGTGGTTACGCAATGCTTCCGGCAGACATTGGCGTAGTGCCTCCTTCGCTCTGTATCATAACACAATACCAAACAACGTTAAAAAGTGCAAACCAAAACTACACCAACACGCCTAAAGCTTACCTCGGGTTGTCCGAAAGGCGTAGGTAACAACGAATGATGTGCTTCAGCAGTCGTGGAGCCGGCGCTTCCACCAACGTCGACACCATCTTGCTCAGCACTGTGCCTACAGCGTAGAACCGCTCAGGCGTGTGGCAGATGTAGGTGAGTCCCATGTCGTCCAGCAGGATCTTCTGCACGATAAACGTGGCCACTGTCTTGCTCAGTTCACTACCAGCCTCCATGATGCGGAGACACAACGGGATAATCTCCGTTTGCAGCAAGAAGTTGATCACGTCCGAGTCATCAATCTGCAAATTTACAATAACAAGCAACAACAAAATTAGTTGAGGAAGAAAAGTTTTTCAATTTCATCAAACCAGCAACTTTCTCACCTTGACTAGCGCGCCAATGACGCCAAGACTCGTTAGACGCAAATACTCGAACGGCCGGTTCTTGCTCACCGTGTTTAGGAAAGGATACAGGTACAGTGGGATGTGCGCTATGTTGCATTCGAAACAAAAAAATCACAAAGTTAACACCATCTTATCCCTAGGTTAGCACTATCCTAAGACCATCACTCTGTCACTCACCATTGAGAAAGTGGGTGCGCGTCTCAGCATGGGAAGCCACACATTGTAACAGCGCCAACGCATTGCACACGCGGTTCGAGGCGTGCGCTGTGAGCTGCGGGGGCGACAGCAGTGGGTAGATAGCCACGATCTCCTGCAACAGCGCTGCAACTGTGCCGAACGAGTGCCAGAGAATAGGCGCCAGCTCGGGAAACTCCTCGCGCTTCTTGCTGAGCTCTAGTAGGGCGCTTTCGCGCTGCTCGGGCGATGACAGCTCCAGTACCAGCGCGTACAACTGCTCCTGGCTGTCCATACTGAACTATCGGAGAAAAAATGGGAGACAATTGCGCTTTTCGTTCGTGACACATTCATGCAACATCTTCGAGTTACTTCATAAGTAACATTATTCGTGCAACATACTCACGAATACTTCAAGTACAGTTGAAGTGTACCTGGTTACCGGTATCATGACACAGGCAGGTTGTTTCGCTTCCCACCCAAACTGTTTGCTAAATTTATGAGCAGTCTTGTATGTTTGTTCTCGACGGTGTACGGACCAAGATTTTTTACTTAGTCCAGGCAAATTGGAAGCATCTGAAATGAAAAGCATATTGTCAATTGAAATAAGCCTGAAGAGAGGAGTGCAGGCTACCAACTCACCGAAATGAAATAATCGAGATGCAAGCGTCAGCAGCGTCCAGGTTATCAGCTTGCCTTGAATTAGAGGCATATGCGTTTCCAACGCGAATGCAAGATGATGAAGTGTCCGCAAACGGCAACTCCGTTGGGTAATAATCACCAACACTGCGAAAGACAGAAATTCCAGAAGGGCATAGGCAAATACTGCGTGCACTTTTCCGTTAGCATTTTCAGGAGTAATACCAGCCATTTCAGAATGATTTCGTGCGCTTGGAAGATGAGCCATCACCAAAATGTAGTGTGAGTATAGTATGGGGACAACCGACTCCAAGTATTCGGAGAGAACAATGCACTCGGTCGTAAACAAAATCTTTAGCGAGTCACGCAGGAGATCGGAGTGGGGAATTGGACCAGAGTCATGTGGGCTTGTTACTTGATTCGGTTTAACACTGATGTATTTTTCACGTGCGATACTCTTTATCAAAATTGGCTGTACCTCGGGCTGGCGCCATCTTGTACACCTCCAGCATGACCGCTTTTGTTTTGTTCCATGGCAGCACTGGGGGTCATCGTATTAACTTGTCCTGAAAGTAGACACGATGCATAGCTGAAAGATCTAGCATGAGGTCTGAACGGACCTAGGTAGTCGACGCGTGTGGCAGCAGTAGCAATGCTAAACTTTGTCCGATTCGTATCCGATGCCAAAAATGTGAAGTTGACGAAAGGCAACTTGACCGCAACATAAGACAATGTTACACAACTTTGACGCAACAGGGAGTGATCATAGCAGATTTTTGCTATGCTGTATATACAGCGTAATGGTCGCATAACAGAGACATCGTAACCTAGCTAGACCCCTAGGGCCCTTTCGGTAATAGCACGCAATTTGCAATATTTTGCCTTTTCCTGCAAAACATCCGGTTTTACGATTTTAAGCGTTCGTCTGGATGCCATGGTTTACGCGACGATCTTGGATGGTTACCATCTGAAGGAAGCTGTTCTTGTAGTATGGGACGCGATGCGAGACTCGGGGCATACCCTGGATGTGGAAAGTTGCACTGCTTTCGGCGATGAAAATCAAGGAAAATGATAGGGTGGTCGAGATATTAAACGGATTGGAGGGTAGTGGACACTTCCAAAGTGTTGGAGGGGATGCTTGTGTCACCACATAAGCGTCGCTTCTACGATGAGGTTTTGAGTGTGTTTAACGAGATGAAAAGGGTTAGGGAGGTACATGTTTTTGATTCACTAACGTATGTGCCCGTTGTAGCGGCAGCAGTTGCGTTAATGAGAAGAGATGTTGTGTTTGCAACCCTCGACGACATGAAGGCGCATTATGTGGAGATGGTGGAGATCAGGGGTACTGTATTGGGCATCGACTTTAACAGTAATAAATATTACAATTTTGTTGCAAACAATAATAATATTGCCGAAATTTGTATTGATATTGTAGTCATTTCTAGGATAGGGTGAAACGATATTTAGACGCTCTCTTGAGTTTTTACAAGCCATTTGCTTGTCCAAAACTTTTAACAAGGCCTTATGCATGATATATTACAACGTTATTGAATCTGGACTCCCTCAACACACGAAAATGAGCATACTTTGGTATTTCAATGAACAACCGTCTGGGCTGAATGCAAGGCACACTTATCCCTAATTTGGTTGGTATCCACGGTATATGATAAAGTTTGATCATTATCTTATTGAAAAGCGAATATCTTGCGCACGACATAGTATTTTTTCGTCCCCAGGAATGCGATTGTGGATATAAACCTGGGGATTCTAGCGGTCAGTTACATTTTTATATTTATTGTCAATAACTGGCCAGTATCATATAAGCCCAATAATAAATATTTTTATATTATTATTGATATTGCAATATTGTTTTCCGACCCCTGGTGGAGATAATTCGCCCTACTGTTGGGACGGCTACAAAGGTGAAGCAACACGAATGGTTCTGGACATGTTCGACTTTATCCATGCAAATGGACTGACACTTACACCACAGCGGTGAGAGTTGCGTCGAAGACGGAACAGTTTGACTTTGTTCTCGAAATGTTGGCAAAGATGAGTGAGAGCAGTCTGGACCCGACAAATGAATTCGCACACGTAGTGATGGCGTTCTTCAGGGCTGGTTTTAATGAACACACCTTGCGTGCCTTCAACGCTATGGGGGCATGTGGATACCATCAAGAGGATGTCCTCCGGAAAGCTGCTTTGACAGCAGCAATCACATTGAACAACCCTGACGAAGTTTTCAAGATATGTAACAATGTAAACCCTGCAAAAGGCTGGACTCATATGTCTTGGACATCGCTCGTAAATGGGCAAAAGAGATGTAGTGGGACACGTCGCGAATTACGTGTTTTTTTTGTTTTTCTGAGTGCTGTGGGATGCAAATAAGGCAAAGGATCGCTTTTTTTTTGCAATTGTTGATCACATGACGAAGAACGGCACGGATATCTATCGACACGTATGAAATTGTTCTGGAGAGTTGTGCTCGTGTAGTCGATTTGCAGTGAGCTTTGGAGTTGCTAAGTGAATTGCATACGCGTGGGGGATCGTTCTTAATTTCGAGTACCTTCCGAGTAATCAAGGAGGGACCCTGACTTCCGAGTAATGGTGCACGTTAAACCGACCTAGCTTGATCACTTCGAAGCGGGGGTGAGCAAAACGACGGCGGGGCTTTCCCAACGCATTGCTTAAGCTAATCACGCGATACTTCGGTGGATCTGGTTAATCAAACGGCCGTGGTGGGACAACGCTTTATTCTGGCTGCCGAGGCCGGGAGGAGAGGGGGCGACGGGTTCTGCCGTTTGCTTTGATGTCCACCTGACGTTATAAAGCAGGCAGGTGGTTCGCAGTGTTCGCTTTTCCGTAGCTGCTGATAACATGGTTTCTTTACTCGGAATTCAGGGTTTTCTGTTTCTTTACTCGGAAGTCATCGAAGTGTACTCGGAATTAAGTATCACCCACGCGTGGGCTTACCATGACAGAGTGTGCTGCGTTCTCTTTAGTGAAGTGCGCTGCTAAAATGGACGACTGCGATACGGTCCTTGACATCATGGCCGGTGTGCAGAGTGAAGGCTTGGATGTTACGATGAAGATGTATACCACGGCTCTTGCTGAGCGTATCAAGCGCCATCACTTCGACAAAGAGCTACTATCTATTCGATGATGCCTGATGGGCTTTGAGCGCAGCTTGGGGGGCCAAACTTGAAAGCGGTGGTTCTATCGGACGTGCGGTCGGAATGCAAAGATATTCAAATAACGGCGGTGGATATTATCAAAGAGCACTCGGATGAATGCAATTCAAAGTATATTAATATCAAGCAATCCTCGACAATCTCCTCGGCGTAAGCGAGGGTGATTCACAGGGAATCCCCCGAACGAGGAGCACTGCGAACTCAAGGCGGCGAACAGCTCGGACAACGGTATCTTCGGCTATTTTGCGTCTTTATTCGAAGGATAGTTCCCATTCATTCACTCATAAAGCCGAAAACCCGATATTGTTGTTGCTGTTGCTGTTGCTACTGTCCCCACTTTCAAGACTTTCGTTACGGAAAGTCACATGCACATCAGGATCTATGTTTTGTTTGTGTGCGTTTTTTTTTTCACTCCACGCTACGTCGAGGGTATTACTATACGATAGTTTCGTATACACTCGCGCAAATCTGTCACTCGATGTTGATTGCTCTCTTCTTTTTCCCTTATTTTTGTGTCAATCTTCTCCTTCTGTGTTGTACACACGTCAAGCCCCCATCGTCTATCACTAGAGTAAATCGATACTTACTTAGAAGTATCAAGTACCGAGTGGTGCTTCAATTTTCCAGCGCTACATGGAAATCTGCGACCGTAATGAGTGAGCTACTTGTTGGTGAACGTCGTTAAAATAAAGAATGAGTCGTTGCCTTTTACTGGCTGCGTCAGCAGCTTGCCTTACGGAGCTTGACCGACTTCATTAAATTTGTGGGCGTTTGGCACGCGCCCTTCCGCTACATCATAATTGGATGGTTACACTACTGTAGGTCCGTAGGCGTCAACTTTCAATACGGTTGGAGTTTTTTTTACTGCGTGCGCTGATGGATAGAAGCGAACAGATCGTCATGGGCGTCGAAAAAAAAACGGTTCGGGGAGAAGCCACTGAAGGAGTCGGGGACGGCATAATTGCTTTCGCAATGGAGGGTGGGCGCCAACGACAGAATCAGCTCGACGGGTATTCACCAAGCTTTATGCACTTATGGCTCACGGTCCAAGCCGCACTTACTGTTCCTAGTGTATTCTTTCGAATTACCCAGCTCGTCACTATCGTTGCTATCCTCATCGAACTTCGTGGCCACGTGGTCGAGCGCCGGGTCGTAGTCCACAACAGGGACAGGAATCGTCTGCTCTTCGACTTGCGTCACCTCAATAACGGCCTTCTGCTCCAATGTGACAACCTCTTCTTGAGCCACCTCGACCGTCTCTTCCGTCACGTACTGAGATGGCAAGTACCGTAAACAGGGGGTATTGGTTCCATTGTATGCATCGAAATAAAGTATTACTTGAAGTATTGTGCCGCACAATTTGTGCCGTTTTGGCAAAATGGAAACCGTTCCGTTTGGCCCGTGTATTGGAACATTCGCAAACCAGGTTCGATTTAGGAAGGCAAGTTTCCCAGGGGACTCAAAGTTGTGACACCGGGGCCATAATTGCCGGGTTTTGGCGGCAAAAGTGACCTCGTGAAAGACATCTCCGAGAGCTTCTTCAACCATGGGCCAGTAGAGAGAAATTGGATTTACCACACAGACAACCTAAACCAGTGCAATGGAGAATCGTGCTGCAGCCTCATCGATCGACTTCGAAATTTCTCTAAATCGTCCACTGGCGGTGATGCCAAAATGGTTAATTACATAATCTGTTGTTCTATAACTTTCTCCACTGAGCAACTAGCAGCGTCGGAAAACGTTCTTCACCAAGTGGGTCCCACGAGGGATCATCTTGGTCACAAATCTCGATTGTAGTGAAACTGGCATTATCGGCGCTCTCACATATTGGCGAGCCACCTAGTGACACAGATTCCCAAACACTTGCGCGTACCCACAAAGGAAGTTTTGCGACTAGTGTAAATTCCAACGACAAGCATGACACGTCGAAGGCTTCGCTTCGGGCGTCTGGTAATTTTCGAAGTGGGTTTCGAGACAGTGCTAAATCATAAAAATATTTCGTTGCTGCTGTAACTAGTCCATCATCAGGCATCGTTTCAAACTTGTTTCCAAAGAGTGAGAGTTCGCTCAAGACGGGTAACTCCATCACGATACTCGGAAAGGGGTTCAGGTGAGAGTGCTCACAGTACAAAACCTCAACATTCGACCAAGACTCGGCAATATTATCAGGTAATAACGTCAAATTCGTGTGAGTAAATTCTAAGTCCGTTAATCTTGTGGGTAGTGGAGACTGCAAAATCCCAGTAGGTACTTGTGTCATATTTACGTAAGCCAGGTTGACAAATAGCATCATGGGATGCAATTCAGCTGACAACGCTGACTTCTCATCCCATCGCACGAGTGTCGTGTTCCAGAGTTTTATCCCCATGAGCGACGGAAACTCACGAATGATCGGTGGCATCACAAATTCTGAGCAGTGCATGAATACAATATTGCGAAGTGCTTTGCGTTCCAACCAGCCTAGAGACTCAGGAGGTGGGCTTGATACTCCCTGTGCATAACAATTGTACTTCACCACGGCGCAGCTAATATTTGGAGCGAACCAGGGGTGAATTTTTTGGATACAAGGATCTGCCAGATCACCTCGGGAGGTCTGACTTTGAGCTGTAAGGTGAATTATAATCACAGCTGCCCCAATAACCAAGAACAAAATTGGAGCCACGAGACGGTGTACATAATGGAAAAATCGTGCTGAAGTGGTGATAGCCTTGGAAACCCCGATCGTGCGGCGTGATTTCACTGCCACAATTGATTGATTTACGAGGATTTTCCTTGTTCTTGTTAACGTTGAAGTGGGCACAGCCTTAGATGCGCTCTCAAGCTTGAGACTAATATCTATTAGACAAACGAAGACGCTCAGATGGGGAACTCCTTTTATCAAAGCATCCACCCACGATATGGCAAAGAAGGCACTATTTTCAAGCACAAGATCCGTAAACTCCGTGTCGCCGTAAAGCAATGCGTCCGGGAAATCGAGCGTTTCGATATCAAATTTCACAAGGTACGGCATGAAAATCGCGCTTGGAAGCAGCATACCCATTGCTGCAGATAGTAAAGCGTCAACTACTATAACGGAGAAGCGGGAAAATTGGCGTGTCGTGCGTGAACCGGCGCCTTTCGTTTTCAAAGAATTGGGCTTGATAATTAGTCTATGGATAATGAAGGCAGACCAACAATTTACTACTAAAAGTCCAACCTTGGCATGATTTATCCACGGTCGCGCGATCAAAGTGCTGTACAGATACGCGCCCGGAACTTGCGTGGCGATTTCGACAATCTTACGTAGTGCAAATTCGCGACCATACGCTTCATCACCACTCGCTTTTGTTCATGAGAAGAAATGTGTTTAAGATGTTCTTGCTTTTTCCAGCTGCGAATAGTTCGCCGTCGGAGACAGGTAAATTTGTTGATAAATGACGTGCTCATCGCAATAATGTCTGAGCGTGGACTCAATATCCGAACAGTCAACTTCCACATACGGATAGAAGCCACTAGGTGACTAACACATTGCAGTGCATGCACAGCACCTAGTACACATGACGCAGTACCAACAACACGAAAGTGTCGGTCATGTGCCGGGACAAGCAAATTCGTAAAATAGTCGATATACTCGTTTTCCATAACCCAGTACAGCTTGGCACAACATATCAAGAACACTGCACACACACCATGAAGTAACATCATGAACGTCCAAAGAGCAGAAAATTCACGTTGCATCATCTTATCGTAAGTGTCAGTCGCTGAAGCATCGCGAATATCCGGCGTCGAAGGCACAGCTCTAGTCGGAGCTACGCGGCTCATAATGAAAGGTTCACGACAAATGACACGGAATAGAGCCTTACTAAAATAAAGTTATCCGTTCCATAGATAGATCAAAAGATAATGATTGCGACAATTTTTTTTCGCTCAAGCGAAAGGTTATGCTTTGTTTTCATGACACTGGCAACATAAGAGCGCTTACGTTGTCCATTTGTTGCGTGAAAGTTGATGAAATTATTCCTTTGAAACAACAGCTCATCGTACGATGGCCGCGCCACCTCAGCTGCTCTCGGTGTCCCGAGCGCTGCCTCCGCGCATTCTCGCCATCTCCCACATCCCACAACTCGTCAACGACTTCCTACTCCCTTCTACTATAGATGCAGCCGTCTACTGCGACCTCAAGCGCGTCCTCCAAGTCTACGGAACAACTCGCCCTTGGACCGTCAAAGCGATGGATGGAGCTGCTGCCCGAGGGCGTCTCGACATCCTCCAGTGGCTCTACTACAATAGGACGGAAGGTTGTTCCACTTCCGCTTTCACTGGAGCAGCAGCCAGTGGCCACTTAAAGGTCATCGAGTGGCTATCAAGTCGATATCCGTCACTGGATGATCCACTGCAGTGCTTAACGGCAGCCGCAGGGGCAGGAAAACTCAATTTGGTGAAATACCAGCGGTCACGAGTAGATACATATGAAATCATGGCGGCCTTAGATGCAGCAGCTGCTAATGGACATACCAAGGTGCTGGAAGCTCTCTTACCTTGGCCAAACTTGCTGATCAGTCCATTCGAATTGGCGGTGGCCAATGGACACGTTGAAGCAGTTCAGCTTCTTGTTAAACGAGGGTGCAGTGATAGTATACTCTTCGCGAATCCTGCTCTGAAGATAGCAGCGAAAGCTGGCTATTATGACGTGGTGAAGGTGCTGCTCCCCAAATGTGATTTGGTTGGGGCTAGCGACGCACTACTCCCCGCAGCAGAATACGGACTTACGAATGTTGTGAAACTACTGCTGACAACGCACCAGTTTGAACAAGTCCCAGTCGCGCTTGCTCTGGTTAAGTCAACCGAAAACGACCATTGCGATGTGGTCAAACTCCTCGTGAACTATTTCGCCGACGATGATGTAATTTTCAACTGCGATTCAACGGAACATAAATCGTTTTTGCTCGATAGAGTATCCTCGTCAATTGCAGATGATGTTCTAATGCTGCAACGATTCGTCGGCTGGGCCTGCTACTCCGCAGTGGGACGTGGTAGCGTTGAGATGGTTAAAATACTAGCGGGAAAATGCCCTACTGAAACGCTTGGGCGTGCATTACAAAGAGTAACAACGGAGGGCAATCACGATGTGGTGGCGGTAGTGCTTAAAGAGTGCGAGAGGAGACATTTGGAGCATTTTTGGTACAATTCACATGTTGGACAGCCATTTCAAAACGCTGCATTTTCTGGCGATTTGGAAATGGTTAAGTTGTTGGTCGCCAAGTGTGATCCACCCAGTGCTGGACGAGCGCTGAAGGCTGCTGTTCTAGCCAATCACCTTGATGTGCTGAAATTGTTAGCTCCCATAACTGGAGTTTACTCCAAGGAAGATCCTTACAAAGTTGACGCGCTAGTTTCGGCGGCAACTGTTGATCGAATTGCGATGTTGGAGGTTCTCCTTAAATATTGCGACCAACGTACGATTGAAGAATCACTACTGAGACTTGCCTCCAAGGGGTATATCACCGCCACAAAATTCCTGCTAAAATATTCCGATTCTGTTTCCTGCAAGCACATTTTTGTCAGAGCAGCCGAGAAGGGCATCGTCGAACTAGTCAAGATTCTGCTGGAGAAGATGGACACCAGCAACATCCGTTGGGCATTAATGACTGCATCGGCGAGTGGTTATCTTGAGACGGTGAAATCGATGCTTGATAAATGCGACACAGTATCTATTGGTTGTGCACTTGAAGCAGCAGTCCTTAAGCGTGAGTTGGCAGTTATCGAAGTGCTACGCGAGCGGTGTGAGCCAACAAGTATTAGCGATGCAATTGCAAGTGCGAAGGTCAATGCCTACACTGATGTGGTGGAGTTGCTAGACTGCAAGAGACGACGCCTGGCGTGAGATGGGAGATGATGATGAGGTTGATAACGACGACTTGAGTGCCCGCCATGAAGGGAGTGGTGGTGCTGATGATAACCTAAAACATATTGCAATGTGCAACAAGACAGTACTGCAGCGTAATGTAACCACAAAACGGTGGAAATGCTACAACACGAATGCAAGATCGTTTTTGCCTCCACGAACTACCGGTACCAGCACGTGCATTCAATACCCACCTGGTCGTCCATGAAGCTTTAAAAAGTGTTCGCTCATGCAATCGTATCAGTGGATAGAAGAGACGCAAGTGTCGGTGTACCTCCAGCGAATTATTCAAGTCACTTTTCTCTCTTGTGGGGACATCGCATTGCTGAACGCCGACCCCAATAGTCTCCTGTTGGGCTGATGTGTTTCAAGAGTTGCCATGTGTTATTAATATGAGCCACCCGTTCATGGTACAAGAATTTGGGACAAACTTGATGGAAAATTTCCTGTATGATGGAAATGCATTGATATTGTCGGGATTTTTCAGATAGCAAGTCAATCACCGACGGATGGACTCCGATGGGCCACGACTCATGCTGATTTGAAGTAAGTAGACTAGATTAGGCTTCGATGTCTCTCACTCTATCAGTCAGAGCAAAAACACTGCAAAATGGCGGACAGGCAGAACCAACCTCACCAAGACGCGCTTACGCGACTTGTGCACGACTTATAAACGAAGACGACTTTGTGCCGCGTCAAGGACTATCCTGGAGTGAAGTTGGACCAGTTAAATGATCACGTAGAGAAGCTCGGTCCACTGGCAAACCCTACTTTTGCGAGCAGCGGGGGTTCTTCATCGACGAAGGCCGCTTCATTCCCTATCGAATGACCGTTTATGGCAATGCGATAGTGGCGGCCAAGATCGCAGCGCGGTTGGACGAATGTGCCAGGGGGTTTGACATAGGAGGCAGAGTTGCAACGTCGAAAGGAGCATTCATTTCCGGCACTGACATTCGAATGCCCGACATCGCGTACACGCCTCGCATTACCGACAGAGGCTTGGACCCCTTCGTCCCCAGTGTCGTGGTCAATATTGATAACCTCTCTGGTGAAGGCTCTTGATTCAGCGCTCTTGATCACAAGATGCGCAACGAATACTTCCAGCATGGCGTTCAGTTGGGTTAGCTCATTGACCCACACCCAGACTCCCGCAAGATGTACGAGTACTATCTCGACGAGAACGGAGAAGTGCAACGCTCAGACAATACTGCGTGGAGAGATCTCGATGGTCGTGACGTTCTTCCCGGATTCAGAATTCACTCAGTTGAGCTGGATATGGTTCTGAGCCAAAAATCAGGATCGTCGTCAGAAGAGGAAATTGATTTTACTTGCCCAGAGCAAGGCGGCGATAGCTGCCTCCAGTCAACTGGTATGACGTCGTGGCTTCATTTACCAACTTTAAAATGATTTGATAACTGAGGACTGAATGAATTAATTTTTTTTTTGCGTTTTTCACGAGTGCTTAAAAATCCAATGCTGGCCTAAAAGCGACAGGCTACTTCAAACGCTTGCAGTACAAACCATACATAATTTATGAGAGCACGTTCCTGAACTGTCGATGAATGGCGGTCAAGCACTTGGGAGACGGACCCACCTTGCAGTTGCCACACGGCGACTATGAGTTCTCACAGCTTGTTAAATACTTCGCTATGGCATATTTTTGTCGGTGCCATTCAGCATGAGCAGTCCATGCACCCCGTGATCTAAATTGTTTTCCGCATCCTCGCGTTATGTGGTCCTTTGTCCGTTGAGCCAGCGGATGAATCGTACTAAAAACTGTCAGGAAATTACTCAATAAAGAAAAAGACTCGTATCCTAATGTTGCCGGAAATTCCGGCCAGACTACTTCGTCATGAAGAGGCAAAAATCATGGCATGGCCCCGACCAGAACGTCGCCTCTCAGCAAAGAGCCAAAAAAATCTCAATACCAAAGTACTTACAAAGGAAGGAAAGCGCAGCAGGATATAATGACGCACTCGAAGTTAATAATTCACAAAACAATGTACTTCGAAGTATTGTGTGGGGTCACAAACTATATTCATAAAATAACACTTTATCTGATCACTTCAGCCGTGTTTGCTTGCTTTGTCGACGAGAATCATGAAACGCGAATATGCGCTGAATTTTGTTTTTCTTCTTCCACAGCATACTATGGTTACCCAACAGTGTTCTAAATGTGTTGGGCCAACACTCTATTCACAACGAAAATACTACTAGTATACATCTACAGGAATAAAACCCCATAATGCTTTTTCCACAGAGTACGTGCATTGATACACCAAAATTTCAAATTACAATAACTGACGAACTACTGCTTCATTTGTCCCAAATAAGCCGTCAAATGAAAGACAACCATCGTGGCGGCACAAATGTCGGCCACGTCAATGGGAGCTGTGGTTTCATATCCTCCACGTCACTTCAATTTGGGACTCATCCTTGCAGCGCATCTCCAAAATGCGTAATCACGATCGCGTGTAGACCACCTTCGTGTACATGGTCTACGTGCAATGGCAAATACATTTGGCGTTTTGACACCACTGGCCTACGCCTCTATACTGAGTCCGTCACCACTACACTCCTGCAATGGAGGCCCCACTGCTACTTCGCGTGAGGGTGGCGCTATCAACTAAATGTCAACCATTTTCACACGTCCTTCAGTCCGTCAGCGATTTTCTCCTTCCGACAACAATTGACGGCGCCATCTATAACGATCTCCATCGTGTGATGAAGGACTACGAAGCTGTTCTTCCGTGCACTGTGGGAGCGATGGACGGTGCTGCATCCAGAGGGCGACTGGACATTCTGCAGAGGCTTCAAAACACTAGAAGTGAAGGTTGTTCACCTGCTGCATTTATCGGTGCAGCCGCGCACGCTCACCTGGAAGTACTTTGGTGGCTAGGCGAATTCTACGCGGGGATGGTCCGGCCTGGAGAAATGGTGAAAGCAGCCGTGGCAAATGGCCACATTGGAGTAGTGGAACTTCTGTGGAGGCGACTAAGTGACAACGAGCTAGAGGCCGCTTTGAAAGTAGCAACCGCCAATAACCACGACGAAGTGGTAGCATTACTTCATTTAAAGATTGCAGCGTCAACGCCAAGTTGAAGCGAGTACGTTGCTAAGCTAAATAACGTAATCACTGTGGTCTCCAACAGCTTGCGAAATCCCTAATGCCGACTCTTCTGCGTGTACTGTAAGCGCTCCAGCCCCAGATTTTAACCTGATGCCGCTCACTATTGAGTTCGTCATTTCCAATGACCATGGTTCGGCTACTTCTTCCAGGCTTTACTTGGAGCATCAGTCAATCGGATGGACACGAAATAAGGCGAATTTTGCTCGATGCTCGGGTTACTTCGCAAATCAGCAAGTTGCTGACAACAACATTATATTTTACGCGCAACATACACTGAAGTTGTGGCATACTCTACCAGGTAGTCAAACGATGGTGTCAACCCCTCCGCTGCTCGCGGTGTCATCCTCACTCCACGCCGCGTTCCAAGCGCTGCCTCACGTCTTAAACCTCGTCACTTCCTTCCTGCTTCCTCTCACTATCGACAGCGCCGTCTACAACGACCTACACCGCGCCATTCAACGCTACGATGGCCACCTCCCACACACCGTCAGAGCCATGGACGGCGCCGCAGCTCTCGGTCGTTTAGACCTCATCCAGTGGCTACACTCCAATAGAACCGAAGGCTGCTCCAACACCGCCTTTACCAATGCAGCTGTTAACAACCATATTAACGTACTGGAGTGGCTCTATGAGTTTTACCCGGGGGTGGCCAACCCTGCCCATGAAATCGTGAAAGCTGCCGAGTGTGGCAATATTCAAGTCATAAATTTTCTAGAACCTAAAGTGAGGAGAGAGGAGGTGCAACCAGCTCTAGTAGCTGCAGCTGTCAATGAACATGTTGCAGTGCTGGGTACTTTACTACGGAGACCATTTAATATGTATGCGTCATTTCTCGCAGCGGCGGGGAACGGTCAAGCACAAGTGGTGCAGTTCTTGCTGGAAAGAGGGTACAATGATCGGTTTACCTTTGTGAACCCAGCCTTGCTGAAGGCTGCGGAAGGAGGTCATTGTGAGATTGTGGGGCTGCTGGTTGATAGGAGTGATGACTATACGATTAGTGAGGCGGTGATGGCGGCAGCGGCGGAGGGATGTGGAGAGGTGGTGAAATTCTTGTTGGAGAGATGTAAACTGAAGAAGGTGACAGTTGCTCAAATACTGGAGAAAACTGCGAAGAATGATCACTGTCACGTGGTAAAGTTGTTGTTGGAGAATATCACTCGTCAAGATGAGGATCGCGGTGGAGACAATAGTATACGGTCAGTGGAATCTATCATCGACCTCGCGCTTTTGTCTGCTGTGGAGGAGGGCTGCATTAGCGTTGTGAAGCTATTGGTTGACGTTTATTCCGGACCTATTAGCGATGTGTTGATAGCCGCAGGTTCCAACAATCAGTTGGAGGTCTTGGAGTTCATTCTCCACTATTGCGATGTACAGCATTTGAAGGACGCAGATTATAATGAAGGTATCACTAGCACGGCTGAAACGTCTGCCTCGAGTCGCTGCGTCGACATGGCAAAGCTACTAGTTGCCAAGTGCGATAAACTGAAAACTGGTGCTGCTCTCAGCATCGCGGTGTCTAACGAAGATCTCGAAATGCTTCGAATATTTCTCGTGAAAAGCTCGTTTGTTGCCATTGAAGATGCTTTGGTGAGAGCAGCAGTGACCAATCGCGTGGGTATGCTCGAGGTTTTGTTGGAGCACAGCAACGCAGACACGATCGAAAAGGCTTTGGTGCGGGTTGAGTCACTTGGTTATTCCAAGATGTCGAAGATGTTGCTAGGCAAATGCGATCCTGGTGCTTACAGTCGGATCTTTGACAGCGCTGCCGGTCAGGGTCTTGTTGGACTTGTCCAGTTGCTACTTGACAAGATGAACAGACATAGCATCCGATGTGCATTGATCTCGGCTGCAATTAGTGGGCATACAGAGGTGGTAAAAGCATTGGTGGATGAAAGTGATTCGGCTGGAATCACGTGCGCCTTTGAAATGGCCGTGTTAAGGAGCCAGATGGGGGTGGTTGAGTTGCTTCGCAACCACTGCGACGCTGATAGCATCAGGTTCGCGATTTCGGCTGGTGATGCTGATGTTGTGCGCCTGCTTCGCGATAAGCGTGCTCGACTCGAGCGAGGTTTAAGTGAAACTAGTGAGACGATGGAGAGATAGCGATACAAAAGTGGAGTCCTAAACGTGGGCGTGATGTGTGGTATGCAAGTGAGGATATCCTTACGAACGAAATGTTCTCCAGTGTTCGGAGTGTTGCACTGCACCTGGGCGATTGTAGAGCTCGTTTTTTTAACCGAAGGCGTTGCGCATTCGTGTAGCAGTCGATCTAATGTCCGCGTATTGTTTCCCTGCGCAATTTCTGCAGTGCGCTTCTGCGCTCCAGTCCGACGAAGCGACTCAAGCAAAGTGATAGCACCTGTTGCTTATTTCGAGCTTGTTTGAGCTGTTATGTATCGCGAGATTTCGGGGTGTTGTGGCGACAAACCATGAACCACAATTGTTTGTGAAGGTAGTGTAAACCAAGGGCGGCCTGGTACAGTAGTCGACAATGTGTCGACTACATGTCATGTAGCGTTCGTTGGTCGCGGAGGCAAGAAAGGAGCCTAGATCACCGTTGTCCACCTTCTCTTACACAAAAAATGGCAACGATTCGCACATGTGATGCTCCAAGCATTTTGACAACGTTCGCGTTGTCCAACTTGTGCAAAACATCTATTACACGTATTTCTTTCCCGATCTTCTTCACTGCTCGAACATCCACCACGTCATCGGCAACGAAAAATTGCTTGACCACCACATTCTGTCCTAAATTGTAAACTCGCGCCGGTGAAATGACATGAAATGATTATGGCAACGGCTCCGCGAGAGACTTTCACAAAAAGTATCGAGTTCGTAACCCTAACTCTCTTTTCAGATACTTAGTAGGATATTTAGGTGTAGGACTTATCCTATAGCAAATCTCTAAAATCAAATCTATAGGATAGCCCAATCTAGGGTCTTTCTACGTATTCTATTGCTTCAAGATCGCAAATCTGTCGGACCTATCCACCACGGCCAGAGACCTGCTCGACGACGACGTTTGTGTCAAGCCGCTTGACTCAAGCGTCTGCATTTCTCCTTTGGCGGGCAAAAGTTCGCGGCGCCAAGAAAGCACACGGTAAAGTAGACGAACTCTCCCATAGTTCGACTGCCGAGATTGCAGACTCTGATTCTGGTGGTGTCTCCATAGATTGAGCTTCCGCCATGTCAGGCCAGCAGATCGAAGGTCTGGGCGACTACTTAC
Organism: Phytophthora quercina; assembly: GCA_014706105.1. Lineage (NCBI taxonomy): Eukaryota > Oomycota > Peronosporomycetes > Peronosporales > Peronosporaceae > Phytophthora > Phytophthora quercina. The sequence goes on along the minus strand of JACBOW010000048.1, from coordinate 199,267 downwards.
AGCACACAGAGCTTCGGGACAACTGGAATTACTTGGCACTGGACAACACCGATGCACAATCACAACGGCAACTGACCAGAGAGGCTCCAGCTGCTAGGAGCCCATCAACGCAGAATCCCATGGAGCTTGTCAGCGTCAGCCTAGGACAGCACCAAAAGGAGTCACTTGAGCCAGTCATGACACCGACAGCAGTTGCTAAACGCAGCGTTATCATAGTGTTGCTATCAAACCTGCAGCCCCCAAACTACCGGGTGTGCAGTGTCAGAGCATTTGGAGCAGCGATGACAGTGACGTCTACTCTTTCACGAGAGCCTCCACGGAGAAGCGGTTAGTGCCTCATATTTGCCTATTTCTAACTTTGCATTTGACTTATGTGGCGGTTGCTCCACAATTAGTAGCTAAGTGTTATTAGCCCAGCATCTGAAGGTAACCGAGGTTTCCGGAAAAAGTCGCGCGAGAAGATGCGTCGACAAGAGGTGAACGACAAGGTAAGATACATTGTCGACAAGAAGCATTCTTATAAGATTTTTGTTTAACAAAAACGGATGTGTTGTTCATAGTTTGAAGTTCTCATTGAGATGTTGGGCTTTAGTAATCGTGTTCGCAAAACGATTATTCTGCACGAGACTGTATCGGCGATTAACGGCTTGAAGCGGGAGTGCAACCAGCTGCGTCGTGATCGGGATCTCCTCCAGCAAGAAGTGGACAGATTAGCAACGTGCGTGCAACACTCCCGGGTTGGACTAGGGACGACCAGTGGTGCCGCTATGGAACCGATACCTTACCAACGAGCCTCATCAGTGAATCCATCGCTGTTGGAACAACAGAAACACCAGTGACAACGTACACAAGTGTCCAAGGCAATGTACAAATGGTATTAGTGTATCCAGTAGACTGGCGTAAGTATACAGTTATGAGCGGACCAGCAACATGATCTGTCTGTGATAACCCATATTTGAGTACATGTAGTAAATGTCTTTCACTTGAAAAAATTGTATTTAGGGCGAAGTGTATCTCTGACAAAGTGTTGTAGCTACTGATTTGCCCATGAATTATGACTCAATGACGCGGAACTATCAATATGGAAAGAGATACATGTACACCATCAAATATTTAGTATGGAGCTTGATGAAACAGATGCGGTGGCAAGATAATTCTATTTTTTCTTGGTAATTTTGCAAGCTTCAACTTCGATAGAGTCAAAGTACGAATTCCTTGCCCCGAATTAAAGCTACGGTAAAAGTTACCAAGGAATAGAAATGAATGCCTAGGCAGTTGAATGGATTCGTATTAACATTCACAACGGTTTCTAAACAATGTATTGCTATCGCTCGCTGGATGTTAAGGTCCACATATGTCAAATCAAGCCGGTTGTACTGTAAGTGCTGAGGCTTCCATAGCCGTGTAATTTGCCTAAAATCGGTGATATCATATCGAATTTGAACCACTCATATTTTAAAAACAATTGGAGTGGAAATAATCGATGCTGGCATTTGATGAAAACGTCCGAGACATACAGTACGGGGCATCTTAGAGAGCCACCTGATATATTCGAGTTAGACGGGGCATGTCTTGATAGGATAGCTTTGAATATATTTCCCTTCATACTTGAATAATTGATAGTATTCGGTATAGCAGGTGATTATTTATTAGGTGGCTCTCTGAGATGCCACGCACTGTACTCTACCGGTACTTGTACTAATATATGCTGCGACTCGAGAACTATAGTGTACAGTGCCTGTATTCGAGCAAACCAACACAATTGTACTGTACACCTGCAAATCAGATCTGCTTATCTTTCTTGTGTTGTCCCCGAGTCGGCAACGCCGTCGGAGCACGGATGCCGCGGGCCTTTGTCTCCAACTGTCCGCGGTTGCCAGCGACACTTTCACAAGCCCAGACCTCGCTGTTGAATTAGGACAGTGCTAGATTTCGTATAGGTACTGTACAGCCAAAAGGCGTAGTAAAGAGTTCAAAGGATGAGCTATGAGATTCCGAGTTGCTGGAGACCGATGTAAAGTGAGGCGCAAAATAGCTACTACATGTAGTAGTATTTAGTTGGTTTCAACCTTTCATTTTTATGGCGGGTGCTTTTCTATCGCGGTTAGGTTAGACTACCATAATAAAACCAAATGACCCAGCAAACATGGGCAAACATGTAAAACATGTTGGCATGTTTTGAGGACGGGTGTCATGGGCTTCAAATCCTATGCAATTCTCAAAAATCGTAGCTGGGAAACGTGGATTCTATCGCTCAGCTAAACCACTTAAAGCCCTGGGAACGCCGACAGAAGCCCAAGCTGAGCGCTATTAGACCATGCTTGGTCCTGGGGTGAAGCCTGCGTGCTGCAAACACAGCCCTTAAACCACAGGCATCGATTCGGCTTGCCGAGCAAGATGGGTTCAGAATGGGTTTCACCCCTTCCCCCCAGAAACATGGGCTGTAGATTTTCCGCATTTATTTTTATCCTTTGCCGCATGCACTTCAAGAAGTTGGATACGAAAACTAGAAGAAGAAAAGCTCAATTTATCTAGTAAAATCGAACACTTCATTATGAGCGGAAAATTAACGAAGCGATTTCAGGGGGAATAAGAGATGGTGCCAGATAGCAGCTGATTATAATACTCCGGAGTAGTTGCTGCATCCCCCATCCCGACGATCGGATATACCAGGGTATTAGAAGCGAAGTATGTAGACGGGTGTACAGGTTCATGTTACTGTAAGCTTACACTGTATTTCTGTGGTAGTACTTGTACATGTATCGGGGCCCCCGAAGGTACAACTTGAGAGAACGTGTACAGTAAGCCTTGATGCCGCAAAGTTTACGCGGGTTGACGCATATACATGCGTCATGTGCATGTACTGTACAGCACGCGTTTTATACCATACATGTGATCAAATCCCGAGATTGCGATGACGCCTGCGGACCTTTGGAGCTTTCGCTACATGCACAAATGGCACGCGCTTCCTGGGGCCACAAACGTTTGACGGGTGCTTTGAGTCAGAACTCAAGGCGCTTTGTCGCTGCTGCCAACTTATTAACTGTCCGCCAGCCAAACCGAGTAGCAAGTTGCGGTAAGATAACTCGACCATTCCAGTGCTTCTAAGTGTACTTACAATTGTCCGGCAACCAGTCACACCATGCCGTGTGAGTATTGGGTGCAATCCAACACCACTTGAACTTGGAACGAATCCTCGTTGGTTTACACGGACAATCAACCGCAGCAGCCTCAACAGCAAAATTTCCAAGTGCAGGGCAGAGTCCAAACTTTGAACCCTGATTGCGCAGTCACGGAATGTGTGACTTCACCTCCGTTTGCAAGCTACTCAACAATTCTATAGGACGGTGAAGAACTTGAACTACTGAGTTTTGATCCACTGTCTAAAAACTCTACCATCCGCAGCCATTCTGAGGATTTCAAAACTGAAGCAGGAATTAAAATTCAAGGAAAACTTGATGAGGTGGAACTTGTCAGTTTCAGTTTGGGGCAGCAAAGGAAGATGTCTGCTCCGGTGGTGTAGGTCCTCATTTGGGTTTTCACCGACAGCTGTTTACGAAAATCGACCGTCCCGAGACATCAAACTTCCAGGACTTGGTGTAGCGTCCGAACGCGAACCTACGATGAATAGCCGCCTCAGAGCTGACGTGGTTTCAGTCGACTTTTGAACACTCGAATGATAACTCCCTATGCACCTAGTCCATCGGATCATTCAAGTCACATAAAGCTTGCATGCGGCCACTGGATTCATTTCGCGCTCTTCCTGTCGGTAGCAACGCTACTGCTTCAATAGCCTTTCGACGCCACGTCCGGCGCCTGCTATACTAGCGGTCACCCAAAATGTTAAGACAACCTAGTACACAGCTCCCAAGCGACCGAGTCTGCGAAGAATTTGGAGAAGTGATGATGATGAAATTTCTTTGGGCATTTCTCAATCGGCTAAACGGTATGGTGCCTTTTATATATATCAAGGCTTTTATGTGGTTGAGTATGTGTACTGAACTTTACGTTTTGACGCGACACCAGCGGGTATTATGCAAGGAACGAAGACGACCGAGGTTTCCGAGAAAAATCGAGCGAGAAAAGGCGACGCGAAGAAGTGAAAGAAAAGGTATCATCGGTTTTATGCTGGACAGGCTCATTAGTTTCTTACGATTTATTTATCGTTGTTTGCAGTTCGATGTGCTCGTTGAGCTACTTGGAATCACCAATCGCGTTCGTAAAACGTTGTTTTGGAAGAAGCTTGAAGCGAGAGCGTAACGAGCTACTAATGGATCGAGATCGTCTCCAGCTAGAAGTGAACAAGCTGCTTCTACAGTTCTCACAGATTAAACCAGAAAATGCCGCAAACAACAGCACCATGGTACCGCTGCCAAACCGGCCGTACTCGGACATTGATCCCTCGGTGTTTTATCACCAGCAGCCTGATCCGATGTAGTGCAAACGCGCATCACAGTGAACCAATAGAGCGATGCATATAAATCACGTTGGATGCATGCTGGTGGTGAATGTTTATCTACTAAATTTATGTCAGACATAGACGATTTTTTATGACACTTTCCAGTTTGGTTCGGCGATATTTTATACTACTAAGTACTTCTATTTTATTACTCCGAACCTTCTCGCCGGCGGCTGATGCTGGCGATACATTCTCGTTTGCGCGTACATTTGACATGGCAATGCAACTCCTCCACAGCAAAATAGTACCATTATTACGAAAATCCTATTATAGTTGGTGTTTTGCTTAGGCAAAAAAAAGAGATCTGTCCATGATAATAAATACTTCGTAGCGTTCAATGTTATATCCAGTGCACGGCAGTCTGGTTCGTTCCAGTTCATGGAAGAGATTCAGCGAACATGATAGTGGCTTACTGGTTCATCTGTCGAACCTTCACCACTCTCTCTTGAACGTAACACGACGTGAATACGTTGTCACCAGATCTCGATATGTGGCAAGCGAGTTTGAATTGTTAGGGATACTCAGATTCCAGGATTTCCAGCTCTCTATGAAGGTTCCTGTGGCGACGAAGCTGGCGGTTGTGCGTGCACGTTGGAGCGTAAGTACCCAATTCACCGCATAGCACCTGGAACGTGGATAAAGCCTTGACAAACACAACATCCTAGTTTTGACGGAATATTTGATCACTTGTATGCACAATGTATCGACCTTACAAAGTGTAATGCCATCAGACCAATGTCCTCTCCGCACTACTCAACTGGCGTTACTAATCAAGGGCAATCCTGGCGCGTGGCGATGATCAAAGTTGTCACTGAAATGTCCAGCTTCAAATCGAATTACGTTCAGATAAAATACGCGTTGGTATCAGTCGCTAGGTTTTGTCTTCGTCTGCATTGACCAAAAAGAACCGACAGGCCAAGAAACGAAAGGCCAAAGAACGACAGGCCTGCCGTTTTGTCAGCTTTGGCCTGTCGCGACGGGGAGAATGAAATTTCTCGAATTCTGTTTGGATCCCTGCGGGTTGCCTACTAAACATGTAGACTGCTCAAGTCCCACCAAAACTGACATCGTCTAGCCTCTCACTCAGGAATTCGCCGCCAACCACTTACATCGTCATGGAACCTGGTCGCAATGTGGTCGATGGGCTTCTCAAGATTTCGGAGTTGCGTGGTGCGATACGACATCAACGCTCTGCCAACAGAAGAACATATCTGCAGCTGATGGAACTCCAAGCGGAGTTCAAAACATCAAAATACCTTCTTCACGGCAACGACATCAGGCGCCGATACAAAATTGTCAAGAAGTTTGGAGGTGCAGTGATCAAGTTTTCAAGATATCTGCAGAAGTACGATCGCATGTACCGCATCACCCGTATCTTCAAATACAGCGGCATGGAATACGAACGCCAGGAGATCGTTGACGAGATTGAGCAGGTCTTTAAAATGCTGAAGCTTGCCACTTCCATAACAGCGTCTGAGAACGAGAATGCTTCGAAGTTATTCACCAAGCTTGAGGATTCACACGGAGATATCAAGCTTACTCATGGCCAGATTCAAGCAGAGTTACGGGCCTTTATGGAGGAGCGAAACAACGACACGCCTCTAACGAAGAGAACGTCAATAATTATTCTGAAGAAACACTCGGCGGCCAAGGACAGGTCGCAGTATCCTGAACTACAGCATTGTGGTTTCGACGGTGTTGACCAAACCGCCAGGCAAAGCACCCCGCTGTTGGGTTGCACTTCAGTTTCACAGCTAATTCACATGCTGAATTCTGCTCAAACCACTACGCAGCAAAGTGAGATGGCTTTACTACTTCTCATTAGCGAGTGTGCTACCAGCAGCAACCGGGCTCAAGTGTACACCACCGGAGAAATCGCCGTACTTGAACGCTTGGTGCTAAAAGGAGGGAGTTTTTTTACGCAACTCTACACACTGCATTGCCTCAGTTGGTTCACATTCTCCTACTCCATGGTAGAAGAAGCTGAATTCGAAGAGTTACGAAGCTATGTTCGAGAAGCAACGCAAGCAGAATTTCTGTGTCTTTAGGATGAACTTGAAAACGGCGACGCCAAAGTAAAAGAAGCCGCAGCAATACGATGCTCATGTTTGGCAACTCGTGGGGAGGGCGATACACTACGAAGTACTGGTGTGATACCACTACTCGTTCATTTGATAGCAGAAGGCGCGGGTAACCAGAAATTGTGGGCGGTTGAGACACTGGTAACACTAGCTAGTGAGAGTGACAAGAGCTGCATGGTAATTACCCGTGCTGGGGGCATTCCACCGTTTGTAAAACTTCTGCGATCTGGAACAGATATGCAAAAGCAGGAAGCAGCGTATGCACTAGGGAGCCTTGCAGCGAGCAGCGACAAAAATCGTAGTAAAATTGCACGTGAAGGTGCAATTCCTCCGATGGTGGCTTTCATGCAAGCAACAACAGACGTTCAAACCCAATGGGCCGTGTACGCTTTGGGTTTCTCTCTTTGAATCACGAAACGAATCGGATTTTAATTGCTCAAGAAGGTGCTATTCCTCCATTGGTAGCGATGTTACGAGGAGGGACAAACCCACAAAAGCAGTGGGCAGCGTACACACTCGGAAATCTGGCAATCAACTACAAAAACCGCATATCGATCAAGCTGGAAGGAGTGATTCCACCACTGGTGACGTTAATTCAAGTGGGAAACGAAATGGAAAAGCAACGCGCTATATACGCTGTTGGAAAACTTGCGTCCAGTGGCGATGACGTTGACGTGACAGCGGACTTAGACAAAGCTGTTCTGCCGCTTGTGGAGCTTGTGCGCACAGAATCAAGCTCTCTAAAGAAAGCGGCAGCGATTACACTGGGGAAGCTTGCTGCAAACGATGACAGCCAGCCCGAAATTGTGCGTGACGGAGTTGTTGCTCCATTGGTAGAGCTTCTTCGATTTGGTACCGGCAAACAGAAAGTATGGTCAGCGTATGCTATCGGCCGTCTCGCAAAAACTGACAACACCTGCACGGCAATTGTGCTAGGTGGAGCTGTCGAACTGCTTCTTACACTGGCGGAGACAGGGACTAAGAAACAAAAGGCACAAGCAACACGTGCCCTCAGCTTTTTATCTCGAAGAATGACCCCAACGTACTTCGCCCCACCAATTCATCTCTGGTGCTGAGTGAACGACCTTCAACATCATCAACGCGAACAGACATGTAACTCAAAATGCCCATAAGGATAGGCAAACGCCGTTGGTAGCGATTGAATCCGTCTACTATAATACATGTTTGTTGTAATGTTCTTTGCGAGAAATATTTGAATTGTTTCTGGTCAGTAAAATCAACGAAATAACGCAAATTGGGATTTATAAACTACACTGAAGCTCCCGTCTTGCCGCAGGCAGATTCTTTCAACTATACTTCCATGCCGACGTTCTCCGAGCTGAGTACAATTCCAGTGAAACCCGAAAAGTTCGGGTAGCACGTGCTCATTGAACTTGCAATTTGCGAACTCGGAGTCACTATGGTAGGCTATGTTCGCGTGTTCAGGATCCGAATCGCGCTCAACTTCACACCTTGTCGAAACTTTTAGGGAGCACTCGACTTCAGATGGTGCTTCGTAAGCCGTCAATATATTCACAAATGTTGAAATACTTCAAGCTTGGAATCTCCTCCAGCATCCGCAGAAGTGTCTGCATGTAGTTCGTGAAGTCAACTTACCTCTCTCGTCAATGTCTACCCAGCGAGCAGCCTTTACAAGTGAAATTATTTCCTGGCCATTGCACTTCACCAAGATCTTGGTAATCAGCGCAATACTTCGAAGTAGTTTTTAAAAATTCTGTTGTACGCCAACGTTGTCGTAGCTATAAATTGGGAAGAGCAAGGGTAAAAACAGGAATGGATGGACTTGGTCCAGTTCTATATGTATGGAGCAGGAGTTGGAAAATAAAATATGATATTGCATTTTGGTTTTCAGGATCCCGTAATATACATTGCAATACAGGGCTTGCAAATAATATGCCATTTTGACCAATTATTGCAATAAATATGTTTTAATAATTTTTGTTTAATATTAATCTTTGTATACCCTAAGTATTGCACTTATATTGCAGATATTTCGACGATACGGCAAAGAGGTTGAAGCAATAATAAGTTATTCCGTACAAAAATACCGTAGTTATTGTATTGATATTATTTTTTCCAACCCCGCACCTTGTAAAAACGCTGCGCCCAGTCACCAACGTGGAAAGTCGTGAAGCTGCTGCTCAGAATTTGCGATACGATAGAGTTTTTGGCCCCTGATATCGCGGGTAAAGATAGCCAAGCTGGCTGGCGCAGACAATGTTGACAAGACGTAACCTGTTCCCCCCCAAAAAAGGGAATTGTTTGTGAATGGAAGCACGTCGTCTCGGAGAGTGGACACGTTTGTCAGGGCTGCATTGCACGATAGGGTCGTCAACGACCGTTCCTGGCTGAGTAGAGCGATAGTATTGTACCACGATCTACATGAAGGTTGGTAATGGTCGGATATCAAGGCTGCGACTAGAGAGGTGCACAGCAGAGGAGAATATGAGGCAAGTGTTGCAGCTGTTGCTCGAATATAAGAATGCCTGCCGTATCAATCGTGCCAGTATGCTACATGACCACGACTGTCAAGTGCACACTGGGGGTAGCAGTGTTGGAGAACCGATTGGTAAGACCGGCGTAACTCAGATAACAACCCATCTGCAGTTGTCAGGGAAGTTGCAATACAACCTAAGACCATAGCTGGCATGAAACTATGGGCGACAAGACGGAACGAACATACAGTTTGAAGAGGAAGCATTGGACTTTAGAAGGGCCGTTGCTGCGTCTAGATTTGGACTTGGATGAAATTCGAGTTCTCGCTCATTATTTTCCCTCAACGTGGCCTTCACTACTCGGTCGTAACGTTTTTGGGGCAACGATTTCCAATCCACTTCAACTATAATCAGTCAAGATCGTCCAGTAGCCGTCTCACTACCTTCATTCTGTACGCTCGAAGACAAAGTATGGTCTCATTCGGCATTTTATCTCGTTGACTGTACAACCAGTATGTCCATCAAGCGGAATTATTCGACACTCGAATATGATGAATCTGTCACGCACCCTCCAATCCAATCTCACCCTCATGAATCGGCCGGTTTTCTTTCTCGGATCTTGTTGTCATGGGTCCGTCCTCTGATGGAACAAGCGCACAAGTGTCAACTGGACTGTAACGACGTGTGGCCGCTTGAATCTTCGATTCAAGCTGAAAACATTTTCCAGAAATTCCAGAAACCACTATTTCAGCTCCAAATGTCCCTTCCTAAAGCTTTTGTCCAAGCATTTGGACTCCGATTCTTCGTCACGGGACTGACAATGCTGGTTTCTATGATGTGTAGTTTAGTGGGTCCTATGGCATTGCATCAAGCAGTCTCCGCACTATCTGACGATCGAGAAGAGGAACATCGTCAAGTGATGGACGCAGCATTTTGGGTGGGGCTGGTTTTTGCTGCTTAAGTTGTACAAGCTTTGGTAGATTGTTACACTGGTCTCCAGAACGAAATTATCGCTATAAAGTGCATCAGCTTGTTGAAAGCTTTGTTGTATCGGAAAATGCTGAAGTTAAGCGCAACTTCACGGAAGAAAAAGTCAACGGGTGCACTTAGCACAATGTACACGTCAGATTGTGAGTCTCTCGTGCGTCAATTCCGGAATACAGAGTCAATAGAGGACTTAATGTTTGTATTGTCTGAGCTTTAGTAGCAATAATTAACCCACCATCGTCATTACCTCGATAAATAGAAATCATTTCCATATTTGCAGTTCCACCGTAGAATCTAATGCAGTTTGAGGCAACTGATCCTAAACCCATCACTCCCATTCCATTAGAATCTAGTGCCATGGTTCTAGAAGATTGAAAGGTACCTAATGTTGTAGCTTGATTGTAATTTAGTTGAGTGGCAGTAGCTGTCATTGCAGTCGAGTTAAGATTCAATGTTGTATACGTCATATCCAGAGTACTACTAGCGGGCTGAATTGTTGTTGTTGTAATTGTGGGCGTTGAAACAGATGCAGACGCAGTAAAATCGCGAGTGCATGATAAATCACGCAGTCCTGATAGACGTTACTAGAATTAGTAACAAGAGCTTTGCTTGCATCAGCTCCTCCTTCAGTGATATTGATGTAGTAATCTTGGTTGAAGGTAGTACCATTGAATTTCAAGCTAGGGATGTTGAGACCAGTTCCTGCCATATCCAAAGTCAGGTTAGTTAGTGTCCCAACCGATGTGATATTTGATTGAGAAGCCGTCTGTAGCGTTCCAGTTAAGTTTGTTGATGATAAAGATGCTAAGCCTGTAAGTGATCGTGACGCGCCAGTAAATGTCAGGTTTCCTCTAATAGTAAGACCTGATAACGTTCCTACAGATGTAATATTTGTCTGAGCAGCTGTCGATAGTGTTCCAGTTAATGTAGCGGCCGACAGTGTTCCACTGAGTGTTAAATCTACGATACCACTCGTTATAGATCCAGATGAGTTGAGGACCAATGCTTTTGAGTTTTGACCAGTGCCACCTGTGATTCCGAGAACATAGTCCGGAGCTGAAGTTATCGCAGACCCATTTACAGTCAAACTGGAACAGCTGAGAGCTCGTATACCTGCAACATCCTTGTTAGCACCTGGTACAAGGGCTACTCCTTGTGTTGCTGTGCCAGCAGTGATACCAGTAGGATATGGTAGTTTCTTCCAAGATAAAGTGCCTGGGCGTAGTCATAGGTTAGAAAGCCGCTTGCATCTAACGAAAGATAGAATGCAGGGTTGTAGATGGTTGATTTGAAAATTGGCTGGGGATAGGAAAAACCAGAACTCATTTTGTCTGAAGCTATATAGATTAAACGATAATCATGAGCGGTATCCCCGATTTCGGTGCTTCACTACCAAAGAAGTTCAAATCAGCTTCAATGGGCGATATCTCGGCATTGAATATCAAAGCTTTGTTCAGAATGATTGTCCTTGGTCCATCGTTTAGTGGGAAAAACAACCTCTGTGTGTTCATCCTAAAACATTCACCACATGTGTTTGCGCATCTGACCATTATTGCTCGTAATCCTCATCAGGAGCTATACGAGGATCTTCGTGACAAACTGGATGGATTCATCACATTCGCAGACCCTGATTCCCCACCAAGTGTTGATCAAGTACGCAGAACTCCGCTAAACTCAAATAAACCTGAGCTTGTAATCATAGATGACTACTCTAACGACAAGCTACTCCAGAAGAATCTGTTTAGTCATTACTTCACTCGAGGGAGACACTTCAAACTAAGTACCATATTCCTTAGCCATAGCTACTTTGCCACGGATAAGATGATACGGCTAAATTCGAGTATGTATCGATTCTTAAGGCGAATTCCAAGCGCGATTTAGCAATGGTAGTGAAGGATTTTAACATTCCTGGTGTTGATGAACGGTCAATCGCTTATTACTATAACCGAGCCACTGAGCGCAAGGGGCAAATGCTCTTCGTTGATTCAGTCAAGGGTCAAATCAGATACAACTTCGGTCGCCCCATTAACACTGACGAGTAATTACAATTCAACATAAATTTTGGTCTATTTCATATACATCAAGATGGCATCGTTTGTCAAACTCGATAGCACCAATCTCGTTCAGGACGGCTACAATTCCACGTGGAAATGTAGTTTCCCAGGTTCTGCGGCTGATTTTAAATATGTCACTTGTGCGGTTCAGTCGATATCAATGTACAACAGTGAATACAACATCGATTCACTTCAATTCTGGAATAACTCGTTTAAAATAGAAGCACCGACTGCTGCAACTACTTCTACTATCAGTATTACCCTCCCTGATGGTATTTACACGTATGCGGATATCAGTCGAAGCATTCAGACAGCTCTAGTGAATGCTGGAGCCTATTTGATTGACGCATCGGGAAATAACGTGTTCTACATCCAGCTGAGTGAGAACAGTGTGTATTATGCTGCTCAGTTTGATTTTAGTGCGACTCCAACGAGTCTCCCAACGGGCTACAGTCGCCCTGCTGCTGGTCTATACAGCTCTGGTGGTACGGGCTTACCTACTACAACCCGTGTACCACGTGTTATCATCGATAATGCTGCATTTGGTAAGGTTGTCGGTCTGACGAGTGGTACTTACCCTGCTTCTCCTGCTACTGTAGCAAGTGCTCAACTATCGAATATTATTCCTCAGATCCATCCTACTTCGAGCTATATCGTACGATGTGACATCATTAGGAATGAATACGTAGCCAGTGGTGATATTCTAAGTGCATTCGATCGAGGAGATGCTTCTGTAGGTCAATTGATCTCATATAAGCCAAGTCAGTACGCGTGGATGAACTGTCACAATGGTTCTCGTTCTTCCCTTACGATTAGTATTTATAACCAAAACGATCAGAAGGTTAAGTTCCGCGATACTTCTGTTTCCATCATGCTTTTACTGAGACCAAAAAAATAAGTTGACCGTATCTATTTTTTCTTACAATCTAAAGCTTCCTCCGGTCTTCCGCTTAGCTCGGACTGCAGCCATCTTAGCCTTCATTTCAGGGGACCCTTCGCTGGCCTTTTACTCTTAGGTACACCAACACCATAGTGACGACGGACTTCACCTCGCAGGGATTTGATGAGATTTTCGTGCTCCGGCTTGGTTGCTTTGGAAAGAAGATACTTTTCGCCAGCATCGACAGCATCTGTTAGGACCCCTTACGTTTAGCATACGATATGGCATTCTTCGCCGCCTTCTTGACATCACCTACAGAAACGCGACCACCTGCCGCAGCCGTCCCTTTCCCGCATCGTCATCACTATCGTAAACACCAATACCTGTCATTGATTTAATAGCTGCACGAACTGGGATTCCAGCCTGTGGGGCCTGAGGGCAGTAGTTAGAGCAGGGACTGCAGCATCGACAGCACGCGAGAGTATTCCGCTATCCTTAGCAAATTTGAACGCCGACTTGATCCCTCCCCATACTTTACTCCAAATGGAACCACCTTGAGCTCGCTTGTACCCCTTTTTGACCTCGTGTTTGGTGATGTCAAGCCGAACACCGCGGCCGGCTTTGCGTGCTTTGAGCGCCTTTTCGTAAGACGTAGGGTGAAGGTGGATAACCGAACCAGTACCCTTAAGTTCGTCAGCTGTCAGACTGAGCTTACCAGTCTTGAATGCTTTGGTCAGCTTCCGCTCTGGGACATCGCTTGAAATCGTTAATTCACGATACATGATTGCTATATTCCCTGAAACAAATATTATTCTAGAATGGTCAAATTCAGATCTTTCATCTTCTTGAATACATCTGGTTGGTTATGCTGTTTTGAATAGAGCCAAAGAAGGCAGAACGGACCACAATAGTCGCCATAGATTCCTTGGTATTGCTTGGTGTTGTACCTTTTGATTCCATACTTACGTGGAGGTCCTTCACCCATACTGTCGAAATATTCTCCGTTGTAGACAGCCGTCCAATGCCCAACATCCAATGTAGAAGAATTAGATATGAACCTTTCTTTGCGAGTGGTTTTGTAATCTCACTGGATTCATGAATATCATCAAGATGTACGCCTAATCTCTCGGCGAGCTCTATAAGATCATGATCACTGGTAATAGGCTTGATAAGGTCTGTCATAATATTTAATTTCTGAAAACTATATTGAGGAACATATAGATTCAACAATGTCTGAAACACAACTCTCCGACCAATACCTGTACCAAAGCTCGCTCAAGAGCGATCCAGAAATCAAGGTATCTTCCGGCAAGCGTGTGCCCTTTGTTATCGATCTTAATCAGGGATCGTACCAGAATGGTGTTATTACGATTGATGCTACGGCTCAGCTGAAATGGAAGTGAGGGATTTGCTTCGCTTCGAGATGCTTACATCATGCTTCCTTACAAGGTCTCGATGAAGAATGGTGCTACTGCTCAGTCGGCTGCTGCAAACCGTTTCTGTGCTACGCTGAAGTGTGGCAACTGGAACGTCATCGATTCGATGTCCTTGGAATTGAATGGTAAGACTATTGTCAGTATGGCTGACTACAAGCTCTTCTGGAACAACATTCGCGCTCAAACTGGATACAGTGCTCAATATGTTGAGAAGCACGGTGCTGAATCATTCCTTTACCCTGACGCTGCCCAATCAGTACTTCACAGTTCAGCTACCTCCTCCACTACTAGTGATGGATACACGAACACTACTGCATTCTCTTCTACGTTCGCCACTACTGCACCATCTGGTGGTGCCTCTATCGTTAACGATGGTCTTGTAAAGCGACTCCTATCAAATCCTCCTTCTGCTGGTTCTGATTTCAGCACCTCTTGGCCTTCGCTTGGAGCCGCTGCTGCTTCTACCACCATTGCTAATCAGACCGCGCGCGGCGCCTTCGTAGCTGGCACTGTTAATGCAATCATGGGTACGTGGAACTACATGCTTAAGATTAAGCTTGTTGACCTTCACCCGATATTTAAGGAGCTTCATCTAATGGCCAACCCCCAGATTCGACTTCGTTTTTGCGTAAATCAGGGCGTTGCTGCGGTTGCCGTAGATGCTACTAAGGGTATGTCGCTAACAAGCACCACGCTATCCAGTGGTAACACATGCCCCGGTAATGGTTGCTGCGTCTTCCACCGGTAATCAATGGCTGGCGTTCTTGCTGCTTCTGCTGGATTCAGTATTGCATGGGGTGCTGTTGTAAACTCACTTGAACCTAATATTGATGGCACATACATGCCTTTCACGACTGCTCGCTTGTATGTACCTTTCGTCCATCTTGAAAATCCCCAGGCGATTATCTCGAAGCCTGTTAAGAAGGTACGCTTCAACGATTGTTATGCTCAGTGGTTCTACCAACGTGCTGGTACGGTAAACAGTCCACACAACTAAATGCCGTTTTCGACCTACAACTATCGGCGAGTGTCAAGAATGCCAAGTACGTCATTCTACTCCCGTTTGCTGAGCAGACAAGCCGTTTTGCTGCTGCCGCCGTTCCAGAGTCCTTTTGATAGTGCTCCTTGGACCCTACATCCTGGTTCTTCGATTCGCAACTTCAATGTTCGCATCGGTTCTACTCAGTGCTTTGATATCTCCCATGATTATGACTTCCACCAGTTTACCAACGAGGCTGCTAAGATCAGTGCAATCAATGGTGATCTGACTCCAGAACTTGTCAATGGTCTGCTGGACTACCAGGCGTGGTCGCTAACTAACCGTGTTCTCATTGCTGATGTATCGCGTCTAACTGAGACGGATGTTCCGCAGGCGATTCAGGTTCAGGGTGTTAACGCTGGTTGCCAGGGCGTTAATATGCTCGTTTTGGTAATTAGTGAGCAGGAACTAAGCTACGACAGACTAACTGGAGAGGTGCTTGACTTTACCACTGCTTGAGCTTCATATTTAATAAACATTTGAGTTAAAAATAGGTATTGGTATATAGATACCATGTCCACACAGATTTCTTTCGGCAAGCACAAAGGTTCCACCATTGAGGAGATCTTGACAAGGATCCCAGCTATTGTCGCTGGCTCCGTTCTCAGGAAATGCTAATTGGCGGTCTTGATTCTGATATTGCAAAATTTCTCGCGAGTAAGTTCGCGGATGGATCCGACGACAGATCGTACTTACTTAATTTTGGTAAGTACAAGGGCAAGTCAGTGAAACAAGTGCTTACTCTCAATAAGGAATATTTGCACTGGCTCCGATCGTGTAAGTTCGCCACGGAAAAGGCCCCTAAGCTATGTGCTGCTATTGACGGAGTATTGCTTCAAAATTGATCTGATAAATATATAAATCCATTTGATTATTAGTGATCACTACATGATCTTTCGATTTTTTTTTCACGTTAACATTTACACTGAACCCCATTGAATTTATATGCGACTGCTTCTGACGCGTTGTGATGATCCTCATGCTTTCATACTCTCTAGAAGACCCGTCGTTATTTTAACCATCTGGTGTTGTGGAAGCGCTAGCCCTAATCTCCTTGCTAAATTTAATTAAGAAAAAAAAATGACGCTCTGATGTGCTGCACCCCACTACTATCGCCGCTACTGCAACTTCAGAGTGTCCTGTTCCAAGGTGTGTCCTGAAGCTGTTACGAAGTCTCTCACAGGTAAGCAGCTTCTGGTCGAACTAAACTTGTTTCTCCTTACTCCAAAAGTGTTCTGCTCTCTTGTCTGCCAACTTCGCTTGCACTCTTCAGTGCAGATTCGACTCTGGGCTGCTAACCAGCCGCTTCCTACTCAATAAAAACTCACAGTCAGCAGCTATTCTTCTCTTCGAGCCCTGTCGCTGCATTCTAATGCCTTGTCCTACACACCAGCGTCACGGACAGCTCACTTCAACTCGAGTAGCTTGATCCACTCTGTAACACGCCGCCCTCCGATGACTTGTCGTCGGAATCACCACTTGCTTGAGTCACGACCAAGCTGAGTGCGTGCATACTCGGCTCTACGAGTTTCACGCGGTGTCAACGGAGCTTCCGGCTGCATGCCCAGCAAACGTACCATCTTGTTCAGTCGCATTGAGTTCAGCGGCTTGGTAAATCGATCTGCAGGATTGTTTTCACCGTCGATCTTCCATAACTGCGCGCCACTTGCTCCCTTACATAATGGTACCGCAGTTCAATATGACGAGTTTTCCGACTATAAGTCGGATGTGCTGCCAGCGCCAATGCAGCTTGATTGTCGATACCCAAAGCAAAATGCACACTGAAATTTGGCACAATTTCCATCTCCACGTTGGCAAGAGCACGTCTCTCCTCTCCTGACAAGCCTCACACGCAGCAATATATTCTGCTTCCGCAGTACTCTGTGCCACGACACTCTGCCGCCGCGCCGCCCAAGCCGTTGGGCCTCCTGCCACGCTCATTACGTAACCAGTGACGCTCTTCTGAGTGTCAGGACAATTTCCCCAGTCAGCGTCGCAGTACCCATCAACTTTCACAACCTCAGAAGATCTTCCTTTCTCCGAACGTTTGAAATAAAGCGCGCGATCAACTGTAGCAGCGAGATATCTCAAAATTCGCTTTAATGCACCACCGTGAGCACAAGTTGGGTGCTCCGTAAATCTGCTCAGGTAGCCAACACAATAAGCTAGATCGGGACGAGTGCTGATCGCAAGGTACATTAGCGACCCAATCGCTGCACGGTTATCGATCCCAGGCTCCTTGTCCCCTTCGGTGGACACTTGCAGCTTGAGATTTGTCTCCATTGCCGAACGAGATCCCCGTGCGTTCTCAAATCCGAACCGCTGCAAAACATTTTCGCTACTTACTGTGATGTAACCGCACTCCGCCGTCATCCGACTTAACTTAAATCCCCAAGAAGTTGTGCAGGCGCCCTTGGTCTTTAATACCATACTTCGTGTTCAGATCCGCGAAGAACTGCTTCTTCCACTCCTCACTATTAGTGCCACACACTAAATCATCGACGTACACTAACAAAATAGTAGTCACGCCGCCCTCGGAGCTCGAATACAAGCACGGCTCCGTTGTACTTTGACTCCAGCATTATTCAACCAACCACTTGTGCAACTCGTCGTTCCACTCCTTACCGCTCTGATACAACCCGTACAAAGCGTTCTTTACCCAACAACACTCTTCAGGGTGTAATTGAGCAATTTGACAACGACCCAAACTCGACCTGTGCTGCGTTGGTCAATAGTACGGGGGAACCTGGCATCACTTCACCGTCATTCACTTTGCGAGCTGTGCTGGGCGGTGCGCTGATGGATGCGAATACTCGAACTCTTATTCCCCCGGTTGTTTACCGGCTTGAACGTTATGCTCCTGAGGATGTGGACGTTTTGACGCAATTCTTCACGACTATCCGTGCAAACAATAATGCCAAGACTCAAGACAGCGCGTTCGAATCGTCACTGGTCCAGGACCTCATTGTGTACTCGGAGATCTGGGAAACACCAATGCCATCTATGAAGGAGATGGAAGCTCGATTTACGAACACAAAGATGAGTATGGTGGTGGGGTTGCATTGCTGGGCTCGCAGTACTGTGCATTCTCGAAAGAAAAATCAACGTCATGTGACGAGTTCAACGTCAGCAACTACGAGAGCAATGGCATCGTGTACAAGCGCGACCAGTACTGGAACAAGACTGCTACGGTTCCTAGACAAGCCAGAGTTCTGCTGCTGAATGGTAAGCTCGACCCTCAGACGCCCGACAAATACGCTGAGTCCTTGTTGAATGCACTTGGTGGCGAGAAGAAGGAGCTCGTCGCTTTCGAGTATGCTACGCACGGCACCATTATGACGACGCCGATGGTTGCGGCTAACCCGTGGAATGACGCCTGCGGAATGAAGGTGCTTGCATCGTACGTGCGCAATGGTGGTGATCTCGAGCGCTTGGATAAGTCGTGTGTGAACGAAATGCCGGCTTACAATCTGACCACGCCGGATACCTACTGGTACACCTTCTTGGGCACAGAGGATGCTTACGACGGCGTGTACAACTCAAGCTTGACTTCGAACGCGTAGACTGGACTACAGTAGCAGAGTGTTATTGAGGCTCAAACGACCAGCAATACGAAAGATAGACGGAGGTGCTTCTTCACTACCACAACCTGTTTTTATTTAGGGTTTGGGGTCCGTCTGAGTCCTCGAGTCACAACTTACTCGTTCGATTGGAAACCTACCGTGATGGAGCTTCGCGGGTTAGAAGGGAGGTTGCCGGTGCTGCCTTTTTGGCGCCAACACGTGGAGATCAATCAGTGATAAAGCGACTCAACAACAGAGGAAGGAAGAAATTCGTTTGGTAATACAGATTATCAAACAGGCGGTTTTAAAGTTGCAAGTTAAGGGCATCAGGCGGACCCCAAACCGAATTATTTTCAAAACTAGGACCCCAAATCGGATTTCCCCTTTTATTTATCGAATCACTAAAACTTCGATTATTGCCTACGTCTACAATGTAAACTAAACAGAAAGCTATCTTCGAAGGTATATTGCCGTATGCGACATGCCAATCGGAAATTAGACCAATTTTATTGACGGGTTAACCCCACTTAGCAAAAAGGACCAAACATCGATTTCTGTTTTAAACTCAGTCCCTTTGGGAGCAGAACTCGTAGGACAAATAAAAACGCGCCCACCAGCGCGGGATGCAAGGGAAACTTCAACTTCCACGCTCTGGAACACACACAAACGGCCGCCAATTCGCGCTCTATCGCCAGTAGTGGGGTGCAGCACATAATGGCGGCATTTTTTTTTTATTGATTAAATTTATCAAGGAGAATAGGTGTAGCCGTCTCTACCGCCCAGCTGTCGATTTCACCGACGCAACCTCGCGACTAGCTTAGAGCTCAAGAAGACATTCGTTGCAGCTCAAGCGTCCGCACAACTGCTCGTCCAGGTCAGATCTTAAAGATGACGCTATGCAGCGTTTTTTATTTTGCAGGATTTACGGTCAAGGGTCTTCGTGAAGCCATTTCTATTGGTCAGAATCTGTTGTGACTTTTGACCAATAGTGACCCGCTACAGAAACAGAAAGTTCTTTTTCTCTCATTCGAGAATCTGCCGGTTCGAGGAAAGATGGTAAAGCTCTTGTGTTCAATCGTTGGTGTGGCGGGAAGCGCCTTCCCTGTGGACATCGACGCGAGCCAGTTGGTGGGGGACTTGAAGGACGCGATCAAGGCGAAGAACGAGGACATCACATGTCCTGCTCGTGAACTGCAGCTCTTCCTGGCGAAGAAGGACGGCACGTGGCTGACTGAAAACGAGGTGCTGGAAGGCGTGAGTGACACCAGTGGTCTGACGCCGTTGAATTTTGCGGGAGCGCCACTCAGCTTGGTTGGCTTATCGGAGGAAGACGTGCAGATCCAAGTCACGAAGGAAGATGTTGCAGCTGGAAAGGTCCCTGTCCACGTGCTGGTGGTGGTTCCAAAACTGGTCGAGGAGGATGGCTTATGGAGCGCGAAAGACTTGGCTAACGTGGATCCTCAAGTTCAAGCACAAATATGGAAGTCAGTTGTCAGAATTTCATCGGAACATGTATGCTCGGGAACAGCGCTGGTTGTGGATCGAACGCCGACGCATTTGTATCTGTTGACGAACTTGCACCTGTGGATTGACGCTACATTCTCTGAGCATTTAAGTGCTGACTTCAAGAGTGAGATCAAACGGTATCTGAGACTTCACCCCAAGCTGAAAACGGGTGGTAGCAAAGGAAGGGAGGCGATGTTGCTATGCAACCACGTCGCAAATCCCAACGGACGTTAGGGAAGAAAACACCAGTTGTGTCAGACAAACCTCAGGTTGTGGTGGAGCAGCTCCTTCCCGATGCCACGAATTTGGACGAAATCCTCCGATTCAGCCTCGACTGTGACACATGTTGGCGTAGTTCAGCTGCATTCGACTTTGCAATTTTCCAAGTTGCCCTGCCACACGAAGACTTCAAGCTCGTTCGATGTAAAACGTCCGTTGCGGTATTTGCCACAATGGGTGTTCACGTGTTTGGATTCCCTGGTGCTCCAAGATCACAACTTTGATCACCCCTACGCCATCATTCCAGCTGAAGTCACTGGCTGGAGCGGAAACACAATGACTCTCTCATCTTTGTCAGCTCCTGGTCTCTCTGGAAGTGCTATTGTGTGCACCAAAAGGGGAGTTCCAGTGGGATATATTGGTGGTGGATTTGATGGGTCGGCGAAAAACGAGCGATATCAATCGTATGGCTTCACA
Source organism: Phytophthora quercina (assembly GCA_014706105.1). Taxonomy (NCBI): domain Eukaryota; phylum Oomycota; class Peronosporomycetes; order Peronosporales; family Peronosporaceae; genus Phytophthora; species Phytophthora quercina. Next base: position 178,110 of record JACBOW010000048.1, on the reverse strand, counting down.
TTTCATGGAATTCCCCCCGACTTGCCGTCTTTGTTGCCGCCCGTTACCGAAGGTGAAACAAAGGATGAATTGTGATTCGTACAACGCCAAGTAGTGAGTGCATCTACAAGCTTTTTTCACCAAGTGTATTTGATTAGTTGCACTGGTTGCGATTGATTTGCATGTGATCAAAATGAACTTCATTTGAGTCGCTCATTCAATCACTTTTATTTCTGATAAATATAAAGTTAGTAATATAAAGTACAATGGCATACACACCTGAACAGTATCAACGTCATAAGGAGCGCCCCAAAAGCGCTACTACCTTAAGACGCGGGAGGCTCGCTTAGCGTACCAGAAAGGGTACGACGAGAAGAACAGAGATCAGATTCGTGCTCGTAAGCGAAAGCCAAAAGACGAACTTAACGAAAGAGAACTTAACACGGAAACCGAAGTTAGCTAATTAATTAAAAAAAAATTCGCAGATAAAAAGTCAACCTTGATATAGCTAATGGCAGACAACACCACGCTGAAGATCTTGATCGACGCACTCGTAGATCTGAGTCAGTATCACTCTTCGGGGTGGTACTGGGATGCGATTAAGAAGAGATGGGTCCAAGTATGCAAGACCCTGATCTATCCGTGCCCCGCGTACTATCCGAACGTTGTGGACCGTTGCTATTGTAACACCCCATCAAGAGGCACTTCCTAATCATCGATAAGGATCAGAATCATCACTTCGTTGGTTCTGAGTGCGCCAAACGCTTTGGTGGGCACTACAAAGTCTGCCTTGAATGCCAAAACCGGTATCGAGGTAGTTATAAGTACTGTAAGGACTGCCGAGAGCGTGGCTTAACATCGTTTAGCGATGAGAAGCTAAGCTTCGGAAAATATAAGAGGAGAAAGCCTAAGAGTCTCTTAGGAGTTGATGATTCGTATATTCGGTTCCTTTTCGAGTGCACCACTGTGTCTGATCCCTCAAAGAGGGATTTAGCTCACTATTTGCTACCAAGAACGACTGTTGGCTTCGGAAAGTACCGTGATAAGACGTTCGAGTGGGTCAAGGCTAACGACAAAAATTACTTCTTTTGGCTCCAGGGCCTTGACAAGGCTTATGCTAAGTATCTCTGAATTGATTAATTTCGAAATTTTTTGTCGGGGCTAAGATATAAAGTCAATCCTGACACAAGATCCAACAGATATAAAGTCAAGTCCACCGGATTATTATTGCCACACCTATATAGCAAACATGTTTGCATACGAGCTTGAAGGACTAAAGCGATTAAAAATTCAAGCTATTAAATGGGGTAGCAGTTACCGAGTTGAGGTACGCGGAAAAACTGGGAAGATGGTTTATGTCAGCAATCTATCCCGCCCGAGCAACCAAAAGCTAGTAGCTAAGCAATACAAAGTTAGTGTCGATAAGTTGAAGAAGCACATCTCTCCCGACTATAAGACCGACCCAAAGTACCGTTTCTATAAGGGTAAACAGATGGAATCACACCTCTACGAGGGAATTCAGCCTGCTGAGTTCTACGATAAGCTCGAAAACGCTCTTGCTAGTCAAAGAAAGCCTTCAAGATCAACATTGCTCTTGGATACGATCTAATTAGCAAAACCGAGGATAGCTTCACACAATACTGGCATCCCAATCTCGCAAATACTAACGTATTTGAGAAACCTGTTGCTATCAATAGCAAAGCCGATATCCGTAAGAAGGTTATTTCTGAGATTCGATCGATGGAGTTGGCGGACAAGCTGAACTATCCTAGCTCTGGCTACAAGCTGAAGGCAATTACTGGGTTTAAGATCTACATCTATCATCGTAATCATGCCCTAGGTGATAGCGAAATCGTTATTCCTAAGATTATACGCGATAACAGGCATGTAATCAACTTCCCAAAGACTAACAACAAGTGCGTCTTCCACTGCGTTGCATGGCACTTACTGGGGGATAGTAAGAAAGATCCTCGTAGAATTCAGGCTCAGGTGAAGGAAGTATTCAAGCGTTACTGCTCCTACAAGGGGGTTAGCTATACGTTGGGTCTCTTCCGTAGCTGTAAGCCAGTCGACCTTCTACAGCTCGACGAGCTTGAAGGATGCTTCCAGCTATCCATAAACGTCTATTCTATGGATGTGGATACTGGAAAAGTAGACTGCATACGTCGCTCCGATAACGACTACGAGACTATCCACATTCTCTCTCACGATAACCACGCTCTATACATCAAATACATTGACATGCTCCAATGCAAATATCAATGCTCTTAAGTGTGAGACGGTGTTTGTAAGCTCTGCCAAGCTGCGTAATCACACGAAGAATAAATGTGAGCTGGTGAACATTGAGAGCTTCCCAGCGAAGCCAACAATATATAGCCCGGCTCAAAACGCGATTAGGTCGATGCTTACGAAGTACTCCATCAGATCCACTGACCAGTATCTTGATCATTTCATCGTATATGATTTTGAGGCTATTCTCAAGCCGACGCAGTAGAGCATGGGGAGAATACCACGTTCACCAACGAACATATCCCTGTATCAGTATCGGTAGCTGATAGCTTAACTGAGGAGGTGCGCTGCTTTGTAAGTGATGACCCGAAAGCGTTGTTTACGGATATGTTCAAGTACATTGGGAATGTGGTGGTCAAGATTCAGCAATACAATGTCGATAAGTATGAGCCCTTCTGCGGAAAATCATTGCTGCTCACGGGTTGACAGGTATGGAGATCCCAGGGGTCGACCTAGGTAAAACCTACACTATGTCAGATGTGGACAGCTTGATTGAGGGAGGAAAATATGGTAGCTTCTTTGACTTCCACAACAGTATTGGCTTTGGGAAGCAGAGGTCCGATTCGGAGCCAGCACCAAAATTTAAGGGTCCAGTGTGACCGAGTCGGCGTCCGGGGTTGCTGACTAGGGCTTAGCACAATTCAATATCATATTGATTGGGTACGCAAAACTTGTCCTATTAATAATTGGGTTATTTTATTATTTTTCAGCATCACCATGATAGCAGGTTTCAACTCTTTTGTATGGCTGAAGCGCTTCGGTTTGGGATGCTATCTCAAGTTAAATAAAATATTCAATCACCTTGCTTTCACACGATAGTTTTGCATGATCTAGCTCTAAGCTGTGTGTTAACGAAGATTCAGGAGATTCTTTAGCAGCATAACAACAAAATATATTTATTGTGAGAGTTAAGATCCCTTCCGACTTAAACCGATGGTGGTGACTAGAAAAGGTGTAAAATCTCATTCAGAATACTACTTTAGCGAGCCTATGATCCAACGTCCTCTAAATATTAGAAATGGGCAGCATAAAGCGGTTTCCTGGAAAGAGTTGATGAAGAATATCAGATGGATGGATACATTTACTTCACTATTGAATGGACTTGAAGAAATCGAGCATTATTTAAACGACAAAGGAGACCACGACGAAAATCCTCTCCCAATGGATGAGAAAGAAGCTTCTGCTTATCTCAGTGAGAAGAAGCAGGACAAGGTTCGTCGCAAGAATCTCGAGGATAATTTTGCAATTATTAATGAAGCTATTCTCAAGACTGTTCATGACATTAAGCGACAAAGTATTGAGGAGTATGAACACGATGATCAGATGCAAAAAGCTTCACGATGCTTCTGAAGCTGCATTCAAAGAGTATGGAGAAGCTCTGACACGCTTAGAAGAAGCAAAGAAAGTAGTGAAAACATCGAATAGTAAACCCGCACGATCGGCGTTGAGGGCGGCAACGTCTGCGATGAAAGCGACAAAGGCAGTCTACATTTCTAAATTCCAGCGATATAATGATGCCCTTCGTGATAAGGAGAAACGAGAACATACTACTGATGATTCGCAATCTGCTGGCAATGAATTGTTGGCCGGAGGGACTTCGCCCGCTCCGATCAGGCGTAAATTAAAGGGTCGTGGTCTGAGAGGTGCTGGTATTACTCCTCTCGAAGGTGTAGTTCGCCGCTCCCAAACCTACAACCTGAACGAAATTCAAGGCCCAGCTACCCCTTCCGCGTACGTTTATCGCCAGTTGGGGAGCAAGTATATCCTAATCCCCGATCTCGATTCTAAAACCCTTGTCATTGTACAACCAAATCGACGAAAATGTGGACCTAAGCGGGAAATCAGCGATGGTCTTCAAGCCTTGATTCGAACTCTTGCGTTCAAGAAACAAATTGATCAGGCAGCGTATGATAAGCTCAGTATCGACGATAAAAAATTGTTCAAGGAAATCCTTGCTATCACTCATCTTCAGTATAACTTCCACGATCGTCTTGTCCTATCGTTGAAACCAAGCCACCACGTTTTAGGAAGTAAGCTACACCGCTACCGCTTGAATCAATAGATTGACTTACATTGATAGCAACCTGCAATCCTGCTGTAGGTGAAGCCGTACCAACACCAACTCTTTCAGCATTCGTACCTCCCAGTATCGTTAGTCTACGAGTATTATTAGTCATCAAGACAAAATCATTATTTGAAAGCGTACCAAAATACGCTCCGTTGGTACTAGTAGAACTAGCTCCATCATGTAATTGTATACCAAAATTAATAGGCGAAGAAGCATTAGAAGATTCACAGAAATTGGCATGTCGTAGTTAGTGCTACCATCATTGAATGAGTTAGAGCATTTAATGTACATATTGCCATTATTTAATGTTATTAAAGCAGACCCATACGTTCCATTAGGATAAGGCGTCGTTGAGTTAAAAATCAGTCTATTTATAGAACTAACTGATGTTAGCAATAGATTACATCCCGATGTAAAGGATGATGTAGAACTGCTATTGGCGACCAAGTTTAAAGTATTCGCACTAGTATAGAATTGAGTTCCTTCATTTCCACCGCACGATTGGGTCCCAAGAAGGTATCCGTTAAACCATCCCGATTGATAATTAGTTGTGAAGCCAACCAATTTATTATTAGCTCGAATTATTTCTTTGTATTAGGCTGAACTAGTACCACTTGATCAATTTCGGAATACAGAGTCAATAGAGGACTTAATGTTTGTATTGTCTGAGCTTTAGTAGCAATAATTAACCCACCATCGTCATTACCTCAATAAATAGAAATCGTTTCCTTATTTGCAGTTCCACCGTAGAATCTAATGCAGTTTGAGGCAACTGATCCTAAACCCATCACTCCCATTCCATTAGAATCTAGTGCCATGGTTCTAGAAGATTGAAAGGTACCTAATGTTGTAGCTTGATTGTAATTTAGTTGAGTGGCAGTAGCTGTCATTGCAGTCGAGTTAAGATTCAATGTTGTATACGTCATATCCAGAGTACTACTAGCGGGCTGAATTGTTGTTGTTGTAATTGTGGGCGTTGAAACAGATGCAGACGCAGTAAAATCGCGAGTGCATGATAAATCACGCAGTCCTGATAGACGTTACTAGAATTAGTAACAAGAGCTTTGCTTGCATCAGCTCCTCCTTCAGTGATATTGATGTAGTAATCTTGGTTGAAGGTAGTACCATTGAATTTCAAGCTAGGGATGTTGAGACCAGTTCCTGCCATATCCAAAGTCAGGTTAGTTAGTGTCCCAACCGATGTGATATTTGATTGAGAAGCCGTCTGTAGCGTTCCAGTTAAGTTTGTTGATGATAAAGATGCTAAGCCTGTAAGTGATCGTGACGCGCCAGTAAATGTCAGGTTTCCTCTAATAGTAAGACCTGATAACGTTCCTACAGATGTAATATTTGTCTGAGCAGCTGTCGATAGTGTTCCAGTTAATGTAGCGGCCGACAGTGTTCCACTGAGTGTTAAATCTACGATACCACTCGTTATAGATCCAGATGAGTTGAGGACCAATGCTTTTGAGTTTTGACCAGTGCCACCTGTGATTCCGAGAACATAGTCCGGAGCTGAAGTTATCGCAGACCCATTTACAGTCAAACTGGAACAGCTGAGAGCTCGTATACCTGCAACATCCTTGTTAGCACCTGGTACAAGGGCTACTCCTTGTGTTGCTGTGCCAGCAGTGATACCAGTAGGATATGGTAGTTTCTTCCAAGATAAAGTGCCTGGGCGTAGTCATAGGTTAGAAAGCCGCTTGCATCTAACGAAAGATAGATTGCAGGGTTGTAGATGGTTGATTTGAAAATTGGCTGGGGATAGGAAAAACCAGAACTCATTTTGTCTGAAGCTATATAGATTAAACGATAATCATGAGCGGTATCCCCGATTTCGGTGCTTCACTACCAAAGAAGTTCAAATCAGCTTCAATGGGCGATATCTCGGCATTGAATATCAAAGCTTTGTTCAGAATGATTGTCCTTGGTCCATCGTTTAGTGGGAAAAACAACCTCTGTATGTTCATCCTAAAACATTCACCACATGTGTTTGCGCATCTGACCATTATTGCTCGTAATCCTCATCAGGAGCTATACGAGGATCTTCGTGACAAACTGGATGGATTCATCACATTCGCAGACCCTGATTCCCCACCAAGTGTTGATCAAGTACGCAGAACTCCGCTAAACTCAAATAAACCTGAGCTTGTAATCATAGATGACTACTCTAACGACAAGCTACTCCAGAAGAATCTGTTTAGTCATTACTTCACTCGAGGGAGACACTTCAAACTAAGTACCATATTCCTTAGCCATAGCTACTTTGCCACGGATAAGATGATACGGCTAAATTCAGAGTATGTATCGATTCTTAAGGCGAATCCCAAGCGCGATTTAGCAATGGTAGTGAAGGATTTTAACATTCCTGGTGTTGATGAACGGTCAATCGCTTATTACTATAACCGAGCCACTGAGCGCAAGGGGCAAATGCTCTTCGTTGATTCAGTCAAGGGTCAAATCAGATACAACTTCGGTCGCCCCATTAACACTGACGAGTAATTACAATTCAACATAAGTTTTGGTCTATTTCATATACATCAAGATGGCATCGTTTGTCAAACTCGATAGCACCAATCTCGTTCAGGACGGCTACAATTCCACGTGGAAATGTAGTTTCCCAGGTTCTGCGGCTGATTTTAAATATGTCACTTGTGCGGTTCAGTCGATATCAATGTACAACAGTGAATACAACATCGATTCACTTCAATTCTGGAATAACTCGTTTAAAATAGAAGCACCGACTGCTGCAACTACTTCTACTATCAGTATTACCCTCCCTGATGGTATTTACACGTATGCGGATATCAGTCGAAGCATTCAGACAGCTCTAGTGAATGCTGGAGCCTATTTGATTGACGCATCGGGAAATAACGTGTTCTACATCCAGCTGAGTGAGAACAGTGTGTATTATGCTGCTCAGTTTGATTTTAGTGCGACTCCAACGAGTCTCCCAACGGGCTACAGTCGCCCTGCTGCTGGTCTATACAGCTCTGGTGGTACGGGCTTACCTACTACAACCCGTGTACCACGTGTTATCATCGATAATGCTGCATTTGGTAAGGTTGTCGGTCTGACGAGTGGTACTTACCCTGCTTCTCCTGCTACTGTAGCAAGTGCTCAACTATCGAATATTATTCCTCAGATCCATCCTACTTCGAGCTATATCGTACGATGTGACATCATTAGGAATGAATACGTAGCCAGTGGTGATATTCTAAGTGCATTCGATCGAGGAGATGCTTCTGTAGGTCAATTGATCTCATATAAGCCAAGTCAGTACGCGTGGATGAACTGTCACAATGGTTCTCGTTCTTCCCTTACGATTAGTATTTATAACCAAAACGATCAGAAGGTTAAGTTCCGCGATACTTCTGTTTCCATCATGCTTTTACTGAGACCAAAAAAAAATAAGTTGACCGTATCTATTTTTTCTTACAATCTAAAGCTTCCTCCGGTCTTCCGCTTAGCTCGGACTGCAGCCATCTTAGCCTTCATTTCAGGGGACCCCTTCGCTGGCCTTTTACTCTTAGGTACACCAACACCATAGTGACGACGGACTTCACCTCGCAGGGATTTGATGAGATTTTCGTGCTCCGGCTTGGTTGCTTTGGAAAGAAGATACTTTTCGCCAGCATCGACAGCATCTGTTAGGACCCCCTTACGTTTAGCATACGATATGGCATTCTTCGCCGCCTTCTTGACATCACCTACAGAAACGCGACCACCTGCCGCAGCCGTCCCTTTCCCCGCATCGTCATCACTATCGTAAACACCAATACCTGTCATTGATTTAATAGCTGCACGAACTGGGATTCCAGCCTGTGGGGCTCCGAGGGCAGTAGTTAGAGCAGGGACTGCAGCATCGACAGCACGCGAGAGTATTCCGCTATCCTTAGCAAATTTGAACGCCGACTTGATCCCTCCCCATACTTTACTCCAAATGGAACCACCTTGAGCTCGCTTGTACCCCTTTTTTGACCTCGTGTTTGGTGATGTCAAGCCGAACACCGCGGCCGGCTTTGCGTGCTTTGAGCGCCTTTTCGTAAGACGTAGGGTGAAGGTGGATAACCGAACCAGTACCCTTAAGTTCGTCAGCTGTCAGACTGAGCTTACCAGTCTTGAATGCTTTGGTCAGCTTCCGCTCTGGGACATCGCTTGAAATCGTTAATTCACGATACATGATTGCTATATTCCCTGAAACAAATATTATTCTAGAATGGTCAAATTCAGATCTTTCATCTTCTTGAATACATCTGGTTGGTTATGCTGTTTTGAATAGAGCCAAAGAAGGCAGAACGGACCACAATAGTCGCCATAGATTCCTTGGTATTGCTTGGTGTTGTACCTTTTGATTCCATACTTACGTGGAGGTCCTTCACCCATACTGTCGAAATATTCTCCGTTGTAGACAGCCGTCCAATGCCCAACATCCAATGTAGAAGAATTAGATATGAACCTTTCTTTGCGAGTGGTTTTGTAATCTCACTGGATTCATGAATATCATCAAGATGTACGCCTAATCTCTCGGCGAGCTCTATAAGATCATGATCACTGGTAATAGGCTTGATAAGGTCTGTCATAATATTTAATTTCTGAAAACTATATTGAGGAACATATAGATTCAACAATGTCTGAAACACAACTCTCCGACCAATACCTGTACCAAAGCTCGCTCAAGAGCGATCCAGAAATCAAGGTATCTTCCGGCAAGCGTGTGCCCTTTGTTATCGATCTTAATCAGGGATCGTACCAGAATGGTGTTATTACGATTGATGCTACGGCTCAGCTGAAATGGAAGTGAGGGATTTGCTTCGCTTCGAGATGCTTACATCATGCTTCCTTACAAGGTCTCGATGAAGAATGGTGCTACTGCTCAGTCGGCTGCTGCAAACCGTTTCTGTGCTACGCTGAAGTGTGGCAACTGGAACGTCATCGATTCGATGTCCTTGGAATTGAATGGTAAGACTATTGTCAGTATGGCTGACTACAAGCTCTTCTGGAACAACATTCGCGCTCAAACTGGATACAGTGCTCAATATGTTGAGAAGCACGGTGCTGAATCATTCCTTTACCCTGACGCTGCCCAATCAGTACTTCACAGTTCAGCTACCTCCTCCACTACTAGTGATGGATACACGAACACTACTGCATTCTCTTCTACGTTCGCCACTACTGCACCATCTGGTGGTGCCTCTATCGTTAACGATGGTCTTGTAAAGCGACTCCTATCAAATCCTCCTTCTGCTGGTTCTGATTTCAGCACCTCTTGGCCTTCGCTTGGAGCCGCTGCTGCTTCTACCACCATTGCTAATCAGACCGCGCGCGGCGCCTTCGTAGCTGGCACTGTTAATGCAATCATGGGTACGTGGAACTACATGCTTAAGATTAAGCTTGTTGACCTTCACCCGATATTTAAGGAGCTTCATCTAATGGCCAACCCCCAGATTCGACTTCGTTTTTGCGTAAATCAGGGCGTTGCTGCGGTTGCCGTAGATGCTACTAAGGGTATGTCGCTAACAAGCACCACGCTATCCAGTGGTAACACATGCCCCGGTAATGGTTGCTGCGTCTTCCACCGGTAATCCAATGGCTGGCGTTCTTGCTGCTTCTGCTGGATTCAGTATTGCATGGGGTGCTGTTGTAAACTCACTTGAACCTAATATTGATGGCACATACATGCCTTTCACGACTGCTCGCTTGTATGTACCTTTCGTCCATCTTGAAAATCCCCAGGCGATTATCTCGAAGCCTGTTAAGAAGGTACGCTTCAACGATTGTTATGCTCAGTGGTTCTACCAACGTGCTGGTACGGTAAACAGTCCACACAACTAAATGCCGTTTTCGACCTACAACTATCGGCGAGTGTCAAGAATGCCAAGTACGTCATTCTACTCCCGTTTGCTGAGCAGACAAGCAGTTTTGCTGCTGCCGCCGTTCCAGAGTTCCAGAGTCCTTTTGATAGTGCTCCTTGGACCCTACATCCTGGTTCTTCGATTCGCAACTTCAATGTTCGCATCGGTTCTACTCAGTGCTTTGATATCTCCCATGATTATGACTTCCACCAGTTTACCAACGAGGCTGCTAAGATCAGTGCAATCAATGGTGATCTGACTCCAGAACTTGTCAATGGTCTGCTGGACTACCAGGCGTGGTCGCTAACTAACCGTGTTCTCATTGCTGATGTATCGCGTCTAACTGAGACGGATGTTCCGCAGGCGATTCAGGTTCAGGGTGTTAACGCTGGTTGCCAGGGCGTTAATATGCTCGTTTTGGTAATTAGTGAGCAGGAACTAAGCTACGACAGACTAACTGGAGAGGTGCTTGACTTTACCACTGCTTGAGCTTCATATTTAATAAACATTTGAGTTAAAAATAGGTATTGGTATATAGATACCATGTCCACACAGATTTCTTTCGGCAAGCACAAAGGTTCCACCATTGAGGAGATCTTGACAAGGATCCCAGCTATTGTCGCTGGCTCCGTTCTCAGGAAATGCTAATTGGCGGTCTTGATTCTGATATTGCAAAATTTCTCGCGAGTAAGTTCGCGGATGGATCCGACGACAGATCGTACTTACTTAATTTTGGTAAGTACAAGGGCAAGTCAGTGAAACAAGTGCTTACTCTCAATAAGGAATATTTGCACTGGCTCCGATCGTGTAAGTTCGCCACGGAAAAGGCCCCTAAGCTATGTGCTGCTATTGACGGAGTATTGCTTCAAAATTGATCTGATAAATATATAAATCCATTTGATTATTAGTGATCACTACATGATCTTTCGATTTTTTTTTCACGTTAACATTTACACTGAACCCCATTGAATTTATATGCGACTGCTTCTGACGCGTTGTGATGATCCTCATGCTTTCATACTCTCTAGAAGACCCGTCGTTATTTTAACCATCTGGTGTTGTGGAAGCGCTAGCCCTAATCTCCTTGCTAAATTTAATTAAGAAAAAAAAATGACGCTCTGATGTGCTGCACCCCACTACTATCGCCGCTACTGCAACTTCAGAGTGTCCTGTTCCAAGGTGTGTCCTGAAGCTGTTACGAAGTCTCTCACAGGTAAGCAGCTTCTGGTCGAACTAAACTTGTTTCTCCTTACTCCAAAAGTGTTCTGCTCTCTTGTCTGTCAACTTCGCTTGCACTCTTCAGTGCAGATTCGACTCTGGGCTGCTAACCAGCCGCTTCCTACTCAATAAAAACTCACAGTCAGCAGCTATTCTGCTCTTCAAGCCCTGTCGCTTCATCCTAATGCCTTGTCCTACACACCAGCGTCACGGTCAGCTCACTTCAACTCGAGTAGCTTGATCCACGCTGTAACACGCCGCCCTCCGATGACTTGTCGTCGGAATCACCACTTGCTTGAGTCACGACCAAGCTGAGTGCGTGCATACTCGGCTCTACGAGTTTCACGCGGTGTCAACGGAGCTTCCGGCTGCATGCCCAGCAAACGTACCATCTTGTTCAGTCGCATTGAGTTCAGCGGCTTGGTAAATCGATCTGCAGGATTGTTTTCACCGTCGATCTTCCATAACTGCGCGCCACTTGCTCCCTTACATAATGGTACCGCAGTTCAATATGACGAGTTTTCCGACTATAAGTCGGATGTGCTGCCAGCGCCAATGCAGCTTGATTGTCGATACCCAAAGCAAAATGCACACTGAAATTTGGCACAATTTCCATCTCCACGTTGGCAAGAGCACGTCTCTCCTCTCCTGACAAGCCTCACACGCAGCAATATATTCTGCTTCCGCAGTACTCTGTGCCACGACACTCTGCCGCCGCGCCGCCCAAGCCGTTGGGCCTCCTGCCACGCTCATTACGTAACCAGTGACGCTCTTCTGAGTGTCAGGACAATTTCCCCAGTCAGCGTCGCAGTACCCATCAACTTTCACAACCTCAGAAGATCTTCCTTTCTCCGAACGTTTGAAATAAAGCGCGCGATCAACTGTAGCAGCGAGATATCTCAAAATTCGCTTTAATGCACCACCGTGAGCACAAGTTGGGTGCTCCGTAAATCTGCTCAGGTAGCCAACACAATAAGCTAGATCGGGACGAGTGCTGATCGCAAGGTACATTAGCGACCCAATCGCTGCACGGTTATCGATCCCAGGCTCCTTGTCCCCTTCGGTGGACACTTGCAGCTTGAGATTTGTCTCCATTGCCGAACGAGATCCCCGTGCGTTCTCAAATCCGAACCGCTGCAAAACATTTTTCGCTACTTACTGTGATGTAACCGCACTCCGCCGTCATCCGACTTAACTTAAATCCCCAAGAAGTTGTGCAGGCGCCCTTGGTCTTTAATACCATACTTCGTGTTCAGATCCGCGAAGAACTGCTTCTTCCACTCCTCACTATTAGTGCCACACACTAAATCATCGACGTACACTAACAAAATAGTAGTCACGCCGCCCTCGGAGCTCGAATACAAGCACGGCTCCGTTGTACTTTGACTCCAGCATTATTCAACCAACCACTTGTGCAACTCGTCGTTCCACTCCTTACCGCTCTGATACAACCCGTACAAAGCGTTCTTTACCCAACAACACTCTTCAGGGTGTAATTGAGCAATTTGACAACGACCCAAACTCGACCTGTGCTGCGTTGGTCAATAGTACGGGGGAACCTGGCATCACTTCACCGTCATTCACTTTGCGAGCTGTGCTGGGCGGTGCGCTGATGGATGCGAATACTCGAACTCTTATTCCCCCGGTTGTTTACCGGCTTGAACGTTATGCTCCTGAGGATGTGGACGTTTTGACGCAATTCTTCACGACTATCCGTGCAAACAATAATGCCAAGACTCAAGACAGCGCGTTCGAATCGTCACTGGTCCAGGACCTCATTGTGTACTCGGAGATCTGGGAAACACCAATGCCATCTATGAAGGAGATGGAAGCTCGATTTACGAACACAAAGATGAGTATGGTGGTGGGGTTGCATTGCTGGGCTCGCAGTACTGTGCATTCTCGAAAGAAAAATCAACGTCATGTGACGAGTTCAACGTCAGCAACTACGAGAGCAATGGCATCGTGTACAAGCGCGACCAGTACTGGAACAAGACTGCTACGGTTCCTAGACAAGCCAGAGTTCTGCTGCTGAGTGGTAAGCTCGACCCTCAGACGCCCGACAAATACGCTGAGTCCTTGTTGAATGCACTTGGTGGCGAGAAGAAGGAGCTCGTCGCTTTCGAGTATGCTACGCACGGCACCATTATGACGACGCCGATGGTTGCGGCTAACCCGTGGAATGACGCCTGCGGAATGAAGGTGCTTGCATCGTACGTGCGCAATGGTGGTGATCTCGAGCGCTTGGATAAGTCGTGTGTGAACGAAATGCCGGCTTACAATCTGACCACGCCGGATACCTACTGGTACACCTTCTTGGGCACAGAGGATGCTTACGACGGCGTGTACAAACTCAAGCTTGACTTCGAACGCGTAGACTGGACTACAGTAGCAGAGTGTTATTGAGGCTCAAACGACCAGCAATACGAAAGATAGACGGAGGTGCTTCTTCACTACCACAACCTGTTTTTATTTAGGGTTTGGGGTCCGTCTGAGTCCTCGAGTCACAACTTACTCGTTCGATTGGAAACCTACCGTGATGGAGCTTCGCGGGTTAGAAGGGAGGTTGCCGGTGCTGCCTTTTGGCGCCAACACGTGGAGATCAATCAGTGATAAAGCGACTCAACAACAGAGGAAGGAAGAAATTCGTTTGGTAATACAGATTATCAAACAGGCGGTTTTAAAGTTGCAAGTTAAGGGCATCAGGCGGACCCCAAACCGAATTATTTTCAAAACTAGGACCCCAAATCGGATTTCCCCTTTTATTTATCGAATCACTAAAACTTCGATTATTGCCTACGTCTACAATGTAAACTAAACAGAAAGCTATCTTCGAAGGTATATTGCCGTATGCGACATGCCAATCGGAAATTAGACCAATTTTATTGACGGGTTAACCCCACTTAGCAAAAAGGACCAAACATCGATTTCTGTTTTAAACTCAGTCCCTTTGGGAGCAGAACTCGTAGGACAAATAAAAACGCGCCCACCAGCGCGGGATGCAAGGGAAACTTCAACTTCCACGCTCTGGAACACACACAAACGGCCGCCAATTCGCGCTCTATCGCCAGTAGTGGGGTGCAGCACATAATGGCGGCATTTTTTTTATTGATTAAATTTATCAAGGAGAATAGGTGTAGCCGTCTCTACCGCCCAGCTGTCGATTTCACCGACGCAACCTCGCGACTAGCTTAGAGCTCAAGAAGACATTCGTTGCAGCTCAAGCGTCCGCACAACTGCTCGTCCAGGTCAGATCTTAAAGATGACGCTATGCAGCGTTTTTTATTTCGCGGGATTACGGTCAAGGGTCTTCGTGAAGCCATTTCTATTGGTCAGAATCTGTTGTGACTTTTGATCAATAGTGACCCGCTACAGAAACAGAAAGTTCTTTTTCTCTCATTCGAGAATCTGCCGGTTCGAGGGAAGATGGTAAAGCTCTTGTGTTCAATCGTTGGTGTGGCGGGAAGCGCGTTCCCTGTGGATATCGACGCGAGCCAGTTGGTGGGGGACTTGAAGAAGGCGATCAAGGTGGAGAAGAAGAACACGATCCAGTGCGACGCAGATGAACTGCAGCTCTTCCTGGCGAAGAAGGACGGCACGTGGCTGACTGAAAACGAGGTGCTGGAAGGCGTGAGTGACACCAGTGGTCTGACGCCGTTGAATTTTGCGGGAGCGCCACTCAGCTTGGTTGGCTTATCGGAGGAAGACGTGCAGATCCAAGTCACGAAGGAAGATGTTGCAGCTGGAAAGGTCCCTGTCCACGTGCTGGTGGTGGTTCCAAAACTGGTCGAGGAGGATGGCTTATGGAGCGCGAAAGACTTGGCTAACGTGGATCCTCAAGTTCAAGCACAAATATGGAAGTCAGTTGTCAGAATTTCATCGGAACATGTATGCTCGGGAACAGCGCTGGTTGTGGATCGAACGCCGACGCATTTGTATCTGTTGACGAACTTGCACCTGTGGATTGACGCTACATTCTCTGAGCATTTAAGTGCTGACTTCAAGAGTGAGATCAAACGGTATCTGAGACTTCACCCCAAGCTGAAAACGGGTGGTAGCAAAAGGAAGGGAGGCGATGTTGCTATGCAACCACGTCGCAAATCCCAACGGACGTTAGGGAAGAAAACACCAGTTGTGTCAGACAAACCTCAGGTTGTGGTGGAGCAGCTCCTTCCCGATGCCACGAATTTGGACGAAATCCTCCGATTCAGCCTCGACTGTGACACATGTTGGCGTAGTTCAGCTGCATTCGACTTTGCAATTTTCCAAGTTGCCCTGCCACACGAAGACTTCAAGCTCGTTCGATGTAAAACGTCCGTTGCGGTATTTGCCACAATGGGTGTTCACGTGTTTGGATTCCCTGGTGCTCTCCAAGATCACAACTTTGATCACCCCTACGCCATCATTCCAGCTGAAGTCACTGGCTGGAGCGGAAACACAATGACTCTCTCATCTTTGTCAGCTCCTGGTCTCTCTGGAAGTGCTATTGTGTGCACCAAAAGGGGAGTTCCAGTGGGATATATTGGTGGTGGATTTGATGGGTCGGCGAAAAACGAGCGATATCAATCGTATGGCTTCACATTTCATGGAATTCCCCCCGACTTGCCGTCTTTGTTGCCGCCCGTTACCGAAGGTGAAACAAAGGATGAATTGTGATTCGTACAACGCCAAGTAGTGAGTGCATCTACAAGCTTTTTTCACCAAGTGTATTTGATTAGTTGCACTGGTTGCGATTGATTTGCATGTGATCAAAATGAACTTCATTTGAGTCGCTCATTCAATCACTTTTATTTCTGATAAATATAAAGTTAGTAATATAAAGTACAATGGCATACACACCTGAACAGTATCAACGTCATAAGGAGCGCCCCAAAAGCGCTACTACCTTAAGACGCGGGAGGCTCGCTTAGCGTACCAGAAAGGGTACGACGAGAAGAACAGAGATCAGATTCGTGCTCGTAAGCGAAAGCCAAAAGACGAACTTAACGAAAGAGAACTTAACACGGAAACCGAAGTTAGCTAATTAATTAAAAAAAAATTCGCAGATAAAAAGTCAACCTTGATATAGCTAATGGCAGACAACACCACGCTGAAGATCTTGATCGACGCACTCGTAGATCTGAGTCAGTATCACTCTTCGGGGTGGTACTGGGATGCGATTAAGAAGAGATGGGTCCAAGTATGCAAGACCCTGATCTATCCGTGCCCCGCGTACTATCCGAACGTTGTGGACCGTTGCTATTGTAACACCCCATCAAGAGGCACTTCCTAATCATCGATAAGGATCAGAATCATCACTTCGTTGGTTCTGAGTGCGCCAAACGCTTTGGTGGGCACTACAAAGTCTGCCTTGAATGCCAAAACCGGTATCGAGGTAGTTATAAGTACTGTAAGGACTGCCGAGAGCGTGGCTTAACATCGTTTAGCGATGAGAAGCTAAGCTTCGGAAAATATAAGAGGAGAAAGCCTAAGAGTCTCTTAGGAGTTGATGATTCGTATATTCGGTTCCTTTTCGAGTGCACCACTGTGTCTGATCCCTCAAAGAGGGATTTAGCTCACTATTTGCTACCAAGAACGACTGTTGGCTTCGGAAAGTACCGTGATAAGACGTTCGAGTGGGTCAAGGCTAACGACAAAAATTACTTCTTTTGGCTCCAGGGCCTTGACAAGGCTTATGCTAAGTATCTCTGAATTGATTAATTTCGAAATTTTTTGTCGGGGCTAAGATATAAAGTCAATCCTGACACAAGATCCAACAGATATAAAGTCAAGTCCACCGGATTATTATTGCCACACCTATATAGCAAACATGTTTGCATACGAGCTTGAAGGACTAAAGCGATTAAAAATTCAAGCTATTAAATGGGGTAGCAGTTACCGAGTTGAGGTACGCGGAAAAACTGGGAAGATGGTTTATGTCAGCAATCTATCCCGCCCGAGCAACCAAAAGCTAGTAGCTAAGCAATACAAAGTTAGTGTCGATAAGTTGAAGAAGCACATCTCTCCCGACTATAAGACCGACCCAAAGTACCGTTTCTATAAGGGTAAACAGATGGAATCACACCTCTACGAGGGAATTCAGCCTGCTGAGTTCTACGATAAGCTCGAAAACGCTCTTGCTAGTCAAAGAAAGCCTTCAAGATCAACATTGCTCTTGGATACGATCTAATTAGCAAAACCGAGGATAGCTTCACACAATACTGGCATCCCAATCTCGCAAATACTAACGTATTTGAGAAACCTGTTGCTATCAATAGCAAAGCCGATATCCGTAAGAAGGTTATTTCTGAGATTCGATCGATGGAGTTGGCGGACAAGCTGAACTATCCTAGCTCTGGCTACAAGCTGAAGGCAATTACTGGGTTTAAGATCTACATCTATCATCGTAATCATGCCCTAGGTGATAGCGAAATCGTTATTCCTAAGATTATACGCGATAACAGGCATGTAATCAACTTCCCAAAGACTAACAACAAGTGCGTCTTCCACTGCGTTGCATGGCACTTACTGGGGGATAGTAAGAAAGATCCTCGTAGAATTCAGGCTCAGGTGAAGGAAGTATTCAAGCGTTACTGCTCCTACAAGGGGGTTAGCTATACGTTGGGTCTCTTCCGTAGCTGTAAGCCAGTCGACCTTCTACAGCTCGACGAGCTTGAAGGATGCTTCCAGCTATCCATAAACGTCTATTCTATGGATGTGGATACTGGAAAAGTAGACTGCATACGTCGCTCCGATAACGACTACGAGACTATCCACATTCTCTCTCACGATAACCACGCTCTATACATCAAATACATTGACATGCTCCAATGCAAATATCAATGCTCTTAAGTGTGAGACGGTGTTTGTAAGCTCTGCCAAGCTGCGTAATCACACGAAGAATAAATGTGAGCTGGTGAACATTGAGAGCTTCCCAGCGAAGCCAACAATATATAGCCCGGCTCAAAACGCGATTAGGTCGATGCTTACGAAGTACTCCATCAGATCCACTGACCAGTATCTTGATCATTTCATCGTATATGATTTTGAGGCTATTCTCAAGCCGACGCAGTAGAGCATGGGGAGAATACCACGTTCACCAACGAACATATCCCTGTATCAGTATCGGTAGCTGATAGCTTAACTGAGGAGGTGCGCTGCTTTGTAAGTGATGACCCGAAAGCGTTGTTTACGGATATGTTCAAGTACATTGGGAATGTGGTGGTCAAGATTCAGCAATACAATGTCGATAAGTATGAGCCCCTTCTGCGGAAAATCATTGCTGCTCACGGGTTGACAGGTATGGAGATCCCAGGGGTCGACCTAGGTAAAACCTACACTATGTCAGATGTGGACAGCTTGATTGAGGGAGGAAAATATGGTAGCTTCTTTGACTTCCACAACAGTATTGGCTTTGGGAAGCAGAGGTCCGATTCGGAGCCAGCACCAAAATTTAAGGGTCCAGTGTGACCGAGTCGGCGTCCGGGGTTGCTGACTAGGGCTTAGCACAATTCAATATCATATTGATTGGGTACGCAAAACTTGTCCTATTAATAATTGGGTTATTTTATTATTTTTCAGCATCACCATGATAGCAGGTTTCAACTCTTTTTGTATGGCTGAAGCGCTTCGGTTTGGGATGCTATCTCAAGTTAAATAAAAATATTCAATCACCTTGCTTTCACACGATAGTTTTTGCATGATCTAGCTCTAAGCTGTGTGTTAACGAAGATTCAGGAGATTCTTTAGCAGCATAACAACAAAATATATTTATTGTGAGAGTTAAGATCCCTTCCGACTTAAACCGATGGTGGTGACTAGAAAAGGTGTAAAATCTCATTCAGAATACTACTTTAGCGAGCCTATGATCCAACGTCCTCTAAATATTAGAAATGGGCAGCATAAAGCGGTTTCCTGGAAAGAGTTGATGAAGAATATCAGATGGATGGATACATTTACTTCACTATTGAATGGACTTGAAGAAATCGAGCATTATTTAAACGACAAAGGAGACCACGACGAAAATCCTCTCCCAATGGATGAGAAAGAAGCTTCTGCTTATCTCAGTGAGAAGAAGCAGGACAAGGTTCGTCGCAAGAATCTCGAGGATAATTTTGCAATTATTAATGAAGCTATTCTCAAGACTGTTCATGACATTAAGCGACAAAGTATTGAGGAGTATGAACACGATGATCAGATGCAAAAAGCTTCACGATGCTTCTGAAGCTGCATTCAAAGAGTATGGAGAAGCTCTGACACGCTTAGAAGAAGCAAAGAAAGTAGTGAAAACATCGAATAGTAAACCCGCACGATCGGCGTTGAGGGCGGCAACGTCTGCGATGAAAGCGACAAAGGCAGTCTACATTTCTAAATTCCAGCGATATAATGATGCCCTTCGTGATAAGGAGAAACGAGAACATACTACTGATGATTCGCAATCTGCTGGCAATGAATTGTTGGCCGGAGGGACTTCGCCCGCTCCGATCAGGCGTAAATTAAAGGGTCGTGGTCTGAGAGGTGCTGGTATTACTCCTCTCGAAGGTGTAGTTCGCCGCTCCCAAACCTACAACCTGAACGAAATTCAAGGCCCAGCTACCCCTTCCGCGTACGTTTATCGCCAGTTGGGGAGCAAGTATATCCTAATCCCCGATCTCGATTCTAAAACCCTTGTCATTGTACAACCAAATCGACGAAAATGTGGACCTAAGCGGGAAATCAGCGATGGTCTTCAAGCCTTGATTCGAACTCTTGCGTTCAAGAAACAAATTGATCAGGCAGCGTATGATAAGCTCAGTATCGACGATAAAAAATTGTTCAAGGAAATCCTTGCTATCACTCATCTTCAGTATAACTTCCACGATCGTCTTGTCCTATCGTTGAAACCAAGCCACCACGTTTTAGGAAGTAAGCTACACCGCTACCGCTTGAATCAATAGATTGACTTACATTGATAGCAACCTGCAATCCTGCTGTAGGTGAAGCCGTACCAACACCAACTCTTTCAGCATTCGTACCTCCCAGTATCGTTAGTCTACGAGTATTATTAGTCATCAAGACAAAATCATTATTTGAAAGCGTACCAAAATACGCTCCGTTGGTACTAGTAGAACTAGCTCCATCATGTAATTGTATACCAAAATTAATAGGCGAAGAAGCATTAGAAGATTCACAGAAATTGGCATGTCGTAGTTAGTGCTACCATCATTGAATGAGTTAGAGCATTTAATGTACATATTGCCATTATTTAATGTTATTAAAGCAGACCCATACGTTCCATTAGGATAAGGCGTCGTTGAGTTAAAAATCAGTCTATTTATAGAACTAACTGATGTTAGCAATAGATTACATCCCGATGTAAAGGATGATGTAGAACTGCTATTGGCGACCAAGTTTAAAGTATTCGCACTAGTATAGAATTGAGTTCCTTCATTTCCACCGCACGATTGGGTCCCAAGAAGGTATCCGTTAAACCATCCCGATTGATAATTAGTTGTGAAGCCAACCAATTTATTATTAGCTCGAATTATTTCTTTGTATTAGGCTGAACTAGTACCACTTGATCAATTCCGGAATACAGAGTCAATAGAGGACTTAATGTTTGTATTGTCTGAGCTTTAGTAGCAATAATTAACCCACCATCGTCATTACCTCGATAAATAGAAATCATTTCCTTATTTGCAGTTCCACCGTAGAATCTAATGCAGTTTGAGGCAACTGATCCTAAACCCATCACTCCCATTCCATTAGAATCTAGTGCCATGGTTCTAGAAGATTGAAAGGTACCTAATGTTGTAGCTTGATTGTAATTTAGTTGAGTGGCAGTAGCTGTCATTGCAGTCGAGTTAAGATTCAATGTTGTATACGTCATATCCAGAGTACTACTAGCGGGCTGAATTGTTGTTGTTGTAATTGTGGGCGTTGAAACAGATGCAGACGCAGTAAAATCGCGAGTGCATGATAAATCACGCAGTCCTGATAGACGTTACTAGAATTAGTAACAAGAGCTTTGCTTGCATCAGCTCCTCCTTCAGTGATATTGATGTAGTAATCTTGGTTGAAGGTAGTACCATTGAATTTCAAGCTAGGGATGTTGAGACCAGTTCCTGCCATATCCAAAGTCAGGTTAGTTAGTGTCCCAACCGATGTGATATTTGATTGAGAAGCCGTCTGTAGCGTTCCAGTTAAGTTTGTTGATGATAAAGATGCTAAGCCTGTAAGTGATCGTGACGCGCCAGTAAATGTCAGGTTTCCTCTAATAGTAAGACCTGATAACGTTCCTACAGATGTAATATTTGTCTGAGCAGCTGTCGATAGTGTTCCAGTTAATGTAGCGGCCGACAGTGTTCCACTGAGTGTTAAATCTACGATACCACTCGTTATAGATCCAGATGAGTTGAGGACCAATGCTTTTGAGTTTTGACCAGTGCCACCTGTGATTCCGAGAACATAGTCCGGAGCTGAAGTTATCGCAGACCCATTTACAGTCAAACTGGAACAGCTGAGAGCTCGTATACCTGCAACATCCTTGTTAGCACCTGGTACAAGGGCTACTCCTTGTGTTGCTGTGCCAGCAGTGATACCAGTAGGATATGGTAGTTTCTTCCAAGATAAAGTGCCTGGGCGTAGTCATAGGTTAGAAAGCCGCTTGCATCTAACGAAAGATAGATTGCAGGGTTGTAGATGGTTGATTTGAAAATTGGCTGGGGATAGGAAAAACCAGAACTCATTTTGTCTGAAGCTATATAGATTAAACGATAATCATGAGCGGTATCCCCGATTTCGGTGCTTCACTACCAAAGAAGTTCAAATCAGCTTCAATGGGCGATATCTCGGCATTGAATATCAAAGCTTTGTTCAGAATGATTGTCCTTGGTCCATCGTTTAGTGGGAAAAACAACCTCTGTATGTTCATCCTAAAACATTCACCACATGTGTTTGCGCATCTGACCATTATTGCTCGTAATCCTCATCAGGAGCTATACGAGGATCTTCGTGACAAACTGGATGGATTCATCACATTCGCAGACCCTGATTCCCCACCAAGTGTTGATCAAGTACGCAGAACTCCGCTAAACTCAAATAAACCTGAGCTTGTAATCATAGATGACTACTCTAACGACAAGCTACTCCAGAAGAATCTGTTTAGTCATTACTTCACTCGAGGGAGACACTTCAAACTAAGTACCATATTCCTTAGCCATAGCTACTTTGCCACGGATAAGATGATACGGCTAAATTCAGAGTATGTATCGATTCTTAAGGCGAATCCCAAGCGCGATTTAGCAATGGTAGTGAAGGATTTTAACATTCCTGGTGTTGATGAACGGTCAATCGCTTATTACTATAACCGAGCCACTGAGCGCAAGGGGCAAATGCTCTTCGTTGATTCAGTCAAGGGTCAAATCAGATACAACTTCGGTCGCCCCATTAACACTGACGAGTAATTACAATTCAACATAAGTTTTGGTCTATTTCATATACATCAAGATGGCATCGTTTGTCAAACTCGATAGCACCAATCTCGTTCAGGACGGCTACAATTCCACGTGGAAATGTAGTTTCCCAGGTTCTGCGGCTGATTTTAAATATGTCACTTGTGCGGTTCAGTCGATATCAATGTACAACAGTGAATACAACATCGATTCACTTCAATTCTGGAATAACTCGTTTAAAATAGAAGCACCGACTGCTGCAACTACTTCTACTATCAGTATTACCCTCCCTGATGGTATTTACACGTATGCGGATATCAGTCGAAGCATTCAGACAGCTCTAGTGAATGCTGGAGCCTATTTGATTGACGCATCGGGAAATAACGTGTTCTACATCCAGCTGAGTGAGAACAGTGTGTATTATGCTGCTCAGTTTGATTTTAGTGCGACTCCAACGAGTCTCCCAACGGGCTACAGTCGCCCTGCTGCTGGTCTATACAGCTCTGGTGGTACGGGCTTACCTACTACAACCCGTGTACCACGTGTTATCATCGATAATGCTGCATTTGGTAAGGTTGTCGGTCTGACGAGTGGTACTTACCCTGCTTCTCCTGCTACTGTAGCAAGTGCTCAACTATCGAATATTATTCCTCAGATCCATCCTACTTCGAGCTATATCGTACGATGTGACATCATTAGGAATGAATACGTAGCCAGTGGTGATATTCTAAGTGCATTCGATCGAGGAGATGCTTCTGTAGGTCAATTGATCTCATATAAGCCAAGTCAGTACGCGTGGATGAACTGTCACAATGGTTCTCGTTCTTCCCTTACGATTAGTATTTATAACCAAAACGATCAGAAGGTTAAGTTCCGCGATACTTCTGTTTCCATCATGCTTTTACTGAGACCAAAAAAATAAGTTGACCGTATCTATTTTTTCTTACAATCTAAAGCTTCCTCCGGTCTTCCGCTTAGCTCGGACTGCAGCCATCTTAGCCTTCATTTCAGGGGACCCTTCGCTGGCCTTTTACTCTTAGGTACACCAACACCATAGTGACGACGGACTTCACCTCGCAGGGATTTGATGAGATTTTCGTGCTCCGGCTTGGTTGCTTTGGAAAGAAGATACTTTTCGCCAGCATCGACAGCATCTGTTAGGACCCCCTTACGTTTAGCATACGATATGGCATTCTTCGCCGCCTTCTTGACATCACCTACAGAAACGCGACCACCTGCCGCAGCCGTCCCTTTCCCCGCATCGTCATCACTATCGTAAACACCAATACCTGTCATTGATTTAATAGCTGCACGAACTGGGATTCCAGCCTGTGGGGCTCCGAGGGCAGTAGTTAGAGCAGGGACTGCAGCATCGACAGCACGCGAGAGTATTCCGCTATCCTTAGCAAATTTGAACGCCGACTTGATCCCTCCCCATACTTTACTCCAAATGGAACCACCTTGAGCTCGCTTGTACCCTTTTGACCTCGTGTTTGGTGATGTCAAGCCGAACACCGCGGCCGGCTTTGCGTGCTTTGAGCGCCTTTTCGTAAGACGTAGGGTGAAGGTGGATAACCGAACCAGTACCCTTAAGTTCGTCAGCTGTCAGACTGAGCTTACCAGTCTTGAATGCTTTGGTCAGCTTCCGCTCTGGGACATCGCTTGAAATCGTTAATTCACGATACATGATTGCTATATTCCCTGAAACAAATATTATTCTAGAATGGTCAAATTCAGATCTTTCATCTTCTTGAATACATCTGGTTGGTTATGCTGTTTTGAATAGAGCCAAAGAAGGCAGAACGGACCACAATAGTCGCCATAGATTCCTTGGTATTGCTTGGTGTTGTACCTTTTGATTCCATACTTACGTGGAGGTCCTTCACCCATACTGTCGAAATATTCTCCGTTGTAGACAGCCGTCCAATGCCCAACATCCAATGTAGAAGAATTAGATATGAACCTTTCTTTGCGAGTGGTTTTGTAATCTCACTGGATTCATGAATATCATCAAGATGTACGCCTAATCTCTCGGCGAGCTCTATAAGATCATGATCACTGGTAATAGGCTTGATAAGGTCTGTCATAATATTTAATTTCTGAAAACTATATTGAGGAACATATAGATTCAACAATGTCTGAAACACAACTCTCCGACCAATACCTGTACCAAAGCTCGCTCAAGAGCGATCCAGAAATCAAGGTATCTTCCGGCAAGCGTGTGCCCTTTGTTATCGATCTTAATCAGGGATCGTACCAGAATGGTGTTATTACGATTGATGCTACGGCTCAGCTGAAATGGAAGTGAGGGATTTGCTTCGCTTCGAGATGCTTACATCATGCTTCCTTACAAGGTCTCGATGAAGAATGGTGCTACTGCTCAGTCGGCTGCTGCAAACCGTTTCTGTGCTACGCTGAAGTGTGGCAACTGGAACGTCATCGATTCGATGTCCTTGGAATTGAATGGTAAGACTATTGTCAGTATGGCTGACTACAAGCTCTTCTGGAACAACATTCGCGCTCAAACTGGATACAGTGCTCAATATGTTGAGAAGCACGGTGCTGAATCATTCCTTTACCCTGACGCTGCCCAATCAGTACTTCACAGTTCAGCTACCTCCTCCACTACTAGTGATGGATACACGAACACTACTGCATTCTCTTCTACGTTCGCCACTACTGCACCATCTGGTGGTGCCTCTATCGTTAACGATGGTCTTGTAAAGCGACTCCTATCAAATCCTCCTTCTGCTGGTTCTGATTTCAGCACCTCTTGGCCTTCGCTTGGAGCCGCTGCTGCTTCTACCACCATTGCTAATCAGACCGCGCGCGGCGCCTTCGTAGCTGGCACTGTTAATGCAATCATGGGTACGTGGAACTACATGCTTAAGATTAAGCTTGTTGACCTTCACCCGATATTTAAGGAGCTTCATCTAATGGCCAACCCCCAGATTCGACTTCGTTTTTGCGTAAATCAGGGCGTTGCTGCGGTTGCCGTAGATGCTACTAAGGGTATGTCGCTAACAAGCACCACGCTATCCAGTGGTAACACATGCCCCGGTAATGGTTGCTGCGTCTTCCACCGGTAATCCAATGGCTGGCGTTCTTGCTGCTTCTGCTGGATTCAGTATTGCATGGGGTGCTGTTGTAAACTCACTTGAACCTAATATTGATGGCACATACATGCCTTTCACGACTGCTCGCTTTATGTACCTTTCGTCCATCTTGAAAATCCCCAGGCGATTATCTCGAAGCCTGTTAAGAAGGTACGCTTCAACGATTGTTATGCTCAGTGGTTCTACCAACGTGCTGGTACGGTAAACAGTCCACACAACTAAATGCCGTTTTCGACCTACAACTATCGGCGAGTGTCAAGAATGCCAAGTACGTCATTCTACTCCCGTTTGCTGAGCAGACAAGCAGTTTTGCTGCTGCCGCCGCCGTTCCAGAGTCCTTTTGATAGTGCTCCTTGGACCCTACATCCTGGTTCTTCGATTCGCAACTTCAATGTTCGCATCGGTTCTACTCAGTGCTTTGATATCTCCCATGATTATGACTTCCACCAGTTTACCAACGAGGCTGCTAAGATCAGTGCAATCAATGGTGATCTGACTCCAGAACTTGTCAATGGTCTGCTGGACTACCAGGCGTGGTCGCTAACTAACCGTGTTCTCATTGCTGATGTATCGCGTCTAACTGAGACGGATGTTCCGCAGGCGATTCAGGTTCAGGGTGTTAACGCTGGTTGCCAGGGCGTTAATATGCTCGTTTTGGTAATTAGTGAGCAGGAACTAAGCTACGACAGACTAACTGGAGAGGTGCTTGACTTTACCACTGCTTGAGCTTCATATTTAATAAACATTTGAGTTAAAAATAGGTATTGGTATATAGATACCATGTCCACACAGATTTCTTTCGGCAAGCACAAAGGTTCCACCATTGAGGAGATCTTGACAAGGATCCCAGCTATTGTCGCTGGCTCCGTTCTCAGGAAATGCTAATTGGCGGTCTTGATTCTGATATTGCAAAATTTCTCGCGAGTAAGTTCGCGGATGGATCCGACGACAGATCGTACTTACTTAATTTTGGTAAGTACAAGGGCAAGTCAGTGAAACAAGTGCTTACTCTCAATAAGGAATATTTGCACTGGCTCCGATCGTGTAAGTTCGCCACGGAAAAGGCCCCTAAGCTATGTGCTGCTATTGACGGAGTATTGCTTCAAAATTGATCTGATAAATATATAAATCCATTTGATTATTAGTGATCACTACATGATCTTTCGATTTTTTTTTCACGTTAACATTTACACTGAACCCCATTGAATTTATATGCGACTGCTTCTGACGCGTTGTGATGATCCTCATGCTTTCATACTCTCTAGAAGACCCGTCGTTATTTTAACCATCTGGTGTTGTGGAAGCGCTAGCCCTAATCTCCTTGCTAAATTTAATTAAGAAAAAAAAATGACGCTCTGATGTGCTGCACCCCACTACTATCGCCGCTACTGCAACTTCAGAGTGTCCTGTTCCAAGGTGTGTCCTGAAGCTGTTACGAAGTCTCTCACAGGTAAGCAGCTTCTGGTCGAACTAAACTTGTTTCTCCTTACTCCAAAAGTGTTCTGCTCTCTTGTCTGCCAACTTCGCTTGCACTCTTCAGTGCAGATTCGACTCTGGGCTGCTAACCAGCCGCTTCCTACTCAATAAAAACTCACAGTCAGCAGCTATTCTTCTCTTCAAGCCCTGTCGCTGCATCCTAATGCCTTGTCCTACACACCAGCGTCACGGACAGCTCACTTCAACTCGAGTAGCTTGATCCACGCTGTAACACGCCGCCCTCCGATGACTTGTCGTCGGAATCACCACTTGCTTGAGTCACGACCAAGCTGAGTGCGTGCATACTCGGCTCTACGAGTTTCACGCGGTGTCAACGGAGCTTCCGGCTGCATGCCCAGCAAACGCACCATCTTGTTCAGTCGCATTGAGTTCAGCGGCTTGGTAAATCGATCTGCAGGATTGTTTTCACCGTCGATCTTCCATAACTGCGCGCCACTTGCTCCCTTACATAATGGTACCGCAGTTCAATATGACGAGTTTTCCGACTATAAGTCGGATGTGCTGCCAGCGCCAATGCAGCTTGATTGTCGATACCCAAAGCAAAATGCACACTGAAATTTGGCACAATTTCCATCTCCACGTTGGCAAGAGCACGTCTCTCCTCTCCTGACAAGCGCAGCAATATATTCTGCTTCCGCAGTACTCTGTGCCACGACACTCTGCCGCCGCGCCGCCCAAGCCGTTGGGCCTCCTGCCACGCTCATTACGTAACCAGTGACGCTCTTCTGAGTGTCAGGACAATTTCCCCAGTCAGCGTCGCAGTACCCATCAACTTTCACAACCTCAGAAGATCTTCCTTTCTCCGAACGTTTGAAATAAAGCGCACGATCAACTGTAGCAGCGAGATATCTCAAAATTCGCTTTAATGCACCACCGTGAGCACAAGTTGGGTGCTCCGTAAATCTGCTCAGGTAGCCAACACAATAAGCTAGATCGGGACGAGTGCTGATCGCAAGGTACATTAGCGACCCAATCGCTGCACGGTTATCGATCCCAGGCTCCTTGTCCCCTTCGGTGGACACTTGCAGCTTGAGATTTGTCTCCATTGCCGAACGAGATCCCCGTGCGTTCTCAAATCCGAACCGCTGCAAAACATTTTTCGCTACTTACTGTGATGTAACCGCACTCCGCCGTCATCCGACTTAACTTAAATCCCCAAGAAGTTGTGCAGGCGCCCTTGGTCTTTAATACCATACTTCGTGTTCAGATCCGCGAAGAACTGCTTCTTCCACTCCTCACTATTAGTGCCACACACTAAATCATCGACGTACACTAACAAAATAGTAGTCACGCCGCCCTCGGAGCTCGAATACAAGCACGGCTCCGTTGTACTTTGACTCCAGCATTATTCAACCAACCACTTGTGCAACTCGTCGTTCCACTCCTTACCGCTCTGATACAACCCGTACAAAGCGTTCTTTACCCAACAACACTCTTCAGGGTGTAATTGAGCAATTTGACAACGACCCAAACTCGACCTGTGCTGCGTTGGTCAATAGTACGGGGGAACCTGGCATCACTTCACCGTCATTCACTTTGCGAGCTGTGCTGGGCGGTGCGCTGATGGATGCGAATACTCGAACTCTTATTCCCCCGGTTGTTTACCGGCTTGAACGTTATGCTCCTGAGGATGTGGACGTTTTGACGCAATTCTTCACGACTATCCGTGCAAACAATAATGCCAAGACTCAAGACAGCGCGTTCGAATCGTCACTGGTCCAGGACCTCATTGTGTACTCGGAGATCTGGGAAACACCAATGCCATCTATGAAGGAGATGGAAGCTCGATTTACGAACACAAAGATGAGTATGGTGGTGGGGTTGCATTGCTGGGCTCGCAGTACTGTGCATTCTCGAAAGAAAAATCAACGTCATGTGACGAGTTCAACGTCAGCAACTACGAGAGCAATGGCATCGTGTACAAGCGCGACCAGTACTGGAACAAGACTGCTACGGTTCCTAGACAAGCCAGAGTTCTGCTGCTGAGTGGTAAGCTCGACCCTCAGACGCCCGACAAATACGCTGAGTCCTTGTTGAATGCACTTGGTGGCGAGAAGAAGGAGCTCGTCGCTTTCGAGTATGCTACGCACGGCACCATTATGACGACGCCGATGGTTGCGGCTAACCCGTGGAATGACGCCTGCGGAATGAAGGTGCTTGCATCGTACGTGCGCAATGGTGGTGATCTCGAGCGCTTGGATAAGTCGTGTGTGAACGAAATGCCGGCTTACAATCTGACCACGCCGGATACCTACTGGTACACCTTCTTGGGCACAGAGGATGCTTACGACGGCGTGTACAAACTCAAGCTTGACTTCGAACGCGTAGACTGGACTACAGTAGCAGAGTGTTATTGAGGCTCAAACGACCAGCAATACGAAAGATAGACGGAGGTGCTTCTTCACTACCACAACCTGTTTTTATTTAGGGTTTGGGGTCCGTCTGAGTCCTCGAGTCACAACTTACTCGTTCGATTGGAAACCTACCGTGATGGAGCTTCGCGGGTTAGAAGGGAGGTTGCCGGTGCTGCCTTTTGGCGCCAACACGTGGAGATCAATCAGTGATAAAGCGACTCAACAACAGAGGAAGGAAGAAATTCGTTTGGTAATACAGATTATCAAACAGGCGGTTTTAAAGTTGCAAGTTAAGGGCATCAGGCGGACCCCAAACCGAATTATTTTCAAAACTAGGACCCCAAATCGGATTTCCCTTTTATTTATCGAATCACTAAAACTTCGATTATTGCCTACGTCTACAATGTAAACTAAACAGAAAGCTATCTTCGAAGGTATATTGCCGTATGCGACATGCCAATCGGAAATTAGACCAATTTTATTGACGGGTTAACCCCACTTAGCAAAAGGACCAAACATCGATTTCTGTTTTAAACTCAGTCCCTTTGGGAGCAGAACTCGTAGGACAAATAAAAACGCGCCCACCAGCGCGGGATGGAAACTTCAACTTCCACGCTCTGGAACACACACAAACGGCCGCCAATTCGCGCTCTATCGCCAGTAGTGGGGTGCAGCACATAATGGCGGCATTTTTTTTATTGATTAAATTTATCAAGGAGAATAGGTGTAGCCGTCTCTACCGCCCAGCTGTCGATTTCACCGACGCAACCTCGCGACTAGCTTAGAGCTCAAGAAGACATTCGTTGCAGCTCAAGCGTCCGCACAACTGCTCGTCCAGGTCAGATCTTAAAGATGACGCTATGCAGCGTTTTTTATTTCGCGGGATTACGGTCAAGGGTCTTCGTGAAGCCATTTCTATTGGTCAGAATCTGTTGTGACTTTTGATCAATAGTGACCCGCTACAGAAACAGAAAGTTCTTTTTCTCTCATTCGAGAATCTGCCGGTTCGAGGGAAGATGGTAAAGCTCTTGTGTTCAATCGTTGGTGTGGCGGGAAGCGCGTTCCCTGTGGATATCGACGCGAGCCAGTTGGTGGGGGACTTGAAGGACGCGATCAAGGCGAAGAAGAAGAACACGATCCAGTGCGACGCAGATGAACTGCAGCTCTTCCTGGCGAAGAAGGACGGCACGTGGCTGACTGAAAACGAGGTGCTGGAAGGCGTGAGTGACACCAGTGGTCTGACGCCGTTGAATTTTGCGGGAGCGCCACTCAGCTTGGTTGGCTTATCGGAGGAAGACGTGCAGATCCAAGTCACGAAGGAAGATGTTGCAGCTGGAAAGGTCCCTGTCCACGTGCTGGTGGTGGTTCCAAAACTGGTCGAGGAGGATGGCTTATGGAGCGCGAAAGACTTGGCTAACGTGGATCCTCAAGTTCAAGCACAAATATGGAAGTCAGTTGTCAGAATTTCATCGGAACATGTATGCTCGGGAACAGCGCTGGTTGTGGATCGAACGCCGACGCATTTGTATCTGTTGACGAACTTGCACCTGTGGATTGACGCTACATTCTCTGAGCATTTAAGTGCTGACTTCAAGAGTGAGATCAAACGGTATCTGAGACTTCACCCCAAGCTGAAAACGGGTGGTAGCAAAAGGAAGGGAGGCGATGTTGCTATGCAACCACGTCGCAAATCCCAACGGACGTTAGGGAAGAAAACACCAGTTGTGTCAGACAAACCTCAGGTTGTGGTGGAGCAGCTCCTTCCCGATGCCACGAATTTGGACGAAATCCTCCGATTCAGCCTCGACTGTGACACATGTTGGCGTAGTTCAGCTGCATTCGACTTTGCAATTTTCCAAGTTGCCCTGCCACACGAAGACTTCAAGCTCGTTCGATGTAAAACGTCCGTTGCGGTATTTGCCACAATGGGTGTTCACGTGTTTGGATTCCCTGGTGCTCCAAGATCACAACTTTGATCACCCCTACGCCATCATTCCAGCTGAAGTCACTGGCTGGAGCGGAAACACAATGACTCTCTCATCTTTGTCAGCTCCTGGTCTCTCTGGAAGTGCTATTGTGTGCACCAAAGGGGAGTTCCAGTGGGATATATTGGTGGTGGATTTGATGGGTCGGCGAAAACGAGCGATATCAATCGTATGGCTTCACATTTCATGGAATTCCCCGACTTGCCGTCTTTGTTGCCGCCCGTTACCGAAGGTGAAACAAAGGATGAATTGTGATTCGTACAACGCCAAGTAGTGAGTGCATCTACAAGCTTTTTTCACCAAGTGTATTTGATTAGTTGCACTGGTTGCGATTGATTTGCATGTGATCAAAATGAACTTCATTTGAGTCGCTCATTCAATCACTTTTATTTCTGATAAATATAAAGTTAGTAATATAAAGTACAATGGCATACACACCTGAACAGTATCAACGTCATAAGGAGCGCCCCAAAAGCGCTACTACCTTAAGACGCGGGAGGCTCGCTTAGCGTACCAGAAAGGGTACGACGAGAAGAACAGAGATCAGATTCGTGCTCGTAAGCGAAAGCCAAAAGACGAACTTAACGAAAGAGAACTTAACACGGAAACCGAAGTTAGCTAATTAATTAAAAAAAAATTCGCAGATAAAAAGTCAACCTTGATATAGCTAATGGCAGACAACACCACGCTGAAGATCTTGATCGACGCACTCGTAGATCTGAGTCAGTATCACTCTTCGGGGTGGTACTGGGATGCGATTAAGAAGAGATGGGTCCAAGTATGCAAGACCCTGATCTATCCGTGCCCCGCGTACTATCCGAACGTTGTGGACCGTTGCTATTGTAACACCCCATCAAGAGGCACTTCCTAATCATCGATAAGGATCAGAATCATCACTTCGTTGGTTCTGAGTGCGCCAAACGCTTTGGTGGGCACTACAAAGTCTGCCTTGAATGCCAAAACCGGTATCGAGGTAGTTATAAGTACTGTAAGGACTGCCGAGAGCGTGGCTTAACATCGTTTAGCGATGAGAAGCTAAGCTTCGGAAAATATAAGAGGAGAAAGCCTAAGAGTCTCTTAGGAGTTGATGATTCGTATATTCGGTTCCTTTTCGAGTGCACCACTGTGTCTGATCCCTCAAAGAGGGATTTAGCTCACTATTTGCTACCAAGAACGACTGTTGGCTTCGGAAAGTACCGTGATAAGACGTTCGAGTGGGTCAAGGCTAACGACAAAAATTACTTTTTTGGCTCCAGGGCCTTGACAAGGCTTATGCTAAGTATCTCTGAATTGATTAATTTCGAAATTTTTGTCGGGGCTAAGATATAAAGTCAATCCTGACACAAGATCCAACAGATATAAAGTCAAGTCCACCGGATTATTATTGCCACACCTATATAGCAAACATGTTTGCATACGAGCTTGAAGGACTAAAGCGATTAAAAATTCAAGCTATTAAATGGGGTAGCAGTTATCGAGTTGAGGTGCGCGGAAAAACTGGGAAGATGGTTTATGTCAGCAATCTATCCCGCCCGAGCAACCAAAAGCTAGTAGCTAAGCAATACAAAGTTAGTGTCGATAAGTTGAAGAAGCACATCTCTCCCGACTATAAGACCGACCCAAAGTACCGTTTCTATAAGGGTAAACAGATGGAATCACACCTCTACGAGGGAATTCAGCCTGCTGAGTTCTACGATAAGCTCGAAAACGCTCTTGCTAGTCAAAAGAAAGCCTTCAAGATCAACATTGCTCTTGGATACGATCTAATTAGCAAAACCGAGGATAGCTTCACACAATACTGGCATCCCAATCTCGCAAATACTAACGTATTTGAGAAACCTGTTGCTATCAATAGCAAAGCCGATATCCGTAAGAAGGTTATTTCTGAGATTCGATCGATGGAGTTGGCGGACAAGCTGAACTATCCTAGCTCTGGCTACAAGCTGAAGGCAATTACTGGGTTTAAGATCTACATCTATCATCGTAATCATGCCCTAGGTGATAGCGAAATCGTTATTCCTAAGATTATACGCGATAACAGGCATGTAATCAACTTCCCAAAGACTAACAACAAGTGCGTCTTCCACTGCGTTGCATGGCACTTACTGGGGGGATAGTAAGAAAGATCCTCGTAGAATTCAGGCTCAGGTGAAGGAAGTATTCAAGCGTTACTGCTCCTACAAGGGGGGTTAGCTATACGTTGGGTCTCTTCCGTAGCTGTAAGCCAGTCGACCTTCTACAGCTCGACGAGCTTGAAGGATGCTTCCAGCTATCCATAAACGTCTATTCTATGGATGTGGATACTGGAAAAGTAGACTGCATACGTCGCTCCGATAACGACTACGAGACTATCCACATTCTCTCTCACGATAACCACGCTCTATACATCAAATACATTGACATGCTCCAATGCAAATATCAATGCTCTTAAGTGTGAGACGGTGTTTGTAAGCTCTGCCAAGCTGCGTAATCACACGAAGAATAAATGTGAGCTGGTGAACATTGAGAGCTTCCCAGCGAAGCCAACAATATATAGCCCGGCTCAAAACGCGATTAGGTCGATGCTTACGAAGTACTCCATCAGATCCACTGACCAGTATCTTGATCATTTCATCGTATATGATTTTGAGGCTATTCTCAAGCCGACGCAGTAGAGCATGGGGAGAATACCACGTTCACCAACGAACATATCCCTGTATCAGTATCGGTAGCTGATAGCTTAACTGAGGAGGTGCGCTGCTTTGTAAGTGATGACCCGAAAGCGTTGTTTACGGATATGTTCAAGTACATTGGGAATGTGGTGGTCAAGATTCAGCAATACAATGTCGATAAGTATGAGCCCCTTCTGCGGAAAATCATTGCTGCTCACGGGTTGACAGGTATGGAGATCCCAGGGGTCGACCTAGGTAAAACCTACACTATGTCAGATGTGGACAGCTTGATTGAGGGAGGAAAATATGGTAGCTTCTTTGACTTCCACAACAGTATTGGCTTTGGGAAGCAGAGGTCCGATTCGGAGCCAGCACCAAAATTTAAGGGTCCAGTGTGACCGAGTCGGCGTCCGGGGTTGCTGACTAGGGCTTAGCACAATTCAATATCATATTGATTGGGTACGCAAAACTTGTCCTATTAATAATTGGGTTATTTTATTATTTTTCAGCATCACCATGATAGCAGGTTTCAACTCTTTTGTATGGCTGAAGCGCTTCGGTTTGGGATGCTATCTCAAGTTAAATAAAATATTCAATCACCTTGCTTTCACACGATAGTTTTGCATGATCTAGCTCTAAGCTGTGTGTTAACGAAGATTCAGGAGATTCTTTAGCAGCATAACAACAAAATATATTTATTGTGAGAGTTAAGATCCCTTCCGACTTAAACCGATGGTGGTGACTAGAAAAGGTGTAAAATCTCATTCAGAATACTACTTTAGCGAGCCTATGATCCAACGTCCTCTAAATATTAGAAATGGGCAGCATAAAGCGGTTTCCTGGAAAGAGTTGATGAAGAATATCAGATGGATGGATACATTTACTTCACTATTGAATGGACTTGAAGAAATCGAGCATTATTTAAACGACAAAGGAGACCACGACGAAAATCCTCTCCCAATGGATGAGAAAGAAGCTTCTGCTTATCTCAGTGAGAAGAAGCAGGACAAGGTTCGTCGCAAGAATCTCGAGGATAATTTTGCAATTATTAATGAAGCTATTCTCAAGACTGTTCATGACATTAAGCGACAAAGTATTGAGGAGTATGAACACGATGATCAGATGCAAAAAGCTTCACGATGCTTCTGAAGCTGCATTCAAAGAGTATGGAGAAGCTCTGACACGCTTAGAAGAAGCAAAGAAAGTAGTGAAAACATCGAATAGTAAACCCGCACGATCGGCGTTGAGGGCGGCAACGTCTGCGATGAAAGCGACAAAGGCAGTCTACATTTCTAAATTCCAGCGATATAATGATGCCCTTCGTGATAAGGAGAAACGAGAACATACTACTGATGATTCGCAATCTGCTGGCAATGAATTGTTGGCCGGAGGGACTTCGCCCGCTCCGATCAGGCGTAAATTAAAGGGTCGTGGTCTGAGAGGTGCTGGTATTACTCCTCTCGAAGGTGTAGTTCGCCGCTCCCAAACCTACAACCTGAACGAAATTCAAGGCCCAGCTACCCCTTCCGCGTACGTTTATCGCCAGTTGGGGAGCAAGTATATCCTAATCCCCGATCTCGATTCTAAAACCCTTGTCATTGTACAACCAAATCGACGAAAATGTGGACCTAAGCGGGAAATCAGCGATGGTCTTCAAGCCTTGATTCGAACTCTTGCGTTCAAGAAACAAATTGATCAGGCAGCGTATGATAAGCTCAGTATCGACGATAAAAAATTGTTCAAGGAAATCCTTGCTATCACTCATCTTCAGTATAACTTCCACGATCGTCTTGTCCTATCGTTGAAACCAAGCCACCACGTTTTAGGAAGTAAGCTACACCGCTACCGCTTGAATCAATAGATTGACTTACATTGATAGCAACCTGCAATCCTGCTGTAGGTGAAGCCGTACCAACACCAACTCTTTCAGCATTCGTACCTCCCAGTATCGTTAGTCTACGAGTATTATTAGTCATCAAGACAAAATCATTATTTGAAAGCGTACCAAAATACGCTCCGTTGGTACTAGTAGAACTAGCTCCATCATGTAATTGTATACCAAAATTAATAGGCGAAGAAGCATTAGAAGATTCACAGAAATTGGCATGTCGTAGTTAGTGCTACCATCATTGAATGAGTTAGAGCATTTAATGTACATATTGCCATTATTTAATGTTATTAAAGCAGACCCATACGTTCCATTAGGATAAGGCGTCGTTGAGTTAAAAATCAGTCTATTTATAGAACTAACTGATGTTAGCAATAGATTACATCCCGATGTAAAGGATGATGTAGAACTGCTATTGGCGACCAAGTTTAAAGTATTCGCACTAGTATAGAATTGAGTTCCTTCATTTCCACCGCACGATTGGGTCCCAAGAAGGTATCCGTTAAACCATCCCGATTGATAATTAGTTGTGAAGCCAACCAATTTATTATTAGCTCGAATTATTTCTTTGTATTAGGCTGAACTAGTACCACTTGATCAATTCCGGAATACAGAGTCAATAGAGGACTTAATGTTTGTATTGTCTGAGCTTTAGTAGCAATAATTAACCCACCATCGTCATTACCTCGATAAATAGAAATCATTTCCTTATTTGCAGTTCCACCGTAGAATCTAATGCAGTTTGAGGCAACTGATCCTAAACCCATCACTCCCATTCCATTAGAATCTAGTGCCATGGTTCTAGAAGATTGAAAGGTACCTAATGTTGTAGCTTGATTGTAATTTAGTTGAGTGGCAGTAGCTGTCATTGCAGTCGAGTTAAGATTCAATGTTGTATACGTCATATCCAGAGTACTACTAGCGGGCTGAATTGTTGTTGTTGTAATTGTGGGCGTTGAAACAGATGCAGACGCAGTAAAATCGCGAGTGCATGATAAATCACGCAGTCCTGATAGACGTTACTAGAATTAGTAACAAGAGCTTTGCTTGCATCAGCTCCTCCTTCAGTGATATTGATGTAGTAATCTTGGTTGAAGGTAGTACCATTGAATTTCAAGCTAGGGATGTTGAGACCAGTTCCTGCCATATCCAAAGTCAGGTTAGTTAGTGTCCCAACCGATGTGATATTTGATTGAGAAGCCGTCTGTAGCGTTCCAGTTAAGTTTGTTGATGATAAAGATGCTAAGCCTGTAAGTGATCGTGACGCGCCAGTAAATGTCAGGTTTCCTCTAATAGTAAGACCTGATAACGTTCCTACAGATGTAATATTTGTCTGAGCAGCTGTCGATAGTGTTCCAGTTAATGTAGCGGCCGACAGTGTTCCACTGAGTGTTAAATCTACGATACCACTCGTTATAGATCCAGATGAGTTGAGGACCAATGCTTTTGAGTTTTGACCAGTGCCACCTGTGATTCCGAGAACATAGTCCGGAGCTGAAGTTATCGCAGACCCATTTACAGTCAAACTGGAACAGCTGAGAGCTCGTATACCTGCAACATCCTTGTTAGCACCTGGTACAAGGGCTACTCCTTGTGTTGCTGTGCCAGCAGTGATACCAGTAGGATATGGTAGTTTCTTCCAAGATAAAGTGCCTGGGCGTAGTCATAGGTTAGAAAGCCGCTTGCATCTAACGAAAGATAGATTGCAGGGTTGTAGATGGTTGATTTGAAAATTGGCTGGGGATAGGAAAAACCAGAACTCATTTTGTCTGAAGCTATATAGATTAAACGATAATCATGAGCGGTATCCCCGATTTCGGTGCTTCACTACCAAAGAAGTTCAAATCAGCTTCAATGGGCGATATCTCGGCATTGAATATCAAAGCTTTGTTCAGAATGATTGTCCTTGGTCCATCGTTTAGTGGGAAAAACAACCTCTGTATGTTCATCCTAAAACATTCACCACATGTGTTTGCGCATCTGACCATTATTGCTCGTAATCCTCATCAGGAGCTATACGAGGATCTTCGTGACAAACTGGATGGATTCATCACATTCGCAGACCCTGATTCCCCACCAAGTGTTGATCAAGTACGCAGAACTCCGCTAAACTCAAATAAACCTGAGCTTGTAATCATAGATGACTACTCTAACGACAAGCTACTCCAGAAGAATCTGTTTAGTCATTACTTCACTCGAGGGAGACACTTCAAACTAAGTACCATATTCCTTAGCCATAGCTACTTTGCCACGGATAAGATGATACGGCTAAATTCAGAGTATGTATCGATTCTTAAGGCAAATCCCAAGCGCGATTTAGCAATGGTAGTGAAGGATTTTAACATTCCTGGTGTTGATGAACGGTCAATCGCTTATTACTATAACCGAGCCACTGAGCGCAAGGGGCAAATGCTCTTCGTTGATTCAGTCAAGGGTCAAATCAGATACAACTTCGGTCGCCCCATTAACACTGACGAGTAATTACAATTCAACATAAGTTTTGGTCTATTTCATATACATCAAGATGGCATCGTTTGTCAAACTCGATAGCACCAATCTCGTTCAGGACGGCTACAATTCCACGTGGAAATGTAGTTTCCCAGGTTCTGCGGCTGATTTTAAATATGTCACTTGTGCGGTTCAGTCGATATCAATGTACAACAGTGAATACAACATCGATTCACTTCAATTCTGGAATAACTCGTTTAAAATAGAAGCACCGACTGCTGCAACTACTTCTACTATCAGTATTACCCTCCCTGATGGTATTTACACGTATGCGGATATCAGTCGAAGCATTCAGACAGCTCTAGTGAATGCTGGAGCCTATTTGATTGACGCATCGGGAAATAACGTGTTCTACATCCAGCTGAGTGAGAACAGTGTGTATTATGCTGCTCAGTTTGATTTTAGTGCGACTCCAACGAGTCTCCCAACGGGCTACAGTCGCCCTGCTGCTGGTCTATACAGCTCTGGTGGTACGGGCTTACCTACTACAACCCGTGTACCACGTGTTATCATCGATAATGCTGCATTTGGTAAGGTTGTCGGTCTGACGAGTGGTACTTACCCTGCTTCTCCTGCTACTGTAGCAAGTGCTCAACTATCGAATATTATTCCTCAGATCCATCCTACTTCGAGCTATATCGTACGATGTGACATCATTAGGAATGAATACGTAGCCAGTGGTGATATTCTAAGTGCATTCGATCGAGGAGATGCTTCTGTAGGTCAATTGATCTCATATAAGCCAAGTCAGTACGCGTGGATGAACTGTCACAATGGTTCTCGTTCTTCCCTTACGATTAGTATTTATAACCAAAACGATCAGAAGGTTAAGTTCCGCGATACTTCTGTTTCCATCATGCTTTACTGAGACCAAAAAATAAGTTGACCGTATCTATTTTTCTTACAATCTAAAGCTTCCTCCGGTCTTCCGCTTAGCTCGGACTGCAGCCATCTTAGCCTTCATTTCAGGGACCCTTCGCTGGCCTTTTACTCTTAGGTACACCAACACCATAGTGACGACGGACTTCACCTCGCAGGGATTTGATGAGATTTTCGTGCTCCGGCTTGGTTGCTTTGGAAAGAAGATACTTTTCGCCAGCATCGACAGCATCTGTTAGGACCCCCCTTACGTTTAGCATACGATATGGCATTCTTCGCCGCCTTCTTGACATCACCTACAGAAACGCGACCACCTGCCGCAGCCGTCCCTTTCCCCGCATCGTCATCACTATCGTAAACACCAATACCTGTCATTGATTTAATAGCTGCACGAACTGGGATTCCAGCCTGTGGGGCTCCGAGGGCAGTAGTTAGAGCAGGGACTGCAGCATCGACAGCACGCGAGAGTATTCCGCTATCCTTAGCAAATTTGAACGCCGACTTGATCCCTCCCCATACTTTACTCCAAATGGAACCACCTTGAGCTCGCTTGTACCCCTTTTTTGACCTCGTGTTTGGTGATGTCAAGCCGAACACCGCGGCCGGCTTTGCGTGCTTTGAGCGCCTTTTCGTAAGACGTAGGGTGAAGGTGGATAACCGAACCAGTACCCTTAAGTTCGTCAGCTGTCAGACTGAGCTTACCAGTCTTGAATGCTTTGGTCAGCTTCCGCTCTGGGGCATCGCTTGAAATCGTTAATTCACGATACATGATTGCTATATTCCCTGAAACAAATATTATTCTAGAATGGTCAAATTCAGATCTTTCATCTTCTTGAATACATCTGGTTGGTTATGCTGTTTTGAATAGAGCCAAAGAAGGCAGAACGGACCACAATAGTCGCCATAGATTCCTTGGTATTGCTTGGTGTTGTACCTTTTGATTCCATACTTACGTGGAGGTCCTTCACCCATACTGTCGAAATATTCTCCGTTGTAGACAGCCGTCCAATGCCCAACATCCAATGTAGAAGAATTAGATATGAACCTTTCTTTGCGAGTGGTTTTGTAATCTCACTGGATTCATGAATATCATCAAGATGTACGCCTAATCTCTCGGCGAGCTCTATAAGATCATGATCACTGGTAATAGGCTTGATAAGGTCTGTCATAATATTTAATTTCTGAAAACTATATTGAGGAACATATAGATTCAACAATGTCTGAAACACAACTCTCCGACCAATACCTGTACCAAAGCTCGCTCAAGAGCGATCCAGAAATCAAGGTATCTTCCGGCAAGCGTGTGCCCTTTGTTATCGATCTTAATCAGGGATCGTACCAGAATGGTGTTATTACGATTGATGCTACGGCTCAGCTGAAATGGAAGTGAGGGATTTGCTTCGCTTCGAGATGCTTACATCATGCTTCCTTACAAGGTCTCGATGAAGAATGGTGCTACTGCTTAGTCGGCTGCTGCAAACCGTTTCTGTGCTACGCTGAAGTGTGGCAACTGGAACGTCATCGATTCGATGTCCTTGGAATTGAATGGTAAGACTATTGTCAGTATGGCTGACTACAAGCTCTTCTGGAACAACATTCGCGCTCAAACTGGATACAGTGCTCAATATGTTGAGAAGCACGGTGCTGAATCATTCCTTTACCCTGACGCTGCCCAATCAGTACTTCACAGTTCAGCTACCTCCTCCACTACTAGTGATGGATACACGAACACTACTGCATTCTCTTCTACGTTCGCCACTACTGCACCATCTGGTGGTGCCTCTATCGTTAACGATGGTCTTGTAAAGCGACTCCTATCAAATCCTCCTTCTGCTGGTTCTGATTTCAGCACCTCTTGGCCTTCGCTTGGAGCCGCTGCTGCTTCTACCACCATTGCTAATCAGACCGCGCGCGGCGCCTTCGTAGCTGGCACTGTTAATGCAATCATGGGTACGTGGAACTACATGCTTAAGATTAAGCTTGTTGACCTTCACCCGATATTTAAGGAGCTTCATCTAATGGCCAACCCCCCAGATTCGACTTCGTTTTTTGCGTAAATCAGGGCGTTGCTGCGGTTGCCGTAGATGCTACTAAGGGTATGTCGCTAACAAGCACCACGCTATCCAGTGGTAACACATGCCCCGGTAATGGTTGCTGCGTCTTCCACCGGTAATCCAATGGCTGGCGTTCTTGCTGCTTCTGCTGGATTCAGTATTGCATGGGGTGCTGTTGTAAACTCACTTGAACCTAATATTGATGGCACATACATGCCTTTCACGACTGCTCGCTTGTATGTACCTTTCGTCCATCTTGAAAATCCCCAGGCGATTATCTCGAAGCCTGTTAAGAAGGTACGCTTCAACGATTGTTATGCTCAGTGGTTCTACCAACGTGCTGGTACGGTAAACAGTCCACACAACTAAATGCCGTTTTCGACCTACAACTATCGGCGAGTGTCAAGAATGCCAAGTACGTCATTCTACTCCCGTTTGCTGAGCAGACAAGCCGTTTTGCTGCTGCCGCCGTTCCAGAGTCCTTTTGATAGTGCTCCTTGGACCCTACATCCTGGTTCTTCGATTCGCAACTTCAATGTTCGCATCGGTTCTACTCAGTGCTTTGATATCTCCCATGATTATGACTTCCACCAGTTTACCAACGAGGCTGCTAAGATCAGTGCAATCAATGGTGATCTGACTCCAGAACTTGTCAATGGTCTGCTGGACTACCAGGCGTGGTCGCTAACTAACCGTGTTCTCATTGCTGATGTATCGCGTCTAACTGAGACGGATGTTCCGCAGGCGATTCAGGTTCAGGGTGTTAACGCTGGTTGCCAGGGCGTTAATATGCTCGTTTTGGTAATTAGTGAGCAGGAACTAAGCTACGACAGACTAACTGGAGAGGTGCTTGACTTTACCACTGCTTGAGCTTCATATTTAATAAACATTTGAGTTAAAAATAGGTATTGGTATATAGATACCATGTCCACACAGATTTCTTTCGGCAAGCACAAAGGTTCCACCATTGAGGAGATCTTGACAAGGATCCCAGCTATTGTCGCTGGCTCCGTTCTCAGGAAATGCTAATTGGCGGTCTTGATTCTGATATTGCAAAATTTCTCGCGAGTAAGTTCGCGGATGGATCCGACGACAGATCGTACTTACTTAATTTTGGTAAGTACAAGGGCAAGTCAGTGAAACAAGTGCTTACTCTCAATAAGGAATATTTGCACTGGCTCCGATCGTGTAAGTTCGCCACGGAAAAGGCCCCTAAGCTATGTGCTGCTATTGACGGAGTATTGCTTCAAAATTGATCTGATAAATATATAAATCCATTTGATTATTAGTGATCACTACATGATCTTTCGATTTTTTTTTCACGTTAACATTTACACTGAACCCCATTGAATTTATATGCGACTGCTTCTGACGCGTTGTGATGATCCTCATGCTTTCACTCTCTAGAAGACCCGTCGTTATTTTAACCATCTGGTGTTGTGGAAGCGCTAGCCCTAATCTCCTTGCTAAATTTAATTAAGAAAAAAAAATGACGCTCTGATGTGCTGCACCCCACTACTATCGCCGCTACTGCAACTTCAGAGTGTCCTGTTCCAAGGTGTGTCCTGAAGCTGTTACGAAGTCTCTCACAGGTAAGCAGCTTCTGGTCGAACTAAACTTGTTTCTCCTTACTCCAAAAGTGTTCTGCTCTCTTGTCTGCCAACTTCGCTTGCACTCTTCAGTGCAGATTCGACTCTGGGCTGCTAACCAGCCGCTTCCTACTCAATAAAAACTCACAGTCAGCAGCTATTCTTCTCTTCAAGCCCTGTCGCTGCATTCTAATGCCTTGTCCTACACACCAGCGTCACGGACAGCTCACTTCAACTCGAGTAGCTTGATCCACTCTGTAACACGCCGCCCTCCGATGACTTGTCGTCGGAATCACCACTTGCTTGAGTCACGACCAAGCTGAGTGCGTGCATACTCGGCTCTACGAGTTTCACGCGGTGTCAACGGAGCTTCCGGCTGCATGCCCAGCAAACGCACCATCTTGTTCAGTCGCATTGAGTTCAGCGGCTTGGTAAATCGATCTGCAGGATTGTTTTCACCGTCGATCTTCCATAACTGCGCGCCACTTGCTCCCTTACATAATGGTACCGCAGTTCAATATGACGAGTTTTCCGACTATAAGTCGGATGTGCTGCCAGCGCCAATGCAGCTTGATTGTCGATACCCAAAGCAAAATGCACACTGAAATTTGGCACAATTTCCATCTCCACGTTGGCAAGAGCACGTCTCTCCTCTCCTGACAAGCCTCACACGCAGCAATATATTCTGCTTCCGCGGTACTCTGTGCCACGACACTCTGCCGCCGCGCCGCCCAAGCCGTTGGGCCTCCTGCCACGCTCATTACGTAACCAGTGACGCTCTTCTGAGTGTCAGGACAATTTCCCCAGTCAGCGTCGCAGTACCCATCAACTTTCACAACCTCAGAAGATCTTCCTTTCTCCGAACGTTTGAAATAAAGCGCACGATCAACTGTAGCAGCGAGATATCTCAAAATTCGCTTTAATGCACCACCGTGAGCACAAGTTGGGTGCTCCGTAAATCTGCTCAGGTAGCCAACACAATAAGCTAGATCGGGACGAGTGCTGATCGCAAGGTACATTAGCGACCCAATCGCTGCACGGTTATCGATCCCAGGCTCCTTGTCCCCTTCGGTGGACACTTGCAGCTTGAGATTTGTCTCCATTGGCGAACGAGATCCCCGTGCGTTCTCAAATCCGAACCGCTGCAAAACATTTTTCGCTACTTACTGTGATGTAACCGCACTCCGCCGTCATCCGACTTAACTTAAATCCCCAAGAAGTTGTGCAGGCGCCCTTGGTCTTTAATACCATACTTCGTGTTCAGATCCGCGAAGAACTGCTTCTTCCACTCCTCACTATTAGTGCCACACACTAAATCATCGACGTACACTAACAAAATAGTAGTCACGCCGCCCTCGGAGCTCGAATACAAGCACGGCTCCGTTGTACTTTGACTCCAGCATTATTCAACCAACCACTTGTGCAACTCGTCGTTCCACTCCTTACCGCTCTGATACAACCCGTACAAAGCGTTCTTTACCCAACAACACTCTTCAGGGTGTAATTGAGCAATTTGACAACGACCCAAACTCGACCTGTGCTGCGTTGGTCAATAGTACGGGGGAACCTGGCATCACT
The DNA here is from genome assembly GCA_014706105.1 of Phytophthora quercina. NCBI lineage: Eukaryota > Oomycota > Peronosporomycetes > Peronosporales > Peronosporaceae > Phytophthora > Phytophthora quercina. Next base: position 133,191 of record JACBOW010000048.1, on the reverse strand, counting down.
TCACCGTCATTCACTTTGCGAGCTGTGCTGGGCGGTGCGCTGATGGATGCGAATACTCGAACTCTTATTCCCCCGGTTGTTTACCGGCTTGAACGTTATGCTCCTGAGGATGTGGACGTTTTGACGCAATTCTTCACGACTATCCGTGCAAACAATAATGCCAAGACTCAAGACAGCGCGTTCGAATCGTCACTGGTCCAGGACCTCATTGTGTACTCGGAGATCTGGGAAACACCAATGCCATCTATGAAGGAGATGGAAGCTCGATTTACGAACACAAAGATGAGTATGGTGGTGGGGTTGCATTGCTGGGCTCGCAGTACTGTGCATTCTCGAAAGAAAAATCAACGTCATGTGACGAGTTCAACGTCAGCAACTACGAGAGCAATGGCATCGTGTACAAGCGCGACCAGTACTGGAACAAGACTGCTACGGTTCCTAGACAAGCCAGAGTTCTGCTGCTGAGTGGTAAGCTCGACCCTCAGACGCCCGACAAATACGCTGAGTCCTTGTTGAATGCACTTGGTGGCGAGAAGAAGGAGCTCGTCGCTTTCGAGTATGCTACGCACGGCACCATTATGACGACGCCGATGGTTGCGGCTAACCCGTGGAATGACGCCTGCGGAATGAAGGTGCTTGCATCGTACGTGCGCAATGGTGGTGATCTCGAGCGCTTGGATAAGTCGTGTGTGAACGAAATGCCGGCTTACAATCTGACCACGCCGGATACCTACTGGTACACCTTCTTGGGCACAGAGGATGCTTACGACGGCGTGTACAAACTCAAGCTTGACTTCGAACGCGTAGACTGGACTACAGTAGCAGAGTGTTATTGAGGCTCAAACGACCAGCAATACGAAAGATAGACGGAGGTGCTTCTTCACTACCACAACCTGTTTTTATTTAGGGTTTGGGGTCCGTCTGAGTCCTCGAGTCACAACTTACTCGTTCGATTGGAAACCTACCGTGATGGAGCTTCGCGGGTTAGAAGGGAGGTTGCCGGTGCTGCCTTTTGGCGCCAACACGTGGAGATCAATCAGTGATAAAGCGACTCAACAACAGAGGAAGGAAGAAATTCGTTTGGTAATACAGATTATCAAACAGGCGGTTTTAAAGTTGCAAGTTAAGGGCATCAGGCGGACCCCAAACCGAATTATTTTCAAAACTAGGACCCCAAATCGGATTTCCCTTTTATTTATCGAATCACTAAAACTTCGATTATTGCCTACGTCTACAATGTAAACTAAACAGAAAGCTATCTTCGAAGGTATATTGCCGTATGCGACATGCCAATCGGAAATTAGACCAATTTTATTGACGGGTTAACCCACTTAGCAAAAGGACCAAACATCGATTTCTGTTTTAAACTCAGTCCCTTTGGGAGCAGAACTCGTAGGACAAATAAAAACGCGCCCACCAGCGCGGGATGCAAGGGAAACTTCAACTTCCACGCTCTGGAACACACACAAACGGCCGCCAATTCGCGCTCTATCGCCAGTAGTGGGGTGCAGCACATAATGGCGGCATTTTTTTTATTGATTAAATTTATCAAGGAGAATAGGTGTAGCCGTCTCTACCGCCCAGCTGTCGATTTCACCGACGCAACCTCGCGACTAGCTTAGAGCTCAAGAAGACATTCGTTGCAGCTCAAGCGTCCGCACAACTGCTCGTCCAGGTCAGATCTTAAAGATGACGCTATGCAGCGTTTTTTATTTTGCAGGATTTACGGTCAAGGGTCTTCGTGAAGCCATTTCTATTGGTCAGAATCTGTTGTGACTTTTGACCAATAGTGACCCGCTACAGAAACAGAAAGTTCTTTTCTCTCATTCGAGAATCTGCCGGTTCGAGGGAAGATGGTAAGCTAGATGTCGTTGGTCTTTGTGTTCAACGTTGCGTGGTCTTGCCTTCCTGTGGACATTGAGTTGGTGGTGGACTGGTGAAATGCGAAAGGGTTCCCAGCAACTATCACTGACGCGAAAGGACCTTGAACTGCTGGCGGACGTTGTTGTGGGGATGTGGCAGCGCAGATGCTTTCGGAAGATGGACACACTGCTGCAGGCTTTGGGGATCCGATGGTACCACGCTGTGAGAACTCAACGAACGCTAAGTACTTCGGGGTCAGAACTGTTCAAAACCGGATGAGGGTGGCGTGGCTGGAGTTCCAAACTGGTCGAGGAGGATGGCTTGTGGAGCGCGAAAGTGGCGTGGATCCTCAAGTTCAAGAAATATGGGAGTCAGTTGTCAGAATTTCATCGGAACATGTATGCTCGGGAACAGCGCTGGTTGTGGATCGAACGCCGACGCATTTGTATCTGTTGACGAACTTGCACCTGTGGATTGACGCTACATTCTCTGAAATTTAATGCTGACTTCACGGTATCTGAGACTTCACCCCAAGCTGAAAACGGGTGGTAGCAAAAGGAAGGGAGGCGATGTTGCTATGCAACCACGTCGCAAATCCCAACGGACGTTAGGAAGAAAACACCAGTTGTGTCAGACAAACCTCAGGTTGTGGTGGAGCAGCTCCTTCCCGATGCCACGAATTTGGACGAAATCCTCCGATTCAGCCTCGACTGTGACACATGTTGGCGTAGTTCAGCTGCATTCGACTTTGCAATTTTCCAAGTTGCCCTGCCACACGAAGACTTCAAGCTCGTTCGATGTAAAACGTCCGTTGCGGTATTTGCCACAATGGGTGTTCACGTGTTGGATTCCCTGGTGCTCTCCAAGATCACAACTTTGATCACCCCTACGCCATCATTCCAGCTGAAGTCACTGGCTGGAGCGGAAACACAATGACTCTCTCATCTTTGTCAGCTCCTGGTCTCTCTGGAAGTGCTATTGTGTGCAAAAGGGGAGTTCCAGTGGGATATATTGGTGGTGGATTTGATGGGTCGGCGAAAAACGAGCGATATCAATCGTATGGCTTCACATTTCATGGAATTCCCCCCGACTTGCCGTCTTTGTTGCCGCCCGTTACCGAAGGTGAAACAAAGGATGAATTGTGATTCGTACAACGCCAAGTAGTGAGTGCATCTACAAGCTTTTTTCACCAAGTGTATTTGATTAGTTGCACTGGTTGCGATTGATTTGCATGTGATCAAAATGAACTTCATTTGAGTCGCTCATTCAATCACTTTTATTTCTGATAAATATAAAGTTAGTAATATAAAGTACAATGGCATACACACCTGAACAGTATCAACGTCATAAGGAGCGCCCCAAAAGCGCTACTACCTTAAGACGCGGGAGGCTCGCTTAGCGTACCAGAAAGGGTACGACGAGAAGAACAGAGATCAGATTCGTGCTCGTAAGCGAAAGCCAAAAGACGAACTTAACGAAAGAGAACTTAACACGGAAACCGAAGTTAGCTAATTAATTAATTTTTTTTCGCAGATAAAAAGTCAGCCTTGATATAGCTAATGGCAGACAACACCACGCTGAAGATCTTGATCGACGCACTCGTAGATCTGAGTCAGTATCACTCTTCGGGGTGGTACTGGGATGCGATTAAGAGATGGGCCCTGGCTATCCGCAAACCACGCAATAGGAAGATAACTCGCGGCTTACCACTAGCCAACATAGGGAGGTTACTAACATGCGCTAACCTAATTTTACGGGTAAAATCCGCTTTTTACATTAAATCGTGTTTTGCTTAATCGCCAGAATCAGCTCGGCAAAATGACTGCAAAGCACAATACATGTAAGGGATTGTGCCAGTTTCGTGCCACTTTTGATTGCTTCGTCTTTGTCCAAACCTAACTATTCAACAAGAAGTCCAATTTTAACAACAAAAGTACTCTCAAAAAGCCGATGATTTCGGTCTCGTTTTTGACTTTTACGCAGATCTGTGTCTGTTTTGGAGACCTTATGGCGTCGTTTTGCATAAGCCGTTGATTTGACCTAAAACCCCGTCTCCTGCCACTTTTTCACTAGAAGTTTGTATCAATGCAAATCATTTATGGTGGATCGACCAAAATCTGCACAGAAGGAGACTATAATAGCCAATAGCCACACGAAATACGATATTCTGATTGGATAAAATCAAGTGGCACGAAACTAGTCAGTGGCACGAAACTGGCACAATCCCTTACTATTAAAACACATGTAAGTTACGGGGATCGAACCTTCTGCGTGCTTTGCTACATGTATTGTGCATTGCAATGCTTTTGTCATTTTCACTTGGCTGTATCCTCGATTTATAATAATTCGAGGTCGATTTATATATCGGGGTCTATAAAAAGGACAAATTGATCTCTATCTAGGGCACTAATATTTCGGCCTACGACATGCCAAATCGAGCCTCGCGGTCTATTAACCCTTCTAGCACCGTATGCTGCATAATACAGAAAACGGAGCGACATTTCATCTGCAAAGCACAATACAGATACCCTCGCCAAATTAGTAGCTGAGAAATCTAATAATCGCTCAAACTTAATACAAAAGCCGGTCCTCCGACTCGGTAGATAGGTTTTACTATGGAACTTACCTAATATGTCCCCATTTCTCAAAGCTAATACGAAAATATTCCAGATCGACCCAGGTTTTGCCGTTTTAGGTGCCTCTTCGTCCCCAAATACAACAAAAAATAGGTATATGTTCCTTTCTAAGACACAATGTGCTTATTTTTGGAACATATTTGGACAAAATGCTTAAAAAAATGAGATTTTAACGCCTCGAAATCTAATAAGTTGTTGTACTTGATACCAACGCCTTCCGCGGGTGGTATTAAATTGGCGAGGCGTATCAGTACATGTACAGTATGTCTTAAGGTTTACGTGGACCGTAAATATCGTCTGGCTTATGATCTTAGGTACTATCCTCAGGATAAGATTAGTACCCGGCGTAGTACGCTCTAGTGATGACGATACAATTCAACGAGGAGCAACCAAGAGCTCATGAGGCATGCCGAACAGCATTTCCAAATTTCCTCGAAACCAACAACTCCCTACTCTGTAAGGCTTCGCAAGTGGCATGCAGCTCCATCGCGTCATTGCACTGACAATGACAGTCGCGATGGCTTCCGCCGAACCCAACATGACTTCGAAAAGCGACCTGGACGGCTGGCATCCCTGTTCCGAGTACACCTTCTCGGGTAGAGGTAATTCTACTGGCCAGGAAGCAGAATGTGCCGTGTACAGTGCTCCGTTGTGCTATACTAGAATTTGTGAGACTCCCGATGGAGTGAACTCGAAAGTCGATGTCTTCGTGAAGCGTATACCGGCGACGGCAGGCAACCCCGATACTGCTTCCAACGTGTGCCTACTCCAGGGCGGCCCTGGTGCCTCGTCGACTGGCCGTAAGTGATCTCAATAGCTGTGTCACTAGGTTTTCGAGGTGGTGCTGATGCTGTCTTGTTAAATGTATCGTTGATGACGTGCCGTAGTCGAGGGATCGATGGTAACGCCACACTCGCAACTGGAAGGAGCAGTGAATGTGTACACGATGGGCCATCGGGGCACGGGTCGCAGCACACTGCTTGACTGTGTCACGACTCAGGTCACCACCACGGGATCTCCATGGGGTAACACAATTGACCCGTCCGAAGTTTCTACGTGTGCCGAAGACCTGCAGATCAAATATGGTGACCTTGCGTCGTTCTCTGTGACAACGGCTGCCACCGACCTCGCAACTTTCATCGCCAAGTACACGAACGAAGCTGGTACCATTGTGTATGGTGTCAGCTACGGCACGATATTTACGGAGCGGCTCATGCATCTCGCTCCTCCACAGGTGACTGGGTATGTGCTGGATGGTGTTGGCGCAACCTCTGGAGCGCCGGCCGACGAGTTCTTTTACATCTCTAAATGGGACATTATGAAGCTTTCATGGCTCTTTGTGACACCGACGTCGACGGCAAGGCTCACGTTGAGTCAAAGAGCCTCAACAACACTCTTCAGGGTGTAATTGAGCAATTTGACAACGACCCAAACTCGACCTGTGCTGCGTTGGTCAATAGTACGGGGGAACCTGGCATCACTTCACCGTCATTCACTTTGCGAGCTGTGCTGGGCGGTGCGCTGATGGATGCGAATACTCGAACTCTTATTCCCCCGGTTGTTTACCGGCTTGAACGTTGTGCTCCTGAGGATGTGGACGTTTTGACGCAATTCTTCACGACTATCCGTGCAAACAATAATGCCAAGACTCAAGACAGCGCGTTCGAATCGTCACTGGTCCAGGGCCTCATTGTGTACTCGGAGATCTGGGAAACACCAATGCCATCTATGAAGGAGATGGAAGCTCGATTTACGAACACAAAGATGAGTATGGTGGTGGGGTTGCATTGCTGGGCTCGCAGTACTGTGCATTCTTGAAAGAAAAATCAACGTCATGTGACGAGTTCAACGTCAGCAACTACGAGAGCAATGGCATCGTGTACAAGCGCGACCAGTACTGGAACAAGACTGCTACGGTTCCTAGACAAGCCAGAGTTCTGCTGCTGAGTGGTAAGCTCGACCCTCAGACGCCCGACAAATACGCTGAGTCCTTGTTGAATGCACTTGGTGGCGAGAAGAAGGAGCTCGTCGCTTTCGAGTATGCTACGCACGGCACCATTATGACGACGCCGATGGTTGCGGGTGACCCGTGGAATGACGCCTGCGGAATGAAGGTGCTTGCATCGTACGTGCGCAATGGTGGTGATCTCGAGCGCTTGGATAAGTCGTGTGTGAACGAAATGCCGGCTTACAATCTGACCACGCCGGATACCTACTGGTACACCTTCTTGGGCACAGAGGATGCTTACGACGGCGTGTACAACTCAAGCTTGACTTCGAACGCGTAGACTGGACTACAGTAGCAGAGTGTTATTGAGGCTCAAACGACCAGCAATACGAAAGATAGACGGAGGTGCTTCTTCACTACCACAACCTGTTTTTATTTAGGGTTTGGGGTCCGTCTGAGTCCTCGAGTCACAACTTACTCGTTCGATTGGAAACCTACCGTGATGGAGCTTCGCGGGTTAGAAGGGAGGTTGCCGGTGCTGCCTTTTGGCGCCAACACGTGGAGATCAATCAGTGATAAAGCGACTCAACAACAGAGGAAGGAAGAAATTCGTTTGGTAATACAGATTATCAAACAGGCGGTTTTAAAGTTGCAAGTTAAGGGCATCAGGCGGACCCCAAACCGAATTATTTTCAAAACTAGGACCCCAAATCGGATTTCCCCTTTTATTTATCGAATCACTAAAACTTCGATTATTGCCTACGTCTACAATGTAAACTAAACAGAAAGCTATCTTCGAAGGTATATTGCCGTATGCGACATGCCAATCGGAAATTAGACCAATTTTATTGACGGGTTAACCCCACTTAGCAAAAAGGACCAAACATCGATTTCTGTTTTAAACTCAGTCCCTTTGGGAGCAGAACTCGTAGGACAAATAAAAACGCGCCCACCAGCGCGGGATGCAAGGAAACTTCAACTTCCACGCTCTGGAACACACACAAACGGCCGCCAATTCGCGCTCTATCGCCAGTAGTGGGGTGCAGCACATAATGGCGGCATTTTTTTTATTGATTAAATTTATCAAGGAGAATAGGTGTAGCCGTCTCTACCGCCCAGCTGTCGATTTCACCGACGCAACCTCGCGACTAGCTTAGAGCTCAAGAAGACATTCGTTGCAGCTCAAGCGTCCGCACAACTGCTCGTCCAGGTCAGATCTTAAAGATGACGCTATGCAGCGTTTTTTATTTTGCAGGATTTACGGTCAAGGGTCTTCGTGAAGCCATTTCTATTGGTCAGAATCTGTTGTGACTTTTGACCAATAGTGACCCGCTACAGAAACAGAAAGTTCTTTTTCTCTCATTCGAGAATCTGCCGGTTCGAGGGAAGATGGTAAAGCTCTTGTGTTCAATCGTTGGTGTGGCGGGAAGCGCCTTCCCTGTGGACATCGACGCGAGCCAGTTGGTGGGGGACTTGAAGAAGGCGATCAAGGTGGAGAATGCAGCAACTATCACGTGTGACGCAAAGGACCTGAAGCTCTTCCTGGCGAAGAAGGACGGCACGTGGCTGACTGAAAACGAGGTGCTGGAAGGCGTGAGTGACACCAGTGGTCTGACGCCGTTGAATTTTGCGGGAGCGCCACTCAGCTTGGTTGGCTTATCGGAGGAAGACGTGCAGATCCAAGTCACGAAGGAAGATGTTGCAGCTGGAAAGGTCCCTGTCCACGTGCTGGTGGTGGTTCCAAAACTGGTCGAGGAGGATGGCTTATGGAGCGCGAAAGACTTGGCTAACGTGGATCCTCAAGTTCAAGCACAAATATGGAAGTCAGTTGTCAGAATTTCATCGGAACATGTATGCTCGGGAACAGCGCTGGTTGTGGATCGAACGCCGACGCATTTGTATCTGTTGACGAACTTGCACCTGTGGATTGACGCTACATTCTCTGAGCATTTAAGTGCTGACTTCAAGAGTGAGATCAAACGGTATCTGAGACTTCACCCCAAGCTGAAAACGGGTGGTAGCAAAGGAAGGGAGGCGATGTTGCTATGCAACCACGTCGCAAATCCCAACGGACGTTAGGGAAGAAAACACCAGTTGTGTCAGACAAACCTCAGGTTGTGGTGGAGCAGCTCCTTCCCGATGCCACGAATTTGGACGAAATCCTCCGATTCAGCCTCGACTGTGACACATGTTGGCGTAGTTCAGCTGCATTCGACTTTGCAATTTTCCAAGTTGCCCTGCCACACGAAGACTTCAAGCTCGTTCGATGTAAAACGTCCGTTGCGGTATTTGCCACAATGGGTGTTCACGTGTTTGGATTCCCTGGTGCTCTCCAAGATCACAACTTTGATCACCCCTACGCCATCATTCCAGCTGAAGTCACTGGCTGGAGCGGAAACACAATGACTCTCTCATCTTTGTCAGCTCCTGGTCTCTCTGGAAGTGCTATTGTGTGCACCAAAAGGGGAGTTCCAGTGGGATATATTGGTGGTGGATTTGATGGGTCGGCGAAAAACGAGCGATATCAATCGTATGGCTTCACATTTCATGGAATTCCCCCCGACTTGCCGTCTTTGTTGCCGCCCGTTACCGAAGGTGAAACAAAGGATGAATTGTGATTCGTACAACGCCAAGTAGTGAGTGCATCTACAAGCTTTTTTCACCAAGTGTATTTGATTAGTTGCACTGGTTGCGATTGATTTGCATGTGATCAAAATGAACTTCATTTGAGTCGCTCATTCAATCACTTTTATTTCTGATAAATATAAAGTTAGTAATATAAAGTACAATGGCATACACACCTGAACAGTATCAACGTCATAAGGAGCGCCCCAAAAGCGCTACTACCTTAAGACGCGGGAGGCTCGCTTAGCGTACCAGAAAGGGTACGACGAGAAGAACAGAGATCAGATTCGTGCTCGTAAGCGAAAGCCAAAAGACGAACTTAACGAAAGAGAACTTAACACGGAAACCGAAGTTAGCTAATTAATTAAAAAAATCGCAGATAAAAAGTCAACCTTGATATAGCTAATGGCAGACAACACCACGCTGAAGATCTTGATCGACGCACTCGTAGATCTGAGTCAGTATCACTCTTCGGGGTGGTACTGGGATGCGATTAAGAAGAGATGGGTCCAAGTATGCAAGACCCTGATCTATCCGTGCCCCGCGTACTATCCGAACGTTGTGGACCGTTGCTATTGTAACACCCCCATCAAGAGGCACTTCCTAATCATCGATAAGGATCAGAATCATCACTTCGTTGGTTCTGAGTGCGCCAAACGCTTTGGTGGGCACTACAAAGTCTGCCTTGAATGCCAAAACCGGTATCGAGGTAGTTATAAGTACTGTAAGGACTGCCGAGAGCGTGGCTTAACATCGTTTAGCGATGAGAAGCTAAGCTTCGGAAAATATAAGAGGAGAAAGCCTAAGAGTCTCTTAGGAGTTGATGATTCGTATATTCGGTTCCTTTTCGAGTGCACCACTGTGTCTGATCCCTCAAAGAGGGGATTTAGCTCACTATTTGCTACCAAGAACGACTGTTGGCTTCGGAAAGTACCGTGATAAGACGTTCGAGTGGGTCAAGGCTAACGACAAAAATTACTTCTTTTGGCTCCAGGGCCTTGACAAGGCTTATGCTAAGTATCTCTGAATTGATTAATTTCGAAATTTTTTGTCGGGGCTAAGATATAAAGTCAATCCTGACACAAGATCCAACAGATATAAAGTCAAGTCCACCGGATTATTATTGCCACACCTATATAGCAAACATGTTTGCATACGAGCTTGAAGGACTAAAGCGATTAAAAATTCAAGCTATTAAATGGGGTAGCAGTTACCGAGTTGAGGTACGCGGAAAAACTGGGAAGATGGTTTATGTCAGCAATCTATCCCGCCCGAGCAACCAAAAGCTAGTAGCTAAGCAATACAAAGTTAGTGTCGATAAGTTGAAGAAGCACATCTCTCCCGACTATAAGACCGACCCAAAGTACCGTTTCTATAAGGGTAAACAGATGGAATCACACCTCTACGAGGGAATTCAGCCTGCTGAGTTCTACGATAAGCTCGAAAACGCTCTTGCTAGTCAAAAGAAAGCCTTCAAGATCAACATTGCTCTTGGATACGATCTAATTAGCAAAACCGAGGATAGCTTCACACAATACTGGCATCCCAATCTCGCAAATACTAACGTATTTGAGAAACCTGTTGCCATCAATAGCAAAGCCGATATCCGTAAGAAGGTTATTTCTGAGATTCGATCGATGGAGTTGGCGGACAAGCTGAACTATCCTAGCTCTGGCTACAAGCTGAAGGCAATTACTGGGTTTAAGATCTACATCTATCATCGTAATCATGCCCTAGGTGATAGCGAAATCGTTATTCCTAAGATTATACGCGATAACAGGCATGTAATCAACTTCCCAAAGACTAACAACAAGTGCGTCTTCCACTGCGTTGCATGGCACTTACTGGGGGATAGTAAGAAAGATCCTCGTAGAATTCAGGCTCAGGTGAAGGAAGTATTCAAGCGTTACTGCTCCTACAAGGGGGTTAGCTATACGTTGGGTCTCTTCCGTAGCTGTAAGCCAGTCGACCTTCTACAGCTCGACGAGCTTGAAGGATGCTTCCAGCTATCCATAAACGTCTATTCTATGGATGTGGATACTGGAAAAGTAGACTGCATACGTCGCTCCGATAACGACTACGAGACTATCCACATTCTCTCTCACGATAACCACGCTCTATACATCAAATACATTGACATGCTCCAATGCAAATATCAATGCTCTTAAGTGTGAGACGGTGTTTGTAAGCTCTGCCAAGCTGCGTAATCACACGAAGAATAAATGTGAGCTGGTGAACATTGAGAGCTTCCCAGCGAAGCCAACAATATATAGCCCGGCTCAAAACGCGATTAGGTCGATGCTTACGAAGTACTCCATCAGATCCACTGACCAGTATCTTGATCATTTCATCGTATATGATTTTGAGGCTATTCTCAAGCCGACGCAGTAGAGCATGGGGAGAATACCACGTTCACCAACGAACATATCCCTGTATCAGTATCGGTAGCTGATAGCTTAACTGAGGAGGTGCGCTGCTTTGTAAGTGATGACCCGAAAGCGTTGTTTACGGATATGTTCAAGTACATTGGGAATGTGGTGGTCAAGATTCAGCAATACAATGTCGATAAGTATGAGCCCCTTCTGCGGAAAATCATTGCTGCTCACGGGTTGACAGGTATGGAGATCCCAGGGGTCGACCTAGGTAAAACCTACACTATGTCAGATGTGGACAGCTTGATTGAGGGAGGAAAATATGGTAGCTTCTTTGACTTCCACAACAGTATTGGCTTTGGGAAGCAGAGGTCCGATTCGGAGCCAGCACCAAAATTTAAGGGTCCAGTGTGACCGAGTCGGCGTCCGGGGTTGCTGACTAGGGCTTAGCACAATTCAATATCATATTGATTGGGTACGCAAAACTTGTCCTATTAATAATTGGGTTATTTTATTATTTTTCAGCATCACCATGATAGCAGGTTTCAACTCTTTTGTATGGCTGAAGCGCTTCGGTTTGGGATGCTATCTCAAGTTAAATAAAATATTCAATCACCTTGCTTTCACACGATAGTTTTGCATGATCTAGCTCTAAGCTGTGTGTTAACGAAGATTCAGGAGATTCTTTAGCAGCATAACAACAAAATATATTTATTGTGAGAGTTAAGATCCCTTCCGACTTAAACCGATGGTGGTGACTAGAAAAGGTGTAAAATCTCATTCAGAATACTACTTTAGCGAGCCTATGATCCAACGTCCTCTAAATATTAGAAATGGGCAGCATAAAGCGGTTTCCTGGAAAGAGTTGATGAAGAATATCAGATGGATGGATACATTTACTTCACTATTGAATGGACTTGAAGAAATCGAGCATTATTTAAACGACAAAGGAGACCACGACGAAAATCCTCTCCCAATGGATGAGAAAGAAGCTTCTGCTTATCTCAGTGAGAAGAAGCAGGACAAGGTTCGTCGCAAGAATCTCGAGGATAATCTTGCAATTATTAATGAAGCTATTCTCAAGACTGTTCATGACATTAAGCGACAAAGTATTGAGGAGTATGAACACGATGATCAGATGCAAAAAGCTTCACGATGCTTCTGAAGCTGCATTCAAAGAGTATGGAGAAGCTCTGACACGCTTAGAAGAAGCAAAGAAAGTAGTGAAAACATCGAATAGTAAACCCGCACGATCGGCGTTGAGGGCGGCAACGTCTGCGATGAAAGCGACAAAGGCAGTCTACATTTCTAAATTCCAGCGATATAATGATGCCCTTCGTGATAAGGAGAAACGAGAACATACTACTGATGATTCGCAATCTGCTGGCAATGAATTGTTGGCCGGAGGGACTTCGCCCGCTCCGATCAGGCGTAAATTAAAGGGTCGTGGTCTGAGAGGTGCTGGTATTACTCCTCTCGAAGGTGTAGTTCGCCGCTCCCAAACCTACAACCTGAACGAAATTCAAGGCCCAGCTACCCCTTCCGCGTACGTTTATCGCCAGTTGGGGAGCAAGTATATCCTAATCCCCGATCTCGATTCTAAAACCCTTGTCATTGTACAACCAAATCGACGAAAATGTGGACCTAAGCGGGAAATCAGCGATGGTCTTCAAGCCTTGATTCGAACTCTTGCGTTCAAGAAACAAATTGATCAGGCAGCGTATGATAAGCTCAGTATCGACGATAAAAAATTGTTCAAGGAAATCCTTGCTATCACTCATCTTCAGTATAACTTCCACGATCGTCTTGTCCTATCGTTGAAACCAAGCCACCACGTTTTAGGAAGTAAGCTACACCGCTACCGCTTGAATCAATAGATTGACTTACATTGATAGCAACCTGCAATCCTGCTGTAGGTGAAGCCGTACCAACACCAACTCTTTCAGCATTCGTACCTCCCAGTATCGTTAGTCTACGAGTATTATTAGTCATCAAGACAAAATCATTATTTGAAAGCGTACCAAAATACGCTCCGTTGGTACTAGTAGAACTAGCTCCATCATGTAATTGTATACCAAAATTAATAGGCGAAGGAGCATTAGAAGATTCACAGAAATTGGCATGTCGTAGTTAGTGCTACCATCATTGAATGAGTTAGAGCATTTAATGTACATATTGCCATTATTTAATGTTATTAAAGCAGACCCATACGTTCCATTAGGATAAGGCGTCGTTGAGTTAAAAATCAGTCTATTTATAGAACTAACTGATGTTAGCAATAGATTACATCCCGATGTAAAGGATGATGTAGAACTGCTATTGGCGACCAAGTTTAAAGTATTCGCACTAGTATAGAATTGAGTTCCTTGTGTTGGGTATCGCAGCATTTGCTGGAATCGCAGTGACCGTGTTAATGCTTTGGTTAAACCACTTGGTATCTGAGCGGATGCATCGTGTGCGACGTGAGTGTATTCACAATAAAGACAAACGTATGAAGAAAGTGGCTGAAGCTTTCAAAGCTTCATCAAGCTGAATGCATGGGAAGACCCTATTACTGCAAGGATCAATGTTGCACGAGAAACGGGGCTGCGTTCTATACTGAAGATGCGGATCATGACATCGTTGAGTATCGTACTTCTGTGGGGAATGCCGGTTTTCATCAGCATTGCTGCGTTTGGAACGTTTACTGTTCTACTGCATCGTGATCTAACACCAGCCACAATGTTCACGAGTCTCGCGCTTTTCGAAGTTTTTCCCTGTTCATGAGAAATAACCTGGCATTCGCGTTATGATTATGGCCTCTTCTTATGTACTTCGTGTCTAGCTGTAAGCAGGAAGTTCGAGTTGAGGGGTGATAGACTAATGCATCAATAACTACAACTGGGTGTGCTTTTTTTCATACACAGCACAACAGTTTGCAGTACAGTAAGGCATCTCTACAGGTATACGGTAAACTTTCTGGTATTGTAGTTTTGTGTGTGCGCTTCGAAAAGCGCCGCTTTCCATGCTCAAACCAGATGGAATCTCTAGATGATATATGATGCGTCTCACCGAAACCTAGAATGCATTACACTACCATTTGTACCGTATTCAGAACGGTGAGGTGGAAACTACATGTACAAGAAACGCGCTTGCGAGTAGACGACGAGAGAGAAAATTAGCGATCTGGCGGGCAATCTGACCTATTATGATTCTACAATTTCCCAATTGTAGAAAAAGTCCTGAAAATGGAGCTGGTAATTACTTATCCTGACGGCAATGTTGCAGTCTACCATATTCCTACAAAGTTGCAGACTACAATGATACTTTCCTCGTTCCTCAATCACTCTACAATATTACTTCTTTTCGTCCCTACATTATTGCGCGCTACAATATTACTTCTTTTCGTCCCTACATTATTGCGCGCTACAATATTCCTTCTTCTCGTTCCACAATGTTCCAGTCTACTATTTTGTCAGCGTTACGGTTTTCGTTTTTGAGTTAGGAACATTGATGTCACTTAGTTCCTCTAACGACGTCCTATGTCCGTACCAACCAACGCCCCTACGTCGTCAGTTGCCTATGTCTCTCTAGTTGTAGTTCCCCCTACCCACTAAGGCCCCCTCGAAGCTTATAGTGCTTCGGCCCCGGACCCCGAAGGGTCCTCGTCGATGTTGCATGCGAGCCAGTGGCCAAAATCGTTGGCTACCTGCGCAAGTGCGGTCGTCCACCGCGGATTCTGTGCCGTTATTTTGTCAGCGTTAGCTGTGGTGTCGGGTGTGTTTCTTGAAACAAGCAGGCTTACCGGGAGCTGAGGTCGAGTTTGGTGCTCCTGAATATGTATTACGTGGCGACTACGCCACAGTGTTTATCGATGTGGTGGGCTCGCTGCTGCTGTCTCTGCTAAATTAAAAAAACTAATAAGTTTGCTCTGGAATCGTCGTTGTAGCGGTGACAACTTAACGTCAGGTCTGAGTGAGCCTAGTCTAGGAGAACATGGTAGACTGCAACTTGTCAGGATAAGTACAAGTAATTACCAGCTGCCGTTTTCAGAACTTTTTCTTCGCGAGCACAATGGAAAATTGTGTGCGTTACTAACCGTATACAAATGTCATATCCAGCAAAATGTCATATCCGACAATGGATTATACCCAATCACAATCAAGTATTTAGCCTATACGTAATCTCTCCAAATTCAATTGTTGTATCCGACACCAAACTGGTGGTCAACAATAAATGGAGAGATTCACTAGACACCACAACTAACACGGTAGAATACTTTCCTTTCGCATTATACGAAGGGAGGCGGTGGCATAGCAACATCTAAGCTAGACTACGGGTCATAATGCAAGACCTTCAAGCATATATCCTGTCGAATACGCTCACATACTTGATTATCGTATTTGGGAGGGATATTTCGTACTTAGCATTTGGCTGCTGGATACGACATTTGCAATACGGTAAGTAGTTTCTCCCAAGTACACTACCCACGGTAATTAGTCTTACTGAGACTATTTTGTGTGTACTGTTTTCCTATTTGCTCACAGTAATTAGTCTGACTTAGACTATTTATTGACTAATAATGAATAAAAGAAGTAGCTTTAGATCTATAATTTTTTTCGAAGGACCATCAAGCTTTTCTTTTAAAAAAGTTGACTCGATGCCTTTCCTACGTGTAATATTTCTTCACAGGTCGTCTTTCTCCCATAGAAAGCGATACTCTACTCCAAGTCATTGCTATTGGGACGTAATTTTTTTAGGGTTCTGCCGGGTTGTTTGTAGCGGTAGTTCAAGAAAAGGTAATCTATTTGTTATCTTCCGTTTTTTCTAAACGATTTCCCGTCTTATTGGACATTATGTAGTCGTATGGAGGCACAGTGCCAGTGGTCCATTTATTCCAGGTCGGTTAGACTAATTTTGAATTCGACTTGGTCAGACTATTTAGGAACAACAAGATTTTGCTAACACAATAAATAGTCTTAGTCAGACTATTTATGAACTCAGACTAATTATGCACATAGACTAATTACCGTAGACAGTGTACTCGATTTCGAGTCTCCAATACAAATCGCAGAATTAACATCTACTTGTAAGTATCAAGATTACTTGAAAAAATTCTTGTAAGAACTCGAAGAAAAAGTCATATCGATGTCCATATTTTCCTAGAATGGTTCAAAACTCGTTAATCGATCTCAAAATCACACTAAAATAGCAACGCAATTGGGTAAATTAGCTCCCCAACCCTTATTTTGCTGCCGGATATTTAGAGTTAAGGGTTGGACCGAAATGGGCCATTTCGGTCCCTTTCAAAATGGCACGCTCCGTACTTCATTATTACGAAGGAGACAATAAGCCAGTTAATCAACTCAATGTCCTTCTTTCTTTCATTATTACGACTGATCGAGTTTGCGAAGCTGCTGTACAGGAAAAAAAAAATTAGTCGAGCAGATGCAACAGTTAGTAGTCCACGCTCAATTTCGAAAAATCGTTCATCAACGATCGTGCGGAGTTGGTACTATTATGATGAATTGGTTCTCTTGGGCCTACTGCACAATTGAAATTTGCTGTGGTCAAACTGGCCGAAATGACTATTATTCGCCATTAATAGCTATGTCGATCCATACATGTATAATAATATGCAATTTGACGGAGAAATGGCATGTCATTTTCAGGGCTGGCAAAATGGTTTTTATTATTAAGTTTTTATATAAATTTTATAGTAAAACCTGACAACCTCCAAAATGGGCCAACAGTTTTATCCTGTGATCCTATTATATACTTCGAAGTAGGATTGCTATAATGGTTACGCTGGAGGTAGCAGCCTGGCACGTTTACTTAGTTGACAGGCCGACATAGTTCTCCTACAAAAAGCGAGAGTCATCGCATTGATTCTGAACGCCGACCCTGGCATCTCAAGTTATGACCAGGATCTCGAAAACAGAAACGTTGCGGAACATTTTTTTCGTGAATGGCACTCCAGTCCAGCAATTGAATCGTTCAAGCTTAAAACCTTTAAGCTTGTCGTCCAGGGGTAGTGCTACCAATTCGCAAGCAATTCACCAGCAATCTTCTTAGTTCCTGCTACGACGACTTTAAAGGCAACATCGACCATCACTTATTAATAATGACAAATTCTTCCGAGGCGTCATTTCAGATGTGACCGAAGATCCTGTGATACCAACTACGCGTATGTCAATATAAGTGGAGAGTCCTTCTCGACTCGTATTTCATCCACAGCAAGCTCTGAACTGCATCGAGTGTCCGAATAATCAAGCACCTCAAATACATCGAGGCTAAAAAACAACTACGAGTGCGAGAACGATGAAGAAGGTGAAGAAAATGGTAGTTAAACTAGGCAGTGCAATAAAAACTGAGTTCTATTGGCTTAAACCAGGGTTAAAACCCAAACCTAATTGCTTTTGAAAAAAACGACAGGTTTTACCATTTTTTTGTCAATTCTGAGATCATCTAATAATGTTTACATGACGTTCAATTGCGGGCTTTACCACTTGTTGGAAAACTGTGTCAACAAAGTTATCTAAAATTTAATTTGAAATGACTATCCGTTTGCCTGACATAGTAGCTTTGCAACACTTGCCACATCTCCAATACGAATGGTGGTGGTTCGCCTTCAATTTGATGGCAACCACCGCAAACAGCGATAGGCGCAGATTTTTAGCGCATAGAGCATTTTAATGAAAAATTGAAGTATGGATTGATAAGTTGGGGTTGCCAGTCCATGTCCAAACAGAATGATGCAACGCTTGCGCGATCTTTATTCCGATTCCCTTTTCTGTGAGTTTACCTACTTCGAGGTAGGTACGGTGGCACCTATATTGGCCCATATCATGCTTGCCAAGTAGTCCTTCGACTTGATCATTCTGGTGAACCAATTCCCCACGACAACCCCTCCCAATATCGGCAGCTGCGAAACGCCCCCTAAAGGTCCCAGCGGCAAGATCATTGCTGCCGTTCCAGGGGTTTTAAAAGGCTTGTTAAAGCCTAGCTGCTCTTTCGAATCACCGACACCAGTTCTCCAGCAAGAAACATCCCCTGCTCTGCAGCAATGAAAGCCATCTTCGGTGACGGGTGATTGCACACATCACCTAAAGCAAACACGTGGCCGTACTTCTCGCCCTCTAGCTGCAATTTCTCGTTCACCTTGATAGATCCACGGTCAGTAACTAGAGCAGCGTCCATTGCCTGTACTAACGTCGCCACGGGACTGAAGCCACCACATAGTAGCTGAATGTCCGACTCAATCTCCGTACCCTTGTCCGTACGTAGTGTTCGCTTTTCCAAGCTGTTACCTCCCAGACGTTCTGTCAGACGCTCTCCCAAGATCACCTTGACGCCCAACTTATCCAGTGATTTGTTCAAGCGTATGTAGAACTTGTTAGTGAGGTTGTTGCCATAAATGAGCTGATTTTGGCCCTCAATTATTGTCACAGTCTTGCTCGGGTATTTGGACTTAATCTCAGCCGCCACCTCGCATCCGACAGCGCCACCTCCCACAACGACGATTTTCTCAGCACTTTCAATGTGGCTGCGCACCTCCTGCAACTTGGCTTCCGTGGCTGACCGGGCGAAGTCATCATTGTCCTGTTTGGTAGGGACCGAATAGGTACTTCCCATTGCCAATACAAGATAGTCAAACAGCAGCTTCTCGGTGCCCACATTCGCCTTGTCGTCGCTGCCGATTGCGCGGTACGACACTTCATTCGTCTCGGCCGATATGCTTGTGGCGACACCTCTCACAATGCGCACAAACTTGGTGGCATTCTTCGGTATGGCGTTGTCATACGGGATGAACATTTTGTTGGTGTAGCTGGCGTCAACGTAAGCGCGTGGTGCTCCCACAACGTGATAGTAGTAGGCGTTCTTTTCGATCAAGACGACTTCAGTATTGTCGGCAGGAGTGATCTTCCTAGCGAGAGCTTGAGCCGTGTTGATGCCGGCAGCTCCACCGCCAATAATCACGATGCGAGTCATGGTCTTGTCGTCGTTACCGTGAACTTGGGACATCCGCTGTGGGAGGTGGTGTTCGTTAACTACTGTGAGGTGCGAGCCCCTCCTAACTCCAACCACAACTATTTTCGGCAGACAAAAATAATCCTTCGCATTCGCAGTTAAGCCTTTTTTTTCTTGGACACCTATTAGAGCATAATGACATAGCAGCATGCAAGCGTACAAAGTCTGGTTAGGATAGTAATCTTGCAGCACTGCGCCGCATCGGAATGTTATACAGTATTATATCTTAGGTTTTCGTCATTTAGGAGTAATGCTAACGAAAATATTGGTGAACGCTCGACTACACGTAATTACCGGTAGGATGAATGGTGTACTTGGACTGTACTTCGCCACGGAGGACAGTATGCGTCGTGCAGCTTTGAGCGATGATCATGCTGGTAGTGTACGTGCTCTGGGTGTTGTAAATTACAGGTGACTTACCGGTAAGTGTAGTGTAACCTGGTTTTCCGCGAAAACTTTCGCCTTTACGCACGTCGAAAACAGCGCCCATAGTTATTCGTGTACGACCTCCCCGTTTTGTATGGTGGATTGGATCGGTGGAGATATGGACAATATGCATATTATGCATACCTGGTTTTCTGCAAGACGACGGACAGGATCCTGCTTAAAATTTGCTGTGCATGTGCGGAAGGACGGGAAACCGGAGTAAATAGCAGTAAACCGAGTCGCCAGGTTCAGACTGGTACACAACGATGCTACGACTGCAAATCCCTCGTCCGTCTTACCGAAGGTTTGGACCGCACGAGTGGAACAGCGGCACGCGCTTCCGGTGGCCACCCCGTCATCTTTAACCGAGTGGTCTCACATGCCAACACTTTGCATTTCGCGTCCCGTGAGTCAAAGGCGTGGTCTGTAGACCTGCAGTACTACTACTGTACTGTAGCGCAAAACACGTCGGTAAAGTCAATTTCGGCCATTGGCCAGAACGATATCCAACTCCCCCATCCCTATCGGCCATGATAATAATATTATTTTTTAAAATAATATTAAAATATATTATCATAACCGATAGGGATGGGGGTGCTGCATACAATTTGAAAACAACCATTTTTTTTAAAGATGCGTGTTTTATACATGTATTATGAACACACATCTTCCAAAAAATGGCAGAGAATATTGACACAATCTGGGGGGCGGCTGTCATGAACAACAAATCTTCAAAACCGGGGGAGTAGGCAGGAAACTGTCCCCTAGCTAAGCCCCAAAAAACCCTTTCTTCCTGTGCGTGTTAACCCTATAGGGCCGAGCGGGATCTGACCGTGCTTGGTCCTGAGAGTGACTGGAGCGATTCCCGCACCGTAACAGATAAGATCACAGACCAAACAGACACCTTAGTGGGTCGTAGAAAGTGCACATTCAACCGTTTGGGCCAATCAAAACGTCTGTGCGAGGGAAGGGCTCCCCTCGCACAGATTTGAGTTTGGGTTAAATGGGCTGCGGGAATCGCTCCACTATTGACACAAGGGGTAATTCCTTACATTTGTATGGAAGCTATTGATTGCACCATTTCCTACGATATGCGCGGAGGGCGTGAATGTCACCTTACTCGGCAAGCCGAATCCATGCCTGGCGTTTAAGATCCGTGTGCGAAGCACGCGGGCTTAAACCCAGGACCAAGCACGGTCAGATCCCGCTCGGCCCTATAGGGTTAACACGCACAGGAAGAAAGGTTTTTTGGGGGCTTAGCTAGGGGACAGTTTCCTGCCTACTCCCCCGGTTTGAAGATTTGCTATTCATGACAGCCGCCCCCCAGATTGTGTCAATATTCTCTGCCATTTTATGGAAGATGTGTGTTCATAATACATGTATGAAACACACATCTTTAAAAAAAATGTTTGTTTTCGAAGTGTAAATTCCGTGGACATATTTACTGTGTATGGATGGATTGGAAAATGGAGAGATCCTGTACCATCCCAGGCCTTCGCAAAGCTAAAATAAACTTGCCTCCTGCGGCATCTTTCTCTACTTACCAGTATCACTTGCCATCTCCGTTAACAGAATGTCCGGGCAGCTGCGCGTGGCTGTGATCGGCTCCCAAACGTGCCATCCCGACTCTTCGGTGGCCTACACGGTCTACCGCACGTCCGTCAATTACGAAGGTCTGTGTTATCACCGCCTCATCCGCTTCCGCTGCTTCTCGCACTGTGCCAAGAAGCTCAAATTGGCACCTGACGCTGATCAAATTTCTGTCAAACTGCCGCCCAAGATCTGGTGGAGTCGCAAGATGTCGTTGCAGCCTGAGACCGTCGAGGCCCGCCAAGTTGTGCTGAACGAGTACATGCATCAGGTTTGCACGCGCCCGTTGACCCCCAGAAGCCAAGATCGTCTCATGAAGTTGCTACGGGTGGGGGACTACGCGCCCAAAGAGGAGGAGGACCGAGTGATCAACAGCCGTATCAGCTTCTCCACTGACGAGTTTTCAGACAACAATTACTCTCAAAAAGAAGATCTGGAGAAGGAAGATGACGAGCCAAAAGAAGAACTGTCAGTGTCGCCAATTGACAAGAAGAAGCAGCCACAGCTCGCTCGCAAGGAAGGTGGCAGGGTCTCAACCGATATGATCTCGAACCTCGAGCGCCAATACTTCGGCCAAATCAAGAAGTGTCTTGCTAGTATCGACGATGTGATGGACAGCAGCCGCAAGCTTGAGGTTTGGATTCGCGAGAAGCAAACGGGCAACCAGCATTTAGGGGCAAAAGCGTCCTAATACTTGCGCTGTGGTACGTTGAACGTAAGACGGACATGTGAGAGAATCTCTCACTGAGAGATTATATATTTTTTTCTGGACATTGTTCTACGTCACACAATCCGATGCAGATCGAAGTGGGGGAGCTTTCAATATTTATTGACACATTTTCTACCGCTCAGCACTCACCCCGAGGTCCATGTACATGTAGCAACTAATGTTACAATTTAAAGATGCTGAAGATGTTGTTGTGTATCATTGCTCACGAAGTTGGCTTACTGACGAGCGCTTTGACTAAAAGGTTCGCAGGTGGTGAGGTGAGTCGTTGACGAATCCACTTCCGACTGAAATAGTGAGTTTTTATGCTGCACAACAGCAAAACAAATCAGCTATCCAATCAAGATATCTCGTCAGAGGTCGAGTTGGTCTGGAGTCAGCTCGTCCAACTCTGACAGCAGGGGCACGCTACTACAGTTATTTTACTGTGGAGAGCACTACTTATAGTATACTACTTAGTACTACCCCTACGTGCTGTGGGGGGAGGGATGAATCCAGCACGAGTGAGATCACTCACCCAACAAACAATGAGCAAGGGATTTTTTGCCTAGATGACGGTGTTGACAAAGTGTGGAGAAAATTGAACTGCTCCATCTCCAAAATTTAAGCAACTTTCTGACGTCGCAACGACTGGTATGCAACCCGAAGTCGTGTACTTCATGTACAATTAATAGCCGGGTGAACGCATAATCACGTACTCCAACGACCATGCTTCGGCAAGTCGATGAAATTCATGCTTTCGTTTTCGTTTTCGAGTTAGGTACATTGGTGTCACTTAACAGCTATCATACTAACGACTATGAAATTCATGCTTGCGGAATCAGCCGCTACTGTCGCTGTCTGCACTCGCCTGTGTTGTCCTCACAAACCGTTGTTCCGGGTCATGAAAGGAGTCCGGCGCGAACCTTTTGGTGGCATTTGTAGAGCGCAAACACTTCGCTGTTGTCTCGACCGACAGGAATGAGCTGCCAATAGAACATTTTCTTTTCATCATCGTCGAACTTGTAATCATGGCGCAACAACTGTACCACTGACAGCTTTTGTCCGGGTCTGTCCCGGAAAGTTGCATACTCGGTGAATACCTGTATTCACCGAAGCCCACATTCCGAACCAAGAAGCGGCCCTCTGCGTCGTGGACAGGAACGATGCGCCACCTCTCCCGACGGTTGCCATCATGTCGATATGGTTTGGGCGTCCAGGTGAATGCAGGACGTGTGGTGCCAGGATCGTTGTTAGCAACACTTTGCATACAGCAATTCGTCACGTGCGTTCGAGTGCAGATTGGTATTGACTCGCCTCAACGCACACGTCGATCGTCGAAAATAATTTCTTCACACCGTCAAGAGCCCACTGCGAGTTGGGTAGAGTGTTGAAAATTTTTGGGAGCGTCTGCGTATCGATACGTCCCAGAAAGAACGCGTGTTCGATTTCCTCGAGGTTCCAGAGATGGATCAGTTCGAAATACGGTAGCTGTTCGAAACCCTGGAGCGCCACGGTGACATCTTTCTCATACAGATGGACGCGCACAGTTCGTGTTAGCTCCGCGTGCTTGTTGAATGAACTCTGTTACATCTTGGACGAGTTCGTCCGAATTCAAAATTAGCCATTTCCACTTGGGGACGCCTGGAAGACTTGAAAAAAAAACGAAAGTGACCGACCTCGGAAAGGCTTGAGCAAATCTGAGTTAACCCACACAGTGTAGATTGGGCATCCCTCGTACAGAGCGCAACAGATACACACACATAATATTTTTAGGACACGTGTTCTAGCATTCCAGCATGAACTTCCTACCTGGTGCTGAAGCCATGAAGTTTCAGGCTGACGACCGGCGAGACTGCCAATCATTTTCACTTGACGCATGCCCGGCGAGCCTCCAACGTCGAAGCTGGACACTCTGAGGCGACGCATGATGGTCAAGGTGTGTATCGAAGCTTTGGTTCGCGATCCGCTGAGATTGAGTGAACTTGTGTTACTCGTTGGACGCGCATCGTCTACAATCTCCTCCTGGATCTTTGAAGCTCGAAACTGACTACCCGTCCAAACTGACGTCGAAACAATGCAGGCACTATCAGTGTCGTGGTCCTGCGTAAGCACAAGCATGAGTGAGTGGGATGGATTGAGTGTCACTGCATTATCGTAGCGTCTAACTTTGCCTTGCTCTTGATCTGCTTGGAATCCGGTGAGACCGACTGCTTGTTCTTATGTTGTTGGTGCTGGTTAGACTTGTGTCGATGTAGCTGAAAGATGAAAAATTGTGCCGTTCTTTATCGAGCAGTAGTAGCGGTTGTCCACCTGAACCAACTCGCTCCTAGAAGAGCAGACGTGGCAACACGTAGGCTGAGAATTGCCGTTAGGTCGAAGATCTCGCTCAAACCATTGTCAGCTACTATCCTAGCCTTTGGCTTAGAGCTTCTTCCAGTGTCAAGCCGATGCCGTGTTGATGCACCTTCACACATGGTTCAATGTAGAGCATTGGATGCTCGAGGTAAGGCTTTGGGTCGTCAGGATGCCATAAAGCTACCCAGCGCGTTGGTCACTCGCGCCAAATAGAAGATCTATCGTCGAACTGCCGAGAAAATTGCTGTTCAACCGTAGCGGTCGTCAACCACCACTGATCTATCTACCGGCTAGAATCGACGGCGACGTTGGTTGCGTCACCGACGCCTAACATCTCAATACTGATGCCAATTCGTCTTGTGGCTTCTGTTAAACACATAGGTGGTACGCTTCATGCAGCAGTCTTGCCTGCTGGTTGGTATACTACAGATAAAGACGGTAAGTATGATACTAAAAAAAATTTGAAATGTCAAGTGTATTTTGATTCGATTTACTTCAAGTACATGTTATAATTGTATAATATCCGCATAAATGACACAAAGTTTATAAATGATTGGTTTTCATGGTTCTTCAGCACATCCCTTGCATCAATTGAAATTTTGCTGCAATAACAATGAACCAATTCTACAACTGAGCTTCGCTCATCCGTGTGACAATAAGTTTAGCCGCTGCGTGGCTCCGCCGGATCAGGCCGAAATAAAATTTATCGTGTTCGGTACTACCGAACGACTGACCTGCATCAGCATTGACTCAATGGGATTCAGTCGAGGTGTTAAAGCGAGCTAACGGAATCATCAGACAGCTAACGTTGGTACAAACCAAAATGCGAAAGTTAGGAAGGAGCGCGCACGCACGAAAACTGCTCAACGCATCGCTTGCTTTGTACAACTACAACTGCAACTCGCTCTACACATCGACGCCGACGCCCACCATAATTATCGTCCTCATTTCGCTTTCCGCCTCCTCTCAACCAGCTAGGTTTAACATGCCTATCATCCACGACCAATACCGACTTGTTCGTGAGCTCAGCACCACGCTCTACGGCGGGGTCTTCGTTTGCGAAGATACACACAGTGACATCGACTCGGTTGCATCAAAGGTCGTTATCAAGCACGTTTCTCTCGACCGCGTGACCAGCTTTATGCGGAGTCATCCTTCGGACGGCCATGCCCCTGACAACCCCATCATCGAGAAAGAAGTGGGCGACTTATTGCGTGAATCCGGTGGACATCCAAATGTCGTGCAGTACAAGGACTCATTCGTAGATCAAGATACACTGTACCTCGTGATGGAGCACTGTGCTGACGGCGACTTACACAACTACCTAAGCAGGAGCAAACAACGCAGACTGTCATATCCAAACGTGTTGAGTGTCCTGTCGCAGGTGGCAGCAGGCTTGGCGTTCTTGCATGAACACGGGATCGCCCACCGGGACATTTCCCTCGAGAACATTATGCTACATCATGGATGCTGCAAACTAGGGGACTTTGGTTTAGCTACGCGTGCGCGGCGTGCCGGTGGACGTCTGGTAGGCAAGAAGTTTTACATGGCACCTGAGATTGTTGATGGCGGCCAATACGACCCAATGTGCGCGGACGTGTGGTCACTTGGTATCGTTGTCTTCGTCCTGCTTACAGGCTCGCCGCTGGTATCCCTAGCATCCAAGTCGGTGAAGGCGTTTTGCGCTTTCAAGCGGACAGGAGTTGTGGCAGTTCTGCACTCGTGGGGTTTGGCTGCATCATTACCAGACAGCTTGCTGTACCTCATGTCTGGAATGTTGGAGGTCGATCCGTGGAAGCGCCTAACCATTACGCAAGTGCTGGGACACAACGCCTTGAAGAAGTATAAGAAGTAGTGAAACAGGAGGAGCACAAGGCTCCAACAAGTAGCAGTAGTTTATCTCAAGGTAACGTATCGTAGTGTAGAATTCGTTCCAATAGTACTAGTACCACTCAGTTGAGAACAAAAAGAAGGAAGTGTAATGCACATTTTTTTTTTCAATTCTATCTCTTGCTATCCTAATTTTGATCGTGGTACTGGGTCCGGTTCGTGGCGTTTAACGATAGGATACAGTCGGTGCTCGACAGTTTTATGTGGTGAATTCTTACGAGTCCTTACACCTAGCATCACGACTGTCTGGTTTCGTATGCCCTGAATCGGACATGACTGGGGTTGGGCAAGTATTTCAGTTGACTAACAACTCACGACTATGGTTCAACTTTTATGAAGCATCCGTTCGCAATGGCGGCCTTCCACTCGAAATGGCCAACGGAATGCTGTAGTTCCCACGTCATTGAGGGTAGGACGTCGTGAGAACTCTTGTCAGGCCTTGACAGAACTCGCGCTGCGATTCAGCGAGCCAATTTACAGTCCTGCAGGTCCTGTACAGTGTACTCGTCTGTTGCCACTTGTAAACCCACTATGTCGTAGTTTATCAATGCGATGCTGTCATTGTCGGAGCCCCCTACCGACCAGGTACTACACTGTACTACATGTAGTGTTCACAATTTAGCCACAGGCAAGCGTAGCTGGCATTGCCTGAGTGCGCAGTTTAACAATAAATACGCAGCAAGTTGAAGCTTTCGGTCAGATGTCGCTCTTTCTTATTGTTGGAGATTTGAACATGACAAAAATACCCGAAAAGGGCAAAAAACTGGCTTGAGCCCAAGAGACGATGCCTCGGCGACAACACGTATTTTAGTAGTGGTGCGCTGTCTATGAGCAGCGACGGCGGGTGGTGTGTGTGTGTGGTGGGGTAATGACCTTCTTCTATTCGAGTCGTACTTTGAGCCACAAGTTGTTTCCGATCCGTGACATGTTTGTATGATTTGTTCACCGTCTATTCGGGATAGCAAGCCAAACCTACGGTTTACAGTACGACACCACGTATGTGCCAGGTAAAAGCATATTCTATTGAGTTGCGGTAAGGCATCACGTAGTGTCGACGGGATACAAAAGGCATACGTACGGACAGCAAAAGATGGAACCGTCAGATACCCCCAGATCATGATGATCATCATCTGTGCCAGGGGTATCGTATTCGATGACTCGCATCTTCGATGACACGGTGTTGAGTTCATTCTTCAATATTCCGCTCAATCCTCAAGCAGATCATCAACTTCACGGTTCTCTCTCGTCAACTCACTCAAAAGTGTTGCGATGCTTCGCCTCACCAACACCATCGACGATCAAAAGTCGGGGCTCATCAACTTCCCCACGAATCCACTAGACCCCGATCTGATAAAACATCGTACGATATCGGAGACCAAGTGGCTGGCACCTGGAAAAGTGGCTAGCAACATGAAGAATTCTGATCTATGGACTCGTCCGTGGCTCGGTTGGGTCTTCGTTTACGTCTTCGTGCTTGTTGTTTTTTCGTTCTATCGCCGAATTTCGTTGACGGCGTTGATTACGATGTATGCAAGCACCAAGGACGTGACGACGAGTGTCGTTCTTAGGGCTTTAAGTCTTGGTTTCCTCGAGGATTTCGTCTGTGCCACGTACTTTGCGTGTGCATTGTGGATGTTTGACGTCTTGAAAAATGAGGTTGGTACCAAATTCGGCCTGGCAAAGTTCAGTTGCAAGGTTGCAACTTTTGTGGTCTCGTGGCTGCTTTACGTCGCTATAATGATTCCGTTTTGGGTAGATTTGTTGTTGGTGCGTTTACGAGGCATGCGCTTCACGTTCGATCTCGTGGGGATGGCAATTGAGGAAAAGGATAATGTCAGTGCAGTTCCGATATCAAGTGAGGAGCTTCAGGAAGGTTTTATGACTGCAGCCGCTCTTGTGCTAATGGCGACACTGTTTGCAAGCATCCGGACGTGGACTCCGTGGATGAGTCTGACATTTTGGAGTGCAACACAATGTAAGCAGAGACCGATTGCCATGGGAACGGACAATGTGGACACCGCAGAGGCTGAAATTGGTCCGGATCGTGTGAATTTGGGTCCATCCAAGCGCAAAATGCGGTACATGGTGTTACAAGTTGATGAACCAATTGAAGTTTTGGAGACGGAGGATTCCAACATACTCGACCATAATGTCGGTGATCGTATACCAAGCACGAATCAGTTGAGGAAACGAAACTCATATTGCAAGCAAGCGATAGCGGTGATCCTTGGACTGATTGGTCTACCGATTACTGCTGTGGCAATTAGTCGCGTCACGTCGCCGCTGATTGCCTATTCGGCGTTGAACACTTCTTTGAACGAGTTATTCGGTCAAGCTCTGCAGCCGAGACTGGCAAATATGAGTTACACTCTACCATGGCCGGAGAAGTTTATTCACGCAGAGACAGAAGAGTACACTCTACTTGGCAGCAATTCGCTGCACCGACGAACTACAGGTTTTCATGGAGATCTCGCTTTTGACGTCAACGTCACCTCTGACGATCCACCCAATGTGCTGGTGATCGTGATTGAATCATTCAGATATCATGATTCACGTTATCTTGTTGGAGAAAACGACTCATCCAACCTTTTCAAAGGCTCAGGTATCACGATAACCCCGCACTTCGATCATTGGGCGAAACGTGGTGTAGCTCTTCGTAATTTTTGGTCAAGTTGGAGAACAAGTCGCTCTGTTGAGAGTTTACTGTTTGCGCAGATCCCGTACGACAGTACTACGAAGTCAGGAATGACCGGCGGGAGGAATGAAACCAAGCTCTCTGGGTTGCCACAACTTTTTACGGCAAAAGGGTACGAAACGTTTTTCACTACTGGCTGCAAGACCGATTACGATGGTTGGGACCTATTTCTTCCGAGTCATGGCTTTGACACAGTGTGGGGACGTAACGAGATGATGGACTTGGCACAAAGCGACTTGGGAATCAAGCCTGATGAGTGGTATGGTCCTGAACATCGTGCCCTTAACTGGGGCCTACACGACGATTTGAGCTTTCAACTTCTTGGAGATCTGATGATAAACAAAACAAAGGAACAGAGTCAGCGTGTGGCCAAGAAGAAATCGAAGAACCCTCTCTTTCTAACTCACTACACGATCTCAAGCCACGTCGACTACAAACAACGTCCGAAATGGTATCACGAAGCTGTAAAACCCATTTTCTCGGCTCTGTATGAAGGTGAGAAGTATGCAGACAATATCAAGAACTACTTGGAGATACGATACTTCACCGATATGCAGCTTGGGAAGTTCATGGACCGCATGGCTGGTGAGGGTATTCTCAATGACACTATCGTCGTCATCGTTGGCGATCACGGCCAGGGACCTGAATTCGGAAACGACGTTCCTGAAGATCGGGATGTATCGGCGACTCGAGTGGCTGGTAGTATCATCGCTGAAGGACGATTGGGTGACTCTGTTGGACTCGTAATTGACGATGCTACTGAACAATACGATATCCTGAATACGCTTGCCGACATCACGGGTGTACCAGACGGAGGTTTTATTCAAGATGGTGTAGGTCGTTCTCTCAAGCGCAAGGTTCCTTTTGGTGAGCAAATTGTGTACAGCAACAATCCGACACGGAAGATGTCCATTGTGCGTGGCCATCAGCGTCTGCGTTACGATCGTCTGACGGACTCGGTTCTACTACATGACGCAGACGCCGATCATGATATGACTAAAGATCTGTTTCCAGGTCTTACAGCCAAGGAGCAAGCAAAATGGTTGCGATGGCGTGATGATGGGCGCCGGATCAACGAATACTACACCAGGCGCTGGGAAGATGAATGCTTACTTTCTCCAGATTGTACGCAATCGAGCAGTTTCAACTAAGCCGACTTACACACAAAGTTAGTGCTACGTGTCCAAGGTTTCCTAGCCGCAAAGAGTACAAGGTTTGCTGACTAGGAAAGAGTTACGTTCTTCTTTGATAAATCTTGTTGTCGTCTCAGCTGTACTTTTTTTTCGTTTGATTTGCTATCAATGAAAATACATGTTACCGAAATTCCCCGCATGTTCACAGTCAACAAAGATCAGCCGTCGTTTTCACTGCCTAGAATTTGTTTCCAGTCGATCTAAACATCAGATCGACTTTCATTCCTCCCCCATCAGCCTTATCCGCGGCGGATTTGAATGCGATAATTCCGACGTCTACGGTTTATCTGCGGTCTGTTTGAGCTGGTACAGTAAGTGATCTTACTTCTTCGTATAAAGCTGTGAAGTTGGGCCATGGAATTGGATCAGAAATTCCTTTTTTATAATGAATTTGTGTGAGCGTTTAACTTATGCATAAAAAAATCATAGATCGAACTCTTTTTCGTGTACGTCGAAGTTGCAGATGCCAATTGCAGAGATGGCGTCCTCCGTGGATCGTTTCAGTGCTTCTGGGCCAGAGATAAATACTCCCACAGTCGAGTTACAGTTGTTTGCAGTGTCGGGGTGCATTCCCATGAATTGTTTGTGGTCGTCGTACACTTTGCACATCAACCTGTCCATGTTGGGGCGATGGCCGACATCCACGCCGTATTCCGAGATGAGATCTCTGAAAGTGTTGACGTCGTTAGCACAAGGACCAACACCACTGGGGGTAACCATTTGTCCGAAGGCATCGACGGTCTCCTTGCTCTTCTTGGCCTCCAAGAACGTCAAAGTGTACACAATCAACATGACCACAAGAATCACTAACGCGATCTCGACAAAATTCTGTAGTGGCCACAGATTATTGTCATCCACCTGCATTTTAGTGCCATACTTGACTGCGATCCAGATAACCAGCGTTAAAAAGAACGACAGCGTGTATACAACTGCTTTACTCGCGCGATAACGTGAGAGGGGCTGTGAAAATGGCTGAGGAGTCTTAGACGTCATTGCAGTGTCGTATCGCGTCGCTGATGTGTGGGGTTTTCCAGCAAGTCGATGGTGATCGATAGGATAATCAAACTGATCAGGATTCGGAGAGCGCGTGAGGCTCAAGTGTAGATAAAAGTACTGTTCTTGTGGATCAAGCTCTTTGATCTGCATCAGTAGTGGGTGGATCTCCTCAAGCAGCGACAACTCGCAGAACGTGAAGATGAAAAACACCTTTTGACTGAGAGATGCACCTTGTCGTAACTTTGCCACAATATCCTCCAGAATCGCAACGAGTGGTGTCACGCCGATGCCACCACCGATAAGACACACCGTTGGGTATTCGTCGTATAATTCAAGCGATGCACCATAGAAGCCGTCGATATAAACGGTAGGTAGCACGTCGTTGGCTTTGCAGTCTTCCGAGTATTTCACGAGTTCTGTTGTCCAGTCACCGAGCGACTTCAGTAAAATAGTGAGGGTATCTGGGCTGGTGCGTGGAGACGAGCTGACGGTGAACGCGTGCCATTGTAGCTTCGAGACAGCGGGTACGTTTAGGTATATGAACTGACCAACGTTGAAGTCTCCCGCGATGGTGGACGAACGTGCTACCACCACTTTGACTACGTCGTTTGATAATGTAGTAAATTCACGGATAGCTACCGGAGTGAAGTTGTTGGAGCTGGAGAGTATGCGGCAAAATGTATAGAGCATGACCGAAGGGAACAACCACGCGAGGTTATTATCCAGTACAGCACAACGAAGACGGTCCCGACAATGAACAAGTGGTGTACAGAGTAGAATATGTTGTACATCTTACGACGCATCCATGGGATCGATAGCTAAGAAACAGAGCAGAGCGATTGTACCGAAAGTGTTCATCCACCGATCTTTGCCATCATCACCGACCGCGCAGTTCCTGAAACAAGGAAGAGCCTCCTCCACCCAAGAACCCTCTTTGATCCAAGCCCAGTAGAACCCCGTGCAGTGCAGCAATGCTGTCAAAATAGTAATGACACCGAACAAGCGGTGGTACTTGATTCCGTTTGCGTATGAAATGTTGAGGAACTCCATCCAGACGCAGTTTCGAGTGGCCGGCAGGAAGAGGAATGCCATGTTGTAGATACAGACGTACCCGAAAGTGAGCGCGACGATCTCCAGATAATCGATGAATTCCAAATCCGGATTTTTCTGCTTCGTTCGAGTCACACGCGTTCTGTAATAATTCTGGAACACGTAGATGTTGCCCCCGACAAGGAAAGCCACGAACAGAAGTTCCTCGTTACTAAATGGGACCACACGGCCTACGACACGAGGCTTGAGACGAAGACATCGCCTAAGGTTCAGGACATAACGGGACGTGATCCGGCGTACATTGAAATGACGAAGGAATTCGAGGAGAAGAATTGAAACAAGTGGAATGAAGCAAAAGAAAAGGAAAAACGTGGGGCGCACCATCTCTGAATGACCAACGGGAGGTCCTTTGGACTTGAGAGCAGGAACTCCATACCAAGAACCGATCGTCATGCTCACTTTTTTGTTGTACGAGTCAGAGAAATGGAAAAGTTGTCCGAAGACGTACAACAGGATCGAAGCGACAATTACAACCTGGGAGAGATTGCCAAGGAGGGTCACTTTGTCAGCCCATGGGGAAGATCCGACCTTCCGATGAGAACTAAAGCTTCCATCCTGACAGTTGTCCGCAGTCATCTTGATGTTGGAGAACGCAGCGTCGGGACCTGGTGAGGAAATCGCATTATCTTCTGCCATGACTTGTTTAACGTAGAAAACTGCTGGAGTTGAGAGGATCCGAGTAAATCGGAGAATGAATCGATTCAAGCGGTTCAACTGCTTTTTCTTGAGTTTTGTCGCTGCGGTTGGGCTCAATAGCATGTCGCGATGGCAATTTGGCAGCGGTTGAATTCCATTGTACCTTCATGCTGTACCAGCACCGTTAAGTCGTGCGAAATAAAAGGCACGCGCCCCCGGTGAAACTTACCGCGTAGTCGTGGTGCATTTATGCTTGAGCTGTCTTGTTGAACGGTTAAAGGCACGCGTTGGTGGTCGAAACGTCTTCTGCTGAGCTACCAATTGTACAGCGAGTCTACCAGGCGTGTTGCCTGAATCCAATATCAGGATTCTCTAAGGGAGATTGTTTGTAGATGTTTCACCCACGCTCTGACACCATCACGCATAGCGTCTGAGGATCTAATCACTAATTTCAAATGGCTTGGAAACAAGACGAACTTTTGGTGCTGGCTCGCGCCTGGGAAGACACCATAAGCGCGAGTAGTATGGAGGAAGAGTGGCCAAGAAGAAGAAAGCGGATCGTCCCAGCTTTTACGAACGCTTTGTCGCGCTTTCGGATACGCCCATTCTCCGTAGTGAACATGCGGTTGCCCTCAAGAAGCATCATCTCAAGCACTCATATGCCTTCATTCGGGCATTCTTGGACAAGAAAAGTCAAGACAGTGTGAACTGGTTTTCTCTTACCAAGACTGAGCAACGGACATTGATGAAGGAGGATGGGGACAAGCTACAGCTTATGGACGAACTCGTCTATTTGGCACTGGACCAGTTTCTCAATAGTACACGTACTGAGAGTGATGAAAGCGAGACTGCAAACGAGAGCTCAGATGCGACTGAGAGTGACGGTGACGACCATGAGAGAGCCAAGTGCAAACCTGAGAACGCCAAGTCTACAGACGGAAAAGAAGTGAATTCTCCTCGACGTTCTACGCGGTTGAGCGGGGCCAAGAGCAAGGGGTCTGTCAAGGAGAAAAAGCCCGACGTGCGACGACTTAGTGCAAAAGAAGACAAACAAATGAAGCCTAAACGTCGACGCGTGGAAATGCCCAAAAATCGTTTACCTGCTGATGTTGACGTGAAGGGAATATTGGACCAAAAGACAAAGGTACTTGCGAGATTTATCGAACACCGTGCGGAGGAGCGCACTCAGCAGCATGGGCAAATCTGTCAAGAGCGCGAAGCCGACCAAGCGTTCTGGACTGAAGAAGCTGCGAAGGATCGCGCTTTCCTAACCAACATCATTTTGAAGAAGTAAACGCAATTTCGATTTGCTCCTGCTGATCCCCATGCTCTGGGTGCGATCAGCGTTATTTTTTCTGCATTCTGTCCACGACAACAAAGGGGCCATTCAGCGAAATGTGGCGGAAAGCTGAGCCATGTTGCAATTAATCAATGAAGCCAAAGGATTCGAGTTCTAGTAGTTTTTTTTCTTCTTATGACAAAAATACGAACCCAGAATCACATACAGCAATCCACAGCACAACTTCCATAAGTAGTAGATTTTATACAAGGCGAGCGGCAATAGCCGCATGGACAAAAAACTATAATATCCAGAGCTTGTAATGTAGTTACGCACCTTGGACTCTGTGCTACGTACGTTTGCTAAAAATCCCAAGGTCCGCATGAAACACTTTCGAGTGTTGACTTAGCGAATAATGCCGTGTAAAGGTGTAGTGATTTTGCAAGTCGAGCCTCATACGATCGAGTCTTCCGATCCATTTCTACGTATTGTACGGTACAGTCTGTACCACATATTAATAGTGCCGCGACGAGATATCGACGGCAATAGACTTGAAAATCCTAGCCCGTCAATGAACTAACTTCTTTGCAGAGGTAAGGTGCTTCTTCGCCACTTGGTAGCTTGTTCGCCTAAATGCCAACTGCCCGATCTCTTCCACTATCGGAAGCGGTGTCTGTGGGAAAGGGAATCCAACCGTCTTGGAGCAAAAACAATAACTTCAAATAATAAAAAACTTTAACATGGTGAATAAATCCAGGAAATCCAAAACAATAGTAAGAGGTGTGTGGCAGCATATTCGACGTGGATACTCTGATGGAGCGGATCCATTCGTCATCTCGAATGTGTAGTGAAGGAAAGGACACCACTTGCGCATAAGTCAAATGGAGTACTCACCGGTCGTGGTACTGCAGGCCTAGCTAGGGCCGTATCCTACACATCATCCGAAGTTATTTTCTGAGGAACGCCATAATCGTGAACTAGCAGTGTGCTCCATGCTGCCAAAACTATGCTACTGTCACCAGTCGGTTCTTTTTTTTTCAAGGCCACGGAGGTGACAGGCTCTGGCGATCAGGGCTGACAGGCAGGGGAGGAAACCTTTCCACGAACGACTACTTGTTACGTAGATTGGTGGTCCATTGAATAGCAGCCTTGTGCATTCATGTCGGACGTGACCTGGCGGATGTATGCTCCTACATAGTAACAATCACACCACACACTTGCTGCTGTCTTTCTTGTACTCAGACATCCGGTTAAAAGGCTGACGTAAAGCTTGAATGAAGCTTCGGACAAGTTCTCCGTGTTGAATGAATGAAAGCATGACACTCTTGTTTCAGATGAAACGCCTGGACTTATCCTGTGTCAGCCGAAACGTTTGTTTAGGAATCAGACCTTGCGATCTTTTTCCGAGGATACGGTGATGGCACATCTCCAGTATCACTGATGGAGCACTACACTCTTGAAATCACCGACTCCAGCGCGAACCATCATCATCAAAGTCCAATGAAGACTCGAGATCCAATCGGTGAATTCATTCTCGGCCGTCTTCGCATACAGGCATCTTCATGCCTGAGCAACTCCACCAACTCCACGTCTCCCAAATGTACCATAGAGAATCAGTGTCAAGTGAAACCGGAACGTTTCGTTCGAAGCGGGACAAGTATCACTTTCGAGAACGCAGCTTTCCGTCGCCGGACACTTATCAAGATCCAGCAGCTTTTTGACGAGATGATCACTAACAACGGCAACAACGCACTCATAGCCAAAAAAGTGCTGAAGTATCGCAAACTGTACGATGGAAGGTCCAGTGAATCTCCTTAGGCGATTCCGTGTAGTTGATGTCGTTGTGAATTAATATACCATCAAACTTTCGTCTTGAAATAGTGATATTGAATCACAACAGTGTTCAACACTGGCATCAGAATTTGACCACAAGATATGACGTAACTCCACTTTACGAATTCATCAGTCAAAGGCTTACCAACAGACTATGATGAACCACATCCGATTCTTGATCTGAAACGGACAACGCCTTCACCTTTGTCACTTGGTATATCGATCCAACGAGCACTATTTCTCAAGGCTTTAAAAGCTTCTGGAACACACTAAACCCTGCAAACGCTGTTGCAGTAGCATTCGATGGCATCGCGTCGCATAAAAAGCAAAGTTCAGCTCCGCCACAATGATACTCCGCAGCCAAATTGCATCGAAAGTGAGATATGATGTGACCTCCGAAACGGATTATTCGCGCTGCGTTTGAGAGTGGCTAACTCGTCTCCACCTCCGTTGTGAAAACACCGGTTGTTCAATCTCCACAGCTCCATTAACGAGTCCCTACCAGTGAACATAATGGCCTGAATCTCCTTCCTGCACCATGTTATCCTGCTACCTTTTTACTGCATTGCGCGCGACGTTTGCAAACGATCCATAAGAAAAACCATGCCGCGTTGAGGAAAATCGATACTCTTCGCCGATACGGCAGTCGGAACAGAAACCAAAAACACATCCTGCCGCAATATTTTCCAGTGTAATTTCAAGTTCAAAGAAGGTGAAACTACGCAATGTCACCGCGAGCACCGCTCGAGAATGGTGGCAAATATCGAGCGAATTCAATCGTCTTTTGAAGCCTTAATGTTTTCCGAGAGTACCCTGCATTCCTTCCGTGTCTTTATGAAGGTAGTACCTGGTACTTAAACAAACACAGCTTCCACGGTGTGTTGATAGTTGCTCGGTGGAGAAAGTGGCTGAGATCGCGTTCGAATCACAGTTCAAAAATTCACTGTCACGAAGTTCTTCTTCACCCTTATCATCACCAACCTCCACCTCGTTGTCTTGGTTTAACTGCTGCTCTCGAACACTTGCCTCCCACACACACAAAATATTTTGATGATTTAACCCACAGGTCAATTATCAAAAGAACTGCTACCATTGCACGACGCTGAATCCCTAGCTCGGCTGAAAAACACCCATGGGCCTAAATTCAGGTAGACGTTGAGCCACTTCTGTCAAGTCCAGGTTCACAGGTCGTTTGCATCATCACTTTATCCAACTTTTCGAACACCAAGGTGCTTTACCTGTTAACCCCAGTATACGTATAGTATACGTTTCCGGTTGTACAAATATACGGGGCTTGTTTACCCCTGTCCCGCTCGTGTGCGTACGGATGCCAGATAAGATGAGTTCACCACGTCTAGGCGAGGCACGGACCTACGAATTGAACCCCGTGATAGCCGTGACACCTGCTGGAAGGTCCTGTGGTTGAGCTGCCTGGCAAATCCGGATAAAATATCCGGATAGATATTATCCAGAATTATTCGGGGATAATCTCTCTCTTACCGTATTGCCTACCAGTCCTAAGCAATAAGGGCAATGCCCACATTCCGCAAGTCGCGTATCTCGATCTCTCACGTCGCACCTCTTGCCCATCCGTTCGACCCCGCCTCACGGTTATGGGTACAACATGCGGATCGTATCTTGATGTCGATATCTAACAGAGAAATGTGATTGCTAGAAACGCAACGCAGGTGTCACCTTCCGTCAGTTCACTTCACTTCCAATCAACCAAGATCTGCCAGTAGCTCACTTTGCAATTTCCCTTCCAAGACTCAAGCGCCTCTCACCCAAGCACAACGATGGCTTCAACTAGCACGACCCCAAAACTCTTTTCGGGTGTGACCCTAGGCGGCAAGAAGAATCCTGTGCAACTCAAACATCGCGTGGTCATGGCACCTCTCACACGCGTGCGTTCGGGTGACTCCGGCGTCCCCACCGATCTCGTCAAACTGTACTACTCACAACGCGCCACAGACGGCGGACTACTCATCACGGAGGCCACGAACATCAGTGCAACGGCACGTGGATACTTTGGTGCTCCTGGTCTCTTTCGTCAAGAACAAGTCGAAGGCTGGAAAGCTGTAACCAGTGCCGTCCACGCCAAAGGGGGCAAATTCTTTGCTCAACTGTGGCACACAGGACGAGTGGGTCACCCACTGAACCAACCGGACGGACAATTGCCAGTGTCTTCGAGTGCAACCAGCTTGGAAGGTGTCAAAAGTCACGCTGTGACTCGTGAAGGTCGCAAGGAGTATGTGACCCCACGGGCTTTGGAGTTGGAAGAGATCCCCGGTATCGTGGAGGACTACAAACTCGCTGCGGAAAATGCTATTGCCGCTGGTTTTGACGGTGTGGAGATCCACGCAGGCAACGGATACCTACTGGAGGAGTTTCTGTGTGATGCTGTCAACAAGCGCACGGATGCATACGGTGGCAGCATTGCGAACCGGGCACGCATCATCTTCGAGGTGGTGGAAGCTGTTTTGTCTGTTGTACCGTCAAGTCACGTGGGTATTCGACTTTCTCCGTTCGGGGATACATTCGGTTGCAAGGACTCAACACCACGTGAGACTTATGGATACGTGGTGCAGAAGCTCAGCGACTACGATCTAGCGTATCTTCATGTGATTGAGCGACGTGGACGCCATGCGGATGGTGTCGATGTGCCAGCAGAAGGCGTGGGTCGCCACTTCCGCGGTATCTACAATGGTATGATGATCACGGCTGCAGGTTTTGACCGCTCCGACGCATTGAAGACCGTCGAGGAAGGTGCGACAGACCTCGTGGCCTTCGGTCGCTACTTCATCTCGAACCCGGACCTTGTGAAACGCCTGCAGATTGGAGCGGAGTTAAACCCATTCGACTCGAAGACGTTCTACATGCAGCCTGATTTGCCTGCCTCGGCAGGATACACGGATTACCCGTTCTTGGGCGAGGACAACAACATTTCGAATTTGTGAGTCATGTGCTTTGACCATCAAATTGACGACTTTTTTTAAGAAAAAACAAAGTGCGTTTCAAAAAAGTAAAAATGTATTAGGCAAAAACACAACGTTCGAATAAGAGATTGGATTTGGTAAGACAAATGTGGTTGGTGCTTGCTTATAACGGGCAGGAGCTGCAACGAGTGGCTTGGTAATACAGTACTACCAAATGACATTGCGATAACTTTGGCGGGGCTAGAAATATAATGATGACGTACCAATAATTTTAATGAATACACAAAGGTTGTTTTGCCTCCATAGAATGCAAGTTATTCCTACTTCGAGGTGCTGGCATCGCATGTTTCAATAGATATTCGTTTGCCCCTGTTCATCAGGCCCGCGATCATTTAAACCTCGTGCTCATCAGCAACGTTCGTCAGAGCAGTAAAGTCGCTTAATTCATCGAGATGCAGGGAGTTCAACGCGGCTACCAGGTCGGCCTGCGCGACCTGCTGCATCAGTCGACGCCGAGTGTTGAAGTATAGCAGCAAGCGAGACGAAAACGTGATCTGCTGCCCAATGACGCGCGAAACGAGAACTTCATCTCCAAAAATGTGCGGGAACAACGCAACAAGGGTGTCTCGGGTAATTTTTCCCGTAATCTTAGCGACAACCTCCACCACACAACCGCCTGCATTGCCACAAACGCGTCTAATCTCACACGCACCGGCACCTGGCGTCGTGGTGTCCACCATGGCCAATACGCGCATGGAATTGATGGTGAATGTCCGGTTACTGAAGGAACGGCGGCCTTGTTGGAGCACGTATTGGTGAACACCACCACTCGCATCAGGATCACGCTGGCTGATGTGAGTTCGAGAACGAAAGAACCCACGCGCACTTGGGCTCAAACCGATTCCGCCGGTGCTCAAACCATCGAGATATTTCCTCGTCAATTTGAGCACGTCTCCTTCAAACCACTGCTTATTCAGTGCCAGGCGCGTGATATGCAGGTCTCGACGCTCCATCAACTGCTGAATCTGCTGTCGGAGCTCGTTGATGTCCAGCGTAAGGTTGTACACACGGGATTCATATGCTTGATACTCTTGTCTCTGCTGGCGTTGCGCAGCACTCATTTTGTATGGGTGTTTCCGTTTGTTGTCAGGCACCAGAGTGAATTGTGTCGGATTGATCCCGGCTGACGTCTGTGAACAACTTGGAGCCTGGTCTTGTGGTAGTTGTTGCAGCGCCAGTGATGACGCAGCTTCATCTTCCTCTTTCCTTGGAGATAAGCTTAGCAACTCGGACATCTTCATCGCAACGGACAGTTCAGAAGCACAAATGTCAGTTGTGGAGTAGCTCGAGTATCGAGAAATGATAAAATGCCGTCCATATAGGGCTTTCCTTGCTAACAGCAATACTACGTTCGAGAAAACTACTTGAAGTCGTCGGATATCGTCGCTCTCGGAATTCTGCCCCGCCACTGTCGGATGTCGCCCTCGGAATTCTGTCCATGTGTACGAAAGTCGGACGCGCTGTTGTAACAGAACCGCGCGTCATCGTGAGACGATTTCCTACGTCTAACAGAAAACTCGTGATACAGTCAAACACGGGACGAGGGTAATTTGCGTTTTCCTTCAACGGATCGTCAGCACTACGCTTTGCATCAACATCCATGACGACCCGGACAGACTTAGTTTTAATTATGCAGAATCATAAGGACGCGACCAGACATACACGTCATTATCAAGACCAAAGCATGGATACTGAACGCGTTTGATTTTGAACAGATTTGTCCATTATAGTACATTTACACAGCAAGATACGTAATTATGCTGAAGTCCTGACGTCCGTCATTGAAGTCGCTGCAAAAGTGAATTGGTGACAACGTTGGACGAAAGTGTTTGTCCTCGTCGCATCCTTGATACGTCTAGCGAGATAACTCAACTGTCTATGCTGCGCCGGGTCTGGTTGTTTCTGTGTCGCGATCTATGACAAAAATGCGTCGGATCATAGAGTTTCAGCGCTTGTGCTTGTGGCCACGTTGTCCACGGCTGCCGAAACCTCGCTCAAAACGTTATGGCAGACGCAAGTCAAACAGACCTCGAGGACCCCAGTACTGAAGGAAAGATCCTGTTCGTCGTGCGCCACGTTGTCGTTGCCGGTTTTAATGTTACAGTGGTTTGACCGGGCACCCTCAGAAACGAGTGCCTTGCTTGAAACCAAGGTGGATGCGTTGGACGAGATGTTTAGTCCTGGAACTGGAGTCCAAGGATTTATCCTGCCTCCAATGTCGTATCGTTACGTACAATACAGGTTGAATCGAAGGGCTAGAAACCTCATGCAGGTTACCCGCAGTGATCAACACATTATTCGGAGTTTCTAAGAGCAAAGGACATCGATCAAGGACCAGCAAAATCCTAGACGTTTGGAGCAATTAAGTGTTTGTCGAGAGATGCTAAGCACAACGATGCCATGGTCACTGCGATGTAGAAGCGCTAAGCCATGAGAATGCAAAGCTGAAATCGGCCCCTGAAAAAAAAACACACACACAAACACATTAGGAGGGTTTTACCTTGCAAACCATATCATCACCTACCATTGTGTTCCAACGAATTTTGGATACTGTAACATATCCATAAAAACAGATTTGACTGCACCATACGCCAGCTTCGGTCCAGTACAAACACAAGCAGATGTAACATTGAGATTCTGAGCATACGTTGAATCAGGAACCCGATGACTAACACTGAAGCCAGCTCTATGAATCCAAATGCCACCACACGACTGAGATTGCTTGCCAGTCCAGTGTCGCCAAATGACTGCAGCTGCGGGTAATAGGCGTGGTTTGGCAGATAGAACATTGCAGCTGTGTACATACCTGGATTCAGATAAAGGTTTTTTAGTTTAAGAACGATAATTCAACAACACATACAACGCACGCACTATAGATGAATGGCACGACGACTTCCGTGTACTCCACCAGAATGACAAATTCTGTCGTGAATAATACCCTTGCACTGTGTTGAGGGAACCGTTGGCGTTCTTTTGCTGAGAAAATGGTGCCCAATGAATTTTGAGCGGGAGCCAACTGCAGTGATGGTTGATCTTCTGTCGTTTTTGATGGAATAGCTGAGAGATCTGGTGAATCAGCGGGCAGTACTTGTCGACTTGTAGACGTTGCTTCCGTAGTTTCTGCAAGACAAATGCCTCTTACTGAGATCGCCCTAGGCCCACTCAACCGGTGGACAGCATGTATCGTCAAGAAGCTATAACGACACAGCACATGGCGCTCTCTAGCCTGAGGATCTTCGTCAATAATCTGTAGAGCAATCTCGACAAAGCTGGCATCCTTCAGCGGGTGTCCCGCAGGGATCTTGCGCCTTAGAAAGAAGATGGCTTTCATTAGGTGTTGGATGTCCGATATCGATACCCACGCGAGTAGAACACCAAGTGCCACCATTTGAAATATTGTCATAATCGACTGGGAGTTTGCATCGAGCTTGAGACATACAATGCATTGAAGACGTCCACGTTGAAGATCATAATCTGGGGTATTAAGTCGAATTTGTCTCTCAGGCAATAGCTTAATCCAATTTTTGGCAAGTATTTTGATAACTGGAAGCAGCATCACGTAAAACTTTTGGTTTGCTGGGTCGACACTGATAAACCCATAGAGATACACTGGGTAAACGAATGTTAGCAGCACCTGACAAATGAGCACTACGATTGATCTTAACTAGTCTCGCAGTAGCGCGGGATCCCGATGTAAGATTTGTCCAAAGAAAAGTATGAAACACACGACGAGCACCGCGAACCACACTGAGATCCCAACAACGAGTGCGAAAGGCAGTGGAAAGCCAATGACGCTCGACATGGCGATCATAAAAGCGAAAGCTTCTCCACTCGAGATAATAGACATGAGAATAATCTTCGTTGAGTCGATATGCAGTCCCGGTACACTGATTCGAAATTGTTCGAGGATGACACGCGTCATGAGCGCGATTGTCAAGAAATCCCGGCACCAAAACAAGTAATTCGCACTTGAACCATCTTCAGGTGGGGCCAACGGCGCGCAGTCGATCGAAGTAAGCACCAAAAGGCATGGAAACGGAGATAGTACACTAACCGAAATCGCTCTAAGCGTCGATGTAGTTCGGCTGTAGTGCAAGAATTCGTGAATACGCTCAACTGAGTAGTGCCCGCGAAGTTCCGCTTGAAAAGACGATGAAAACTTCCGTATACGACGCCAAATGGCGCGAGTTTCTTGCCTCATATGAAAGAAGATATGTTCCGTACCAACTTGGCACTGCCAAGAAGACCGAAGTGAGTGATAACGTTATTCGAGGCATAGCAAGTCAAAAATCCATCGACAGTAATAATGCACATGGTCCTTTGTGTTGATTCCGTTCGAGGTTTCTTCGAGGATTCGGTATTCAAATGGTTCAAATGGTGGCGTTATCACCGTCGTAAGGCGTCTGAAGCCTGGTGACGGTGAAGGCAAGCACGACGGGAAAAATAAATACTGAAGATAAAGCTGCTGCATATTTAGGTCAAAGTTGTCATAGAGCTGTGGTTGTAGAACGTGGAGTTTTATTCATACCGATATTGTTGTCTTTTGCGATGGAATTATCAAGAAATTTCAACGTGAAATCAAACGCTATTTGGTGAGTAAACCTAAATGCATTTATTTCTCTCTTCGAATGAAGACAATCCTGGATATATCCTCAATACCACGTCGCCAACCGGAGGCTCCTAGTGGTATCCTGACTGACCTTCTGTTCGGATAGAGACACCAGTTGGGTGTAAGCCGTATTGTAGCTCCCATTCATCGTCAAAAGCCGCTGTGATGATCGTCACATCTGTTATAGAACCAAGCAAGTTAGCACATGCCTACTAGATCTCAACCGGAGATGGTATATATACTTGGGAATCGAGTCATTATCTCCCCATAGCCGAACGAGGAGCACACAGCCATAACCAGCGTGATGTTGCGTTCCTGTACTTCAATTCTTCTCAGCGCCTATTCATTTAGCCAAGACACGAAACTATTGACGTCAGAATCAACAAATTGAGACACACTAATATGGCCTTACAACCCGTGCTCAATCGAATAACAAACCTCGACGGCTCTGCACTCTGCACCCCCAACTCCTGACGTGAAAAACAACAAAACATTTAAGAATCTGATGTTATCCGGTACGTCAAGATACTCCAGTTCCCAATTTCTGCAGTCATCTCGATTCATCTTCACTTGAATTTGACCTATATTGAGCAGAAATTCGTAGTATACCGACGCTTGACTAATGTAATTTGCTGTACGTACCGGACTGGACGTTCGCGTCTATCTGCAAAAATGCTGATAGAAATGAATCACTTCCACCGCCTAATGTGATCCCACAGAAATTGGCGTGATTTGAATCGACGGAACTCCGCGTTGCGCCTGAAAAGTGCATAGGATCTTCATCGTGCGCGCGAAGGCCTCCTCAACAAGGATACTGCGCACATT
The DNA here is from genome assembly GCA_014706105.1 of Phytophthora quercina. NCBI lineage: Eukaryota > Oomycota > Peronosporomycetes > Peronosporales > Peronosporaceae > Phytophthora > Phytophthora quercina. The sequence goes on along the minus strand of JACBOW010000048.1, from coordinate 88,595 downwards.
TTAGCATCAATTAGCACTAAACTCAGCACTAGATATAACACGCTCACTTACTAGGTTAGGCGAGCTGCTACACGCTTGAAATTGTCTGAAGTCGTGTGTACGTTCCGCAATTTCGTAAGGAGAAACGCCACCGTTTCAGATCGAGCTTCAAGAGTTCGGAGCTGTATACTGGTATCATTAGGGATGATGTTGACCTGCGTCTTGCTTTTCAGGGAGTCGGCAGTTCCCCTCTCATGAACTGGTATCACTCGTACATGTATTTCGGCACCAGGAGGCCGCTCTTCCGAATTTCCGTGGGGGGCTCCAAGTGCGAGAATTTTCTCGCGTTTCTTGCACAGTTGACAAACCGCTGCACGAGTGACGCCAAACTCTCGTGCTAAAGATGCTTGGGATTCCCCGCCATCTACGCGTTTGATGATACGACAGCGTTCTTCGTGTTGAAGGTAATTGGGACGCTTTCTAGGTTTCTGGCTCCACGAATTCGGTAAGGGTCCACTAGTTGGTATGTCACTTGTTTGTTCTTCCGATTGTCTTTCAGTCTCCTCGTTTCTTTTGAAGTCTTGAGAGGAATCTTTGCGCTTATCACATGCATGAGCTAGTTCATCACGAGGCATGGACAACAAGTTGGGGAGCCACGAACACCGAGCAGGGCAATTCCAGAAATGGGTCCGTATCGCGACGGTTTCTATAGTTGTAGTGCCCGATGTTTCTATAGAAATGGTCCTTACTTTTTCAACGCCAACTAGAGCAACATAGCATAGCATTCTGGTTGCAATAGTTCAAGCTGCACAATGGGCATAAGCCCTTGTGCCTGCCGTGTCCAATAGCCGCAATGAGACCGATACTGTTTATTTGATGCACAAGATTCTGGAGTTGGTTCTTGCTCTTGGATTTGATTCAAATCAAAAAAGTTTAAAACGATTCAGAAATGAAATTTGGGCTGTTTTTGTGAAGGATGATGGCCGAAATATGTTATGTTTGTTGGACGTATCAATACGCAAAGTATACAGTATAGATCTGTAGTCACGCTATTGCTGTCTCGATGGGTTTCCCGACCTATCCGCAATGCACAGAACATCGCCAGCGCTTCGTGACTAAAGATGGCAATGGCAAAATGGTACATCGGTCGATGTCTTCAGTTTTTCGAAGGGTAACTTGCTCGTGACAATTGTATAAATTGAGAGTGACTGTAGATTTTCTATTCAACGGCGTTTTTCAGAATCCCAGGTATGTTTTGCGTCGGTTACATATTGTTCGATAAATTGATGGGACTGTGTAAGTATAATAATCTACAACCAGCTATGCAATACTTATGGGGACTCGAGATACGCTATAGTAAGACCGCAGCAAGAACGATAACAACCAAATCGGCAAAAACGAAGCTGGCCGTTCGTACAGACTGATCTTACCGTCACAAGTTTGTACTGCTAGTTTCATGGCCCAACGTTCTTATTCCGTTCGTTTCCAGTTAGGTTTATGCAGCTGCCGTTTCCGCTATAATAGTTGCGGTATCGTCGTTGCCGTCAAGAAAGTTCTCAAATGGTTCCTGAACGCACTTCATTTTCGTAACTGTGTCGATGCGTGCTCAACTTAACTTTTTTGTGTCTGCTGTAACCAAGAACGCCAGCCGTTAGCACAACGTAACTCTGTCGTTCGCAACGCATTGACGTTCAGATTCACAACTTACCGGTCGAATCCCACAACAGTGGAATTCTATCGTCGTCGCCAGCCAAGCCGTTAGTGTTGGCGTCGGCGCTGAAGAAACCATCGGCCAAAACTATACATAGTTTTCACTCTACGCGCTCAGGACTGGCCAGATAGTCTAACGGTTCGTTGGCACTAAAAGCGATCAAAGTGAACAAACTTCATCACTTGGCAATTGGAATCGAAGAGTCGAAGACCACTTAAAAATTCACAATCGCAATGGCGGACAGCATATCCCAATATCCGGATGATGTATCCGTTCAAGCTTTACCGTCGCGTTCTACGCTGAATGTCCATGCTGATACCAACCCAAAAATCAAGCGAACTACCAAACCAACATACAGTGAATTTGCTGGATTGGGCAACTGGGAGCCGCGCGCACTCATTGAGAGTGTTAAACTCCCTGTTGACGGCATTGATGCCAGTTCTTCGGCAGTAATCTACACAATTCAAGTGCGACTACGTAGTGGACTACAATGGGCGGTCACGAAACGATATTCCGAGTTTCGAGAACTGCACAAGTCCATTGGGGCCCGTGTGAAACATTTGTCTTTCCCGGCCAAACACTTCGTCCGTAACCACAATACGCGTTTTCTCGAGCAGAGACGACAAGATCTGGAGATTTACATCAACAAACTTCTGGAGATTCGTCCTTTACTTCTCCGTGAATTGTACAATTTCCTCGGCGTCTACTTGAATATCAAGTCGACGGATCGTCGTGAAAAGCTCATCAACACGATTAAAAGAGCTTCTGGGGATCCTGAAAAGGAAGGTCACTTGTCTTCAAGTGGCCATTCTCAGACAGCGTTGAGTGATGACTCGTGGGATGGTAGTGACCGTGCGAACGATTCATTCGTCGAAACGTTCCAGTCAGCTCCCGCTCAACTGGGTAACCTGGTTGAGTTGTGCTTTCACATGGGTGAAGTCGTATCCATGAGTGAAAACGTATTGGAACGGTTGTATATCACGCGAAATCAATTGATTGATATGCGTCGTGATCCTGGAATTCCACAGGAGGCGAAGAAAACGTTCACCCAATTAGCCGCACGTTTTGACGTCTTCTTAACCCAAAATGCCAATCATTCGACCATCGACAACGCTGCTAAGCTAGTTCACAACCTGTATGGGTTCCATTGCGAAATCGACGGCTTGGAATATCTTCTTGGTCTTGAGAAATACAGCTGGAAGGATTCTTGGGTTAATGCCATACACAACCTCGATGACAAATCGGCCACAATGGCTAAGACAAACAGTGCGAGTGTTTGCACTGAGTCAGCACAGACAGGACATGGATCAATCTATCCAGAGACTGAACTATGGACTCAAACAGAAGACCCGACTAGCATCATTTGCGAGCGCGATATTCAACGGGATTCTACTCCGTTTGGCTCGGGATCATCAGGGACAGTTTTTCGTGGAACTTGGGCGGGTTTGGCTGTGGTTATCAAGAACATGGACGTGAGCGCACCTGCAGATATGCGTGCCTTCTTGCAAGAAGACAAAATCTGGCACATGGCTCGCCACCCCAACGTGGTTACATACCATGGTGCATGCTACGTATCACGCCCGTGCTTCTTTGTATCAGAGGAAGCAGTCAATGGCAACGTTCCAGACTTCTTAGATAAACAAAGATGCCAGAAACGCTCTCTGGTGTGGCGAATGATGCACGGCGCAGCGATGGGGCTCAAGCATCTCCACGGAATTGGAATCATTCACGGCGACTTAAAATGTAACAACATTGTTGTGGATTCAGACGAAGTTGCAAAGCTCACAGATTTCGGCATGAGCTTTGAGAACGGATCGACCCCGCCTTTGTCTGGTGGACCAGTTCGCTGGACAGCTCCAGAATGTCTGATCCAAAAGCAAGCTCCCTCGTTTCAGTCCGACAAGTATTCACTGGGTATGTGTATCATCGAAGCCGCGACTGGAGGCGTTCCGTGGGGTGCCTGTGTGGATGAACAAGTGATAGATGGACTCGCTCATCATCGCTTTTTGTCCCGTCCGGCTGAATTGAACAACGAGCAATGGGGACTTGTTACTGCACTGTGCGCGTTTGAACCTGGTCGCCGTTGTATTCTCTCGCACGCAATCGATCAACTTGAAAAATTTGCTGTCGCCGAGGCTGCTGCTGAATCGGATATCCACTAAAACCTACGTAGATGAGTAGAAAATAATGTGTTGAATGAGTAAATCAACAAACAACAAACACGATAACTTTAGTAGTAGATTTCCCACTGTGGGAATCCCACACCATACTTGAAGTATAACCTGTCGTATTTACAAGCAAATTAGAGTAACATATTTACTTCCTGAAAGTACAATTTTATGGATCAAGCTTGTATCCACAAAATTGTAGTACTTGGATCATCAAGGACAACCTGCACCAGTCAAAATCGATACGCATAGAGGTGATTGTCATCCTTCAAGGGTGTACCAATGCTCAAGCAAATTTGTGTTACCGAAGATATGTTTCATATTAATTAATCTTGTCAACGCTACGGTAGGAAATCAGAGATGATAAATCATGGTTGTTTTTAATTGTCGAGCTGGTTCTTGGAAGCGACTACAACTGTTTGCGGTCCCGTGTTTCGTCGGCCTCCTGACTGGCCTGACCTGCCTTCCGACTTTCGAATCAAGTCCAAGCGGAGCGACTCCTTCCCACCCCAAAAGGGCCGCAAATTCAGACGCGTTTTAGTAACTTTATCGATCTCGCTGTTATTTGAGTTGGCATTAGTATGGGTCCTCACACTCGTGCCAGCGACTGCACTCAGCTGCTTCATTTTTCCTCTCGCTGTAATAAACAGACAAATTGTGAGAGTTGTCCGATGCCAAATAGCCTGTGCGAACTCCCAATTGAGTCCACTGACACTTGACAACACGTCAAAAGGCATTTCGTGCGTGGCAAACAGCAAGTAGCAGCACACCTCGAACTTCCGTGTTTTCCATACACTCCTCCAACCGCGCGATATGCCAATGTAGTAAAACCGGAAGACAAAGATGAACGCCAGGTTTGTATTTTCTGCAACGTTGGAGATATTTTGCCCTGTGTTCTCTGATATGACGTGAGGGTTAAAGACCACAACGCATGAAAGCAGGATAGACGCCAGATCTGCCAAGATAAGAACTTCGGCTACGTACGTGAGATACATGACAGAGCGCATCTTGAACTTTTTGTTCAGGTCGTAGCCGATTATCGTAATTTGAAGCAAAAATGTTAAAACGCAGCACGCTTCCGAAATGTCGTTGGCTGCTTCCACAAAGCTCATGTCCGACTTAGCGAAGGGAATCGTTGCAACGGTGCCAAGAGTCCCGACAAATAGCAACAGCATGACTCGTCTCTCTCTTCGTCGCTTCCAGTAGAACGTCGTGAGGTACAACAGTAGCGTGTAGTCGAGTAACAATACTATCGGCAAGAATGCCTCTTTCGCGAGTCGGTCGATCTGATCCTGCGTCACGGACGTCCACATCCTGGAGTTTCGTGCAAAGCGAAGTGCTAAGCCTGTAGAAGACAAAACTACTCGAACATGCACACGAATTGATTGTAAACACTATTAATATCTTTATTGATATAGTTCAGAAGTAGCATTTTTTGCAAGGAGAAGTTCTCCACAGCGACGCTGTAAATACGGTTTGAAATATATTTGCAGCAAGATAGAAATTAAAGTGATATGCAAACGCTTCATCAAAGTTCACGCCTCGCAACTCAAACGTCATCTTGATTGTCAGCATTGCGTAACCATTCTTGCATCTGTTCCTGGTCCGCGAATTTCTTCAGTAGACGGATTGCATCAGGCATCTTGACACGCTTCGATGGGTCAGTCGCACATAGTGCCTGCTCAAACTGCCACTTCTCGTTGTCTACAAAATCTCTTGGTCTTGGCAGACGTAAACCTCTTTTCACTTGAAAAACCACGGCTAGATCAGGACAACTTCAACAGTTTGAGAATATCTTCTTGTCGTGCTGTGCTGCTCAGTTCCCTTTGAATCACTTCAGCATCATTTTCCAGTGTTTCAACTAGATTCTTGTACACATTTCGCTCATTTTGTTCCCACTGCGTCTGCCAGTCTCCTTGTTGCAAAAGTGAATGATGTTCCAATATTCCTTGATCTAGAAGCGTATCGAGGTCGGAGTGTAGCTGACGTAAGCAACCAACAACAGTGCGAGCACTGACCAGACGTTCCAGCGTCAACTTCTTCGAGTGCTGCTTTAATTTTGCACATCCCAATACATGTAAAGCACTTTGTCCGGAGTCTCGGCGCAAGCAATCGCCAACCCAGCTTACCGGTACATGTACACGTAGTTGAAACTTGTGATGTCGCTGTGTACTCTGAGCGCACGCAGCGCTGTGGGTTATCGGATTGCAATCGCCTAAATCGAGCGGTTTGCTGCAACTGAGGAAGAAACAGACCGTTGACGAGCCGTCGCACTGCGATCTCCGCTCGTCCGCGAGAGAGTGGAGCCCAGTCTTTAGTTCAACCGACCAGCTTCTACTGCAAACTAATGTGGTGAAGCAATGATACGCCTGACTGGATGCTCCGGGAATCCCACCCAAAAACGAAAAATGCCTCCCTGGTTGTCACAACCGTTGTGGCATTGTGGCTCAAAGGCTCGAACAACATATGCATTCACGTCGACAGCTTCTGGCTCTAATATTATTTTATGAAGGTTCTACAAACAGTAATACAAGCTCAAATAAACCGTATCCATATCAAGCAATTGATTTATAAAGGCTTTTGGACTGGATACTTTTGTGTCAGGGACGAGGCTGAAGAGCACGGAGGGTACCACAGCAAGAAAGTGAAGAGTATTTTGAAGGCAGCTCAGATGAAGCCAATCCGCTTCACTGGACTTGGCATTTCGGAACTACCCAATTGGTTCTTACCTGAATATGAAGTGCAACCACAGCCGACACCATTTGCACATGGATCTTTTGGTAGTGTTTTCCGTGGAACTTGGCTGGAATCGCAAGTTGTCATCAAGTGCGTGGACCCGAAGTCTGAGGAAGACAAGCGCACGTTTCGACGCGAAGCTAAGATTTGGCAGAAGGCTCGTCACCGCCACGTGGTCAACTTTTTCGGAGCTTGTGATCAAGGCAGTCCGTGGTTCTTTGTATGTGAAGAAGCTGCGAATGGCAACCTTAAGAATTATTTGTACCGCCAGAAGAATAAGGGACGATCACTTGCATGGCGCAAGTTGTACGAAGCTGCCTTGGGTCTACACTTTCTCCACCAACGCCATATTATTCACAGTGACCTGAAGTGCAACCAGATTTTAATAAGTGCGGAGGGTGTGGCGATGCTAACGGACTTCGGACTCAGTTTCATGTCGGCAGATTCACGTCCGCGGGTGCCTCCTGGTGGAGCGGTTCGCTGGAAAGAACCGGAGTGCTTGAACAACTCTGATCATGTACCTACGAAAGAATCGGATGTGTACTCGTTTGGTATGTGTGTGGTGGAAGCAGTGACTGGCGACTATCCGTGGAGAGATTGTCTCCGTTACTAACTTGACCGCACTTCAACGCTTCAAAGACTTCCGCCACACCTGTAGGGTTCACACCAGTCGCGATGATCACGAGGCCAACAATGCAGTGCTTATGTGCGTCCTGCGTGCTCTCTACGCACGTCACATTCGTTGGCGAGCGGCCTTCGCACGGATTCAACGGGACTTCGGCCGTCGACCCCACTCTCGAATTTGCTCAGATTCGTCTACAGCACCTATCCTGGCACCAATTCAAACATGTACTCCGTCGCTCTGCTCCTCGCTATCTCGTCAACACTCTCAGCCAAGACACTCGCTATCGACTATGCCGGTGGCTGGATTGACGGATCGGCGTCCTCCGGCCAGTGCGTGGACATTTGCTCTGCCCCAAGCGCTACGTGTTTGACCAAGGACCCCACGTGCCTGGCCAAGCAGAAGGTGCCCGGTGACTTCGACTACCTCGTTCTGGAGCAGCTTTTCGTGCCGCAGTTCTGTCGTGAACTGCTTGTCGGTGTGGACGACACCATCTCACACCAGAACGTCAACCCGTACCCGAATGGTACGGCGTGCGTCCCTGACCGTGCTGCCAGTAAGCTGACGATCCACGGCCTGTGGCCCAACTACGACGATGGCTACGTGAGCTGCTGCAACCCGAGCGACACGGTGGCGAATGACCCGTACGACGCTGTCAAGTTCTCCGAGAACCAGGCGACGTTGCTGGCCGAAATGGGCGAGAAGTGGATTGATGCATCCACGGAATCGACTTACGACTCTCTATGCGAGATCTACGACCACGAGTTCCAGAAACACGGACTGTGTTACGCCGCCCAGGGTGCAGACCTTGAGGCTGCTGCCGTAACGTACTTCGAGGCGACGCTGAATACGGCGGATCGTATCAGTGCTGCGACCGAGCAGATCAACGCCTGGGCGGCGCTCGACAGTCCGCAGACCACCTTGGCCGAGATTGAGGCACTGTACGACCACAAGGTGATGGTGTTCTGCTCTGCTGTTGACGGCGAGAATCAGCTTTCCGTCATCCGCACGTGCTACGAGAAGCCCACAGACATCAGCAGCGAGGGCCCCACGACGCAGATCGACTGTGCCAACGCCACGGCCACCTCCACCTTCTCTGTCTGCTCGGGCGATGAGCCGATCACGCTTCTGCCGTACGTTGCTCCGGGATCGACGAGTTCCTCGGCCAGTTCTTCGGGATCCACGGCAACCTCGTCCCCCACTGCGGCCCCCACTACGACTCCTGCTACCACGACCCCCACTACGGCTCCTGTTACTTCGGAGCCCACGGTTGACCCTACGGTCAACGCATGCGTGTAGATAAAGTCGAATCGACTTGTTCCAACAACAAATAAACGACTAAACGTTGGTAACCAAAGCTGCTGATAGATATACATGATCTCCTGCTCCATTTCCTGTTCCGATAAATCACTGTATCACGGGTGTTCAAGCTGGTCGTCCACCGCGTCCAGCTCTGTGTCGATAGCTGTCAATATAGCACATGCAGCGGACATACTCGCGTTGTCCTGTTTACTTGTATACTCTGCCAAGACTTCTTGGAACTGAGTATCAATTTTGCTCACACGACTCACAATCTCCGGTGTAGCTGCGCTCCCCAGTTGTTCCAATTGATACTGAACTCGGAGAATTCGTTCCAGTATTGCTTCCGACTTGCTTTGAACCTCCCCCTCCTCCATCTCTTCACACATGTCGACAATATCACTCAATTGACTTGTGACGGTCCGAGGAGCTACTGACAGCGTTGAATTTGTACTGAGAAGGTCTGGGTTATCTGGTGGTGGGTCAATAGTGTCTTTTGTCCGGTATAATCCCTCGGCTTCTGTTTCCGGTTCTTCGCCTTTAAATCTCAGCTCTTCCTTTTCGCTTGAGGGTCTCTCAGTCTGACCCATCGGCTCTGTTTGCTCTTGCTTTGACAGGTCCTTGACTTCTGCAGTAGGTGTCACTAGCCGGCAGCCCATAATTGCACCGTGAAACTTGTAGATGAGAATATGGAAAAGCACTTACACCTATGTTCTTGTTTGCAATTTTATCTAAAGTAAGGAAACATAGGATTCATCAGATACTACTTTACTTACCATGTCGTTAAATCCAGGTACGAAAAGTGTTCACTGCAAATTGTGTACTACTTAGTACCAAACAAGGACCAAATCACTATATTTTGTGCTTTGTAAACAAAAAACATATCTTCTGAATATCGGATCTGAATACTGATTCGAAAAAGCACCTTGCAGCAATGCGGGCAGTACATCAGCTACCGACCGAGGTGGGATCAGCTTGAATACGCAACCCACTTTTGCCTTACTATTTCTCTGAACGACGAAATCACGATAAGTCAGCAAGCGAAGAAACAATGCAAAGTGATATGGATCTCGTTCGCTGCAGGACTTCGTATTTTAATATTTTTACGTATTTTTATTTAATTTTTTAAAAATAATTGAATATTGATTCATCGTAGACAAGTTTCTACGCGATAAATCATTGATACCTCACGTACCCGATAGTTTTAACATTTCCCGTCGTCAAACTCACGTGTCATGTGGAAATATGCGCGCAATTTTGAAGACATCAGTGCTGACGTGACCATTTGCATCGTGGAGATTTCGGGCTCGCTTTACCAAACTGTGTATGAGCTACGTGCAAAGCAACTTGGTGGCAATTCTGGTGATGATCGTCGATTTTGCTCATGCGGCTCTTGAAGTACAAATGCACAACGAATGTATCAGCGACTCCAGGTCTTGTGCAAACTTCAGTCAGACTTGACGAAACTGGGCTTTACGCAGAAGCATAGAGAAACAATCGAAGAGACAACAGGCACAAACACGCCACCAACAAAGGCCGCGAGGGGTGCGTTCTAGTATCAACATTCATTGCCACGAAACTCACACGAACCATACCGCACGCGTCCGTCCTCTGATTCAATTGCAACTTCCTTCGGCTTTTAGTCCAAACTACGCTTACAGATGAAAAGAACCACGCAGCGTTGGAGTTGTCAGTGGATATAAATTGCGATTCAAGTCAGAATGAGTTATCTTTGTGGGGGTCAGCGCAAAACATTATTTCGCAAAACTAAGCTGCTCACATCTCCAATCGCCATGAATATTAGACGTGAGGCAGCCATCTCGATTTATATCAATGCCAATATTAGTAGACGCAGACATTCATGCCGCATTATGGATTTTGGGCAGGTGAGGCATCCTTTGATGCTATAAGTGATCAGGAAAAACTAACGAGCTCGGCTCACGTTACTCAACCACTCGACAAGTTCGAAGTGTACACTCACCGACCATAATCATCGGGTTTTGTAAGTAGAGCAGCTCACGAGGCATCTCAACAACAACAATAGAGTCCTCCTTTGATAAAAAAAACAGAGATTTCAAATCCAAGTCAATTAGTCGCCCAAAGAGCCTGACAAAGAACAAATAAATACTCAGAGCCGATCAGTGCCGACGCTTAGTACCTCAGGGAAGCGGTTTAGTCAATATCGCGCTGAAGCGGATGGAACTTCATCCCGACTCAACAGTTCCGGTGACAAGTACTATTTTGACCATCACGGTATCGAATTCCATGGCGATGCCGGAATTTCAATCGATGATATCCTTGTCCAACATAAGGACCAGGCTCGAATCCTCGAGCAAACACTGCAATTATTTTTCGCCGCCGATATGCTTAAAAACATACTTCAAGTATCACGAAAGGTGATACACGCATTGGTAATTGAAAAAAAAGGTGAATGTTCACCATGTTTAGCCTCAATGAGTTCCATCAAACTCGTCTAGTCCCATCAGTGCCACGTAACTCCCCCCCTGGTTAGACGAATCCTTGCCGTTTCCAAGGAATATGGCGAGGACAATTCGAGAGGACAATTCTCCGAGTACCCGCTCAAGGGATGAGGTCAGCAAACGCAGACTCATTCGCTGTTTTGCTCTCTAGTCTTCATCCGGAAAGAAACCCGCGTCTGCAATCATGGTTAAACACTCAATCTTCGCGCTGCTGCTGGTCCTCATGGCTGTTGTGAGCTGTGTCCATGCCGATGATGCACCCCTGAACGAGCAACTCCCGAGCGGAGTGACGCTTGTCGGTGGTCAGGAGCCCATCCCGGAGACGGGCACGGAACAATTCATTGGAAATCGCGGCCGCTTCTTTCGCTCCCGCTTCCGCTTCCCGTACGCTGGTGGTTTCCGCTACGGATGGCGCTATCCAATTGGGTTTTGGAACTCGTTCGGTCGCTCCATCCACGGTCCAAGCTGCCTGTTTGGTCGTCCTTTTGGCGGGTACTTCTACTGCTAAATCGCGATGAAGGTTCCGGCAATGTCGATGAAGATATCATCGCAACCACGATGACCAGCACCACCAAAAAAAGACGTGGGAAGAAACAATGACAAGGACGATATCATCCCTTGAATTTCATTTATGCTAATAAAACACGCGTTTGCGGAACTAGTTTACTTGTTATACGTGCAGAAGTCACCACTATAGATTCGTTCTCACGCCTCGTGGACATGCACAGGACATTGTTAAATCCACGCTTACTGCAAGAAAGTCAGACAAAAAAGGAAGAGACACCTCGGGTAAATAATAATACTACGCCCACAATTTCTACTACCTGTATCGAATGTCGAAAAGATGACATGAATCTTGGTGAAAACTTATGCTACTTGACTAAAACATTTTAGGTGAGAAATTCGGAACGAAGAAGTCTTCCACACTACCGGCGAGCATTGTCGCTGTTGAGGGCACTAAGATTGAGTCGGTGAATCTAAAACTTTGTCGGGGCGAGAGAACGAATCTATAGTGGTGACTTCTGCACGTATAACAAGTAAACTAGTTCCGCAAACGCGTGTTTTATTAGCATAAATGAAATTCAAGGGATGATATCGTCCTTGTCATTGTTTCTTCCCACGTCTTTTTTTGGTGGTGCTGGTCATCGTGGTTGCGATGATATCTTCATCGACATTGCCGGAACCTTCATCGCGATTTAGCAGTAGAAGTACCCGCCAAAAGGACGACCAAACAGGCAGCTTGGACCGTGGATGGAGCGACCGAACGAGTTCCAAAACCCAATTGGATAGCGCCATCCGTAGCGGAAACCACCAGCGTACGGGAAGCGGAAGCGGGAGCGAAAGAAGCGGCCGCGATTTCCAATGAATTGTTCCGTGCCCGTCTCCGGGATGGGCTCCTGACCACCGACAAGCGTCACTCCGCTCGGGAGTTGCTCGTTCAGGGGTGCATCATCGGCATGGACACAGCTCACAACAGCCATGAGGACCAGCAGCAGCGCGAAGATTGAGTGTTTAACCATGATTGCAGACGCGGGTTTCTTTCTTGTCAGACGGACGGAGGTCTTCTGTGCTGGAGTGTAACACAGCGAATGAGTTGCTGTTTTACACTCCAGTGGTGAGCTGACCTCACGCCTTGATCGGATACGCGGAGAATTGTCCTCTCGAATTGTCCTCACCATCTTTCCTGGAAACGGTAAGGATTCGTCTAACCAGACAAAAAATTATGGCTCCGATGGGACTAGTCTTGAATTCAATCGTGCTGTTTGTGTAGTAGCTTTAAAAGTCTACTAGGTAAAGCTAAGCGAACGACAGCGATAACCATACGGGTTTGTTGAAACATTCAAACAAGAAACGGTGGGCGGTGCTCTACGCACAAGGCTGAAGCTCCTGTTCGAACCAATCATAACTTTGGTAAAAAGAATCACTGCGTAATTGGACCTCGTGGATCCAGCGAATATTACCGACAATTCGTATTTTTTTGCAGGAAAATACAATGCTATTAAGCATTTTTCGGTGATAATCATTCCAACATGTCCAATAGTATTTTCAGTTTTCAAAAAACAATAGGTATTGAATTGCGTGAAAGTGCTGTCTCTTGTCAACAGATTTTTTTTAGATACATATATTGGGTTGTAGAAAACAATAATAATGGTAGTTGTTTCAATATGGCCTCAAAGAATAATAAGCAAAACCATATTGTGCTTTGCAGTTGTTTTGCTGACATTTTTAGGCGCTATATACGGCAACCCGTGTTCGTAAATGTGTGTGAAAAAAGATTCATGCTACTAACATTTAGCTAAAGGTTTGCCTAAATCCACCTGCATTTATATTAATCGATGTGACCACGACATTTAGGCAGCCGGAAGGAAGCTTTTCTGGAGGCTGAGGCTAATTCTACACATATCGGATGGCTATGCCAGCATGCAGTGCTTTGTGGTTATGCTGGAAAACCACCTGCGGCAGATTGTGCAGCTACGGGTTCGGCTGCACGAATTGCTGTATCCGTGCCATAATTGCATCTTTAAAAGTGCAATTCTGGCCTCTTTAGCGTAAATCATCAGGGGTCACGGTTTTATGCAGCTCGATTTATCGTAAATCCATCACCTGGTGCTAATAAATCCGGCAAATCTAATCTCGTTTTGCCAAAATCATTGCAAAGCACAATAATTGTTGTTTTTTATAATAGTTATACGGCCGTTTCGATTTTAAAAAAATGTTTTCACACCCTCACTTCATTTCTTGATAAAGCAATGAAAGAAAGCTTACTACAGAAAATACATGAATTCCACCGTAGCAAAGTCACTTCTAGGATAGGTGCAGAGCAGGGAACGCTGCGATGAACTGTGGTTCCGTTCAGCTCGACTGTCTCCGATGTCCCTTCAGAATATTTTGCGACTTCGTATTAGCAGCGTCAGTGATAGACACAATGGCGGCCACTAGGTTAGGGGCCTTCATCGTGATACAGCGATCGAAAGAGCACTGATTTCCAATTCTCTCAGGGAAACTTATGCCGTGTTTCACACGAAGGAGCTCTGGATTTTGGTCAGCGGGTGAACAAAGTTTCGTAGGAAAATCTCAGCTATAGTAGTTTTAAGTGGCCTGCTTGTACAGTACCGGGAGTAAAGTCAAGTACTGACAGTTCAAACGAACCTGCATCTGCCCCGCCTGCTTCGCAGCCGCAGCATTTGCGTGTTCAAGAATTGCTTCGGATGACATTCCGTCCACCGTTCTCTACAAAGTAACACTGAAGTAACGCCTGGCCGCCACGAGCGACATCCACCTTCTGTTTATCAGTTGTACACGGGTATAATTTCTTAAAGTGGTCAATACTTGATTAGTTTTGCGCCCTTTAAGGGGGTGATCCGAAAATGCAAGAAAAAGCCCCTCTAAAAGGGCGAGTTTTGCGCCTTTTAAGCACAAATTACCGATTCCACTATTTCTACCAATCCGAATGAGGTGACATAAATGCATCAAATACAAAGTATCGTGCCATGTCGCCATCATCAGAGAATGAACAGGCAATCCCATCCTGATCCATTCCTGAGTCTTGCGCACCACTCGCAGGACCATACACATTGATGGATGCATACACTACTTTGCGAGGGTATACTAAATGCAGGATACATACAGAATTCGATCGTAGGCAGCGATGTGAACAAGCTTTATGGACTGGGAGGATAAAGCACTCGTCCAAAATTCATATCAGTTTGAACGTGAGGGGTTGAGAATAACATGGTGTTATGTTGCGCGCCGAATGTCTACGTCAAGTAGGTCGTTGTGCGAACTACAGCTTCGTCTAGCAGCTCTCGAGCCCACCTACGGTAAAGTTCTGGGGAGGGTTCCGCCATGCTTTTCCGGCAACGCCAACGTCAGAGGAAGAGGGGGATTGTTTAATCACACCAGGCATAGCACCAACAGCGATGCGGATGGCAGTGACGGACGATTCAGTGGCAGCCAAAATGAAGCGACCCGGCGACAGCGAAACCATCGTGGCGAAGCTGGCGAAAACCAAGCCAGCATTCTCTTTGGGGTTGAGGGAGGCGATGGGGCTGTTGGTGGTGGCGACGATGGAGGCGGCAGTACCGAACGACAGTGTGAAGGCGTACGCGCTGGTGAAGGGATCGCCGAAGATGACGGGCGCACCGAAGCGGGTGGTTATTGTGGAGGTGTTCTCGCTGTTATTGGGGTAGGCGATGCAGCCGGCAGTATGCAACGACACAGGCGAGACGGTGGTAAAACCGGCGAGGGCTGTGAAAGCGTCCGTGCTGGTAGTGGGGACGGCGAAGATGGGGGTTACCCTGACGTTCAGCAACAAGATCGGAATAGAGCTAGAGATCAGTGTGGTGGTGATCTGTCTGGTGGTTGTGCTGCCAATGAATGGCAGAAGGAACCTGGAGCAAGCACGAGAGAGCTCAGTATCGCTCGATACACGCAGGCGCAGGTGGAGCAAGTTATAATGACGTTTTTCGGCGATGTTCGGCCTGGGGACGTTCGCCAACAAGCTGGAAGGATGCATGATAATGCCGGTGAAATTCTCCCGACAGGCGTAGCTACAATGCTAAAGGCGATAGCCCACTAACACAGGCTGACGTTTTTCTTGACATCGGGGCAGGGATTGGGAACGTTCTTGCCCAAGTATCACTAACCACGAGTGTTAGTGCTTACATCGGTATTGGAGTACGAGAGGAACTGTGCGTGCTTGCGAATGCCCGTTTGACGCAGTGCCAAGAAGCGTTTCCTGCGCTACGCAAGGTGGAAATGAAGTCGGTCGACGTCCGAGATGCAGCGCTATCGTATCTTACGCCAATGTGCAATGCTACGGTTATTCTAGCCAATATTTTCCTGTTTGAAGAAGACGCGAAGCTGGTTATCTCTCGAGAGCTTACCACTATGCCCTGCGCTCGTATTCTAGTGACAACTTCTCGGTTCTGCCCGAGACACCATGCAACATGCGGACAACAATTCTGTCGACGCTGGCAACAGGTAAGAACAGTTGAGGTAGAATGCAGCTGGAAGGTGGCCCTGCATCCAATGTATGTGTACGAGAGAAGGACATAGCAATAATACACTACACGTTTCATTCTTGAATGACGACGTCCATGCCGGTTGCATTGGTGGCCGTGACACCAACCAGAAAGCCGCCACAGCGCTCGACACCTTCACCACGATCGTGCCCGTTGTATATTCTCCCAAATGCCCATCAAGAGCGCCGCCGCAATGCGTATCAAATTCAAAAAGGCCATGTCGCCTCCACTGAGCACTTACACGGCCATCTTCTTGGGCTACCTCACTTCCACCACCGCGTACAGCTGCACAGCAGTGCTCTACAGCTTCACCGCGCTCATGTCCGCTGCAACTTCACCCGACCGACCTTATAGAACATCGCCATAGTTGTTACTTGCTTCGCCCACCGAACTCTGCCAGAGTTCTCACCAGCTTCATCGCATACAACTTCGCCAACACGACCGTCGAGAGCACCGCCATGGTGCGTATTTACGTCAGACGGCTAAGCCGTCTCATCTGAATACTTACGAGGCCATCTCCACACACATGCTTACCCACTGCCTCTTCGCCAACACCACCATCCAGGACACCGTCAAAGTTCTCGCCAGCTTCTCTACTGTCATGCCCACGGCATCTTCGCCCACACGACCATCGTCAGCTTCGGAGGTTCGTTGCCGTCCCAGAGCCCGCGGACTTCACTGGGGTCTTGCACGCTGCGTTGACCCTCGACATACCATTAAAAAATCCCTCCTTCTTCACTGCGAACTTGCCGACTGCATCGTCGCCGGTGATACCAAACCTAACACCACTTTGAAGTCCATGCCTTCCGTTAGCGCTACATTAGGTTTTCCGAAACCAAACCAGACAGCTAAAGTAGCATCGCAATTGGTTGGACCACGGGGGAAGGTTCCTTAGCAGCAGGTTTGCCACTGCTACTATCACGACGTAGCTTGGCAAGTTCGGATCCCCGACGGCCATTACCCTTTGCCGTGAACAATTGCTTGGGAAGGTAAAACCTGTGGTATTTGTCCCAGCACGTCCATGTAACGTGAGGACATGCCCATGGTACTGCTTCTTCACGATGGACTACACAACAGAGGCAGACACCATGTGTGTAGCAAAAATTGGTTACCTCAGTCGGGTATCGACCCTCCCACCGGCACACGATGCAGCGCCGACGCATCCGACGCTTCTCTGCTACTGATGAGCATTTAATCGTAGGACTATCTGGACAACGTTCCGACTTCCCTCCAGAGATGGTTACTTCAGCTACCGCAGTAGATGCTTCCACGTCCCTCAGCTCCCTGCTTCCAAACAGCATCCTTCCTTCGCTGGGCGCATCCACCCATTGGCCGTTAATCAACTCACTTACTAGATCCATCATAAAAGCGTGGTGTGGGTTGCGCACGGTCGAATCAGGTAGTACTAGCCGCCGAGTAAGAAATGCATTTGCTCTCGCGGCATCGATCAGCGCCATGGCCAATTTTTTGTGCCATCGCTTGAAAGAGTGCCCATCAGAAATAGAGAATTTAGCTCGGATCTGGTCAAGTCTATCGACTCCCTGCATGTTGTTGTTGTACATGCTGACACAAGTTGGTGCCGGAAAAGTAGCATCCGTGTTGCCAACCAAGCGAGTCACCGGCGAGATCGTAGATGCGTTGGAGTTTGAAACCATGTTGACGATGCTGCCGTCACACCAGGACGCAGCTATCATCTGATGCTCTGCCGATACGGCCTGCCGTAGATCACCTCTAACGCACACATCATCTTTGTCTAGGATGGTATGTCCTGGAAAATGCTTCTGGTTGTTCGAATAGTTCCGCATCCATAGAGCCCTTTAACGCGTAGCTCCTGCAGCAACTACACCGAAGTGTAGTAATTGTCCATGTTTACTACACGATTGGTTCCAAAAAGCGGTCGTGTAACCTCCAGCACATGCTATCTAACCTTAGCCACCTTTTTAAGTTCGCGGCTCAAAGTCATTGCTTCTTGACTAGAAATCACTCCATCCAGACGATCCTCAATTTCCGATCGATTGCAATACAACCTGTAGTTCAGGGCTATCCAACTCGATGAGCAGCACAGCATGTACAATTTGAAATGGTATTTGCCAGTAGGCTTCATAGGATTGTACACAATCAAATGGCGGCCGTGGCGCGAACGGCACGCGACGCTGGCCTCGTCCAGCGAAACATCACGCCCAACAATGCCATATTTGTCTCCAGTGACTTTGAGCAAGTTGAGTAATGGCCTAATACGCGCAGCCGCATCTTTAGCGAGATTTGAGGAGAAGAGTTGAAGCTTAGACAGCGTCGAAGCAATTTAAAACGGTTGAGAGGCATCACTCCATCCAGCGAGGTTGTGCTACCTCCAAGAATGCGATCTTCCGGTTGTTCCCCCCCCCCCAGTAGTTAGAAAACATGATTCCAAAGAATGCCATATGCTTTGAAAGTGTGAACGGACTTGATGTTCGAATCTCGTTTGCAATCGCATATTCATTTGTCTCATGCAAAACTTGTCTCCAGAAATACAGCGGTAGGTAAGCGAGAAAAGAAGAGCTAGCGGAGTGCTTGAATACGTGTTTGTACTCTGGGCGTAACCGTCTCATGGTAGTACCATCGCCATGGGTGTACAGGTCAGTTGGGCCATCTGTGTGGCCCGCCGGGTCAAACCGCACGTTCTTAATTGCCTCGACCTCCTCCAGACTAGTCGTGGGCTGCTCTTCAAATTCGTACTCCCCATACACTTCGCCAGATTCCAGCTCTGACGGTTCATCTCTCCATGTCATCTGAGCCATCCGGTTGTGTCAAAATTCGCCAGTCAGGATTCTTCAAGTTCAAAAGAGACCGATAGTTCTCGACGCCAGCCTGTACCTTACTAACACTGATGTGCTCCACGGATGTTTGGAACTACGTGCCCAACCAACGCACTTGAAAGAGCGAGGCAAATTTTCCCTTCTTCGGACGGCGGCATATTCGTCCTATAATATACGCGGTTCCAACCACATGGTAAACCATGTGCTTCATCCACGCTTCCTTTTCCGGGGTAAACGCCACTAGCTGATCAATGTAGATATCCTGTAGTAATGAAGGGGGTGTTCTGGTAGGTGTTACTACGGTTGCGTCTTGTCCGCTAGGCTCGGTGTTCTGGGCGTCGATAACTTGGGGAGAATTCTCATGATCCACGATTCCACAATCCAAACGAGAACTCAACTGCTCATCTTGTTCATCCCAATCACCAACCAATTTAAGAGCAACATCAAGGCATCGCGAGGGGGCTCTATGTTGACGACCTTGACTTCCCCTACATGTGCCATCGGATCCACGGCCGCCAGCACTCACAGGGCCTGTACGGACGCAACATTCACATGGTTAGCATTTAACGTTTCCCACACACATTCACATCATGTGCACCTCGTTCTGTCGTTGATACTTCGTCCGTGGAAACGTCCGAGCCGCTGTTGTCCCAATACTCTACGTCGTCACCACGGCCACGATGGACAGCATCACCACGACCATCTCCACCTGTGCCGACAATCCCATGACTGCCAACTCCGTCACGGCCACCACATCGCACAGATCCTGCACACATACCACATCCCTCAGGTTAGTATACACGCTTCTCCATACTACCCCACTTCACGCGCACCTCGATCTGTTGCATCTACAGCGTCATCTGAGGCGACGACAGTGTCGCTGCTGTCCAAGTCTACTACATCGTTGACAGCGAGAGATGTGTTGAGCGGTCGATCGAAAGCGGGGCGACCGCCACGGTCACGTTCACAATCACCACTACCACCAACACAGCTACGACCACGTGCACCGTCATCGCAAAGACGATGGCTACCGGCTCCGCCACGACAACGACTACCACCACTCACATGAATTGCCCTAACCGGCCCTGTACACAAGCAACATCGGTATGGTTAATATTCACCCTTTTTGCACGCACTCACGTCGTGCGCACCTCGAGATATAGCCCCTGGTAAATCAGTCGTAATCATGTCAGTGTCGCCACGACAACGACAACGTCTTTCAGCACACCCACGGCCACGACCGCGTCCACCATCTCCGCCACTACCACGCCCACCTGCTTAGCCACGGCTGGCTCCATCAAGGCCATTGCTACCAGCCCTCACGGGTTCTGTACGCAAGCAACATTCACATGGTTAGGAGACACACTTATCTATAGAACCCCCATATCAAACGAACCTCGAGTCACAACGCTGACCGCTTTATTTGTGGCGATACTCACGCCAGGACAGCCTGGTCCTTCATCACCTCCACGGCTACGACCGCGTTCACCAGCACCGCTACGACTACGGGCACCGGTCTCGCCATTGTCGCGGCTTTGCCACGGTAGCGACCGCTGGCGTGCGGATCGGCGGTGGGGGGCGTGGTCGCCTCGCCATTGCTTCTGCCCTCCCAGGTTCTGAACGCAAGCAACATTGACATGGTTAGTAGACACGCTTTTCGATAGGAGTCACATGTCACACGAACCTCAAGGTACAGCACTGGTCGCGCTATTAGAGGCGACGCTGACGTCGTCACGACCATGAAGGCCTTCATCCTCGCCACGACCACGTCCACCAGCACTACCAAGGCCACGACAACCAGTCTCCACAGGTTCTACACGCTCACAACATTCAGTGTGGTTAGTATGCAAGTTTCTCTTTATACACACACATCGCGCGCACCTCGAGATATCGTTCCTGACGCTTCATCCGTGGCAACGTAAGCGTCGCTGCTGTCAAAGTTCACTCCATCACTGTGAACCAGAGCTGTGTCGTGCTGCCGATTTATAGCGGGTACACCGTCAGTACGGCCACCAGCATCTACAGGACCTGTCCAAACGTAACCGAACATGCTTAGCCGTCGGTCCTCTAGTTTTGTTTTCTTCAGAAACCGTATTTATCATGCGCACCGAAGGTGACCCCGCCCGTGACTGTATGCGCCACGAACGCGAGGACTGCTTCTTCTCCAAGCAGGAAGTCAACTCCCTCCTCTCCCTTCGGGTCTCTACCAGGTCTGACATAGCGATGGCGGTTGTCCAGGGCGGAGAGGGGTGGCTTGCAAGATGACCACCTTCCTTGAGTACTTGATCCACTCACGCCGAAACTCCACAACACCTCCAAAACTGCCAGGGCCATGACCAGCCTGTAGAGCAGCGTCCGATGCGGTTGACCGCGTCGTTCGCCGACGCTTGTTCGCCTCGGGGCTCCGCGTAGGCTGTGCGCGCTTTCTTCCAGCAGGTATCTGCTCCTCCATCTTCGCGCCTAAAAAAGTGTACGGACTCACGCCTACCGCTCAGGTAACCGCATCCCAGTTACTACATTCATATTTCAAAACCTTATTTTTCATTTAAAGATGAAGGTTATAGGATTATCCAACGACTGGTGGGTGGCCAGTCAGATGCACACAATAGCAAGTTCAAGACATATGCACGAATCGCGGACGGCTGCGTCGCTTAGACGACGACGCCCAATGGAGTGATGTGCATATGCTTGATAACCAGAGAGCATTAGGAGGCCACTACAAGTGCTCAATGTCTTGAAACCGAAGTAATGCGAAGCGCAACCACACTTGACACTTGGTTGGGCCTAGAAACACGGCTTCGCGACATTATCAACGATGCCGCGAACGCGTCCCCGCCCTCGACACCGTCGACGCGACGCCATGTTTGCCACGTCGATGGCAAAAAACGTGAAGCGAGAGATAAATGACGGTAATCTATCGATTGTTAGCCATAAAATACGGAATGGGTAAAGTATCGTCTTTATTTTATCCAATCTCTGGAGCAGTTCGACAAGTCGTGCACCAAGAAAAAATCTAAGCCAATAAATCCCCAATGACTTCATGTAGCATCGCGATTTTCTAAAAGGGCGCAAAATACGCCCTTTTAGGAAGCCTTTTTATTTCACCTTGAAGAAAACAAGCACTAATCATGCTGTAGCGGTGTCGTGGAAGTACCGTGAATTTATAAAAGGATGAATTCTGCGCCCTTTTAGAGCAGTTTGACTTACTTATAGTATACTTTATCCCTTAGGCGCACGAAAGGGTTAATGTAATGAAATCATTCTGATATGAACGAAAATGCCGTGTATGATATATAACCCCAGTCGCGACTTTTGGCAGGACAAATGCTAGGACAAAATCACATTATACTCGATTTTACTATAGTGTGTCAGTATTGTTGTCCTAGCCTAGCGTTTTCGCCAGGCTAGGACAAAAAATCTCAGCAAGTATACAAAATCCAAGATATTTAGTTTTTGTCCTTCCGTTTGTCCTACCAAAAGTCGTGACTGGGGATAAGGAGAGAAAATCCACTATATTGGGTTCGAAATTCAAGTTGCGTTCTTATATAACAGGTATATCGATTTCTCAAGTTCCTTTGACTGAGTTTTAAGTTCCCTGACTTAGTTTGGGTTCCAAGTATAAGGAGTCAGCAGAGTAATTCTGGGTCAGAATGACTCCCCTCCTGGATATAAAATCCAGAGAATACTTGAGTTCCCCGGAGCCCGACTCACAACTTTGTAGTCGTAGTAGGTTCCTCGCAAAGTCGTACTCTCCTGACAGCATCGCTTACATTCGAGTAGGCCATTCGGGTCGAGTTCGCTAGTCATTCTTGACAATAAATAAATCTGCCACAAGTCGGAACCGAAACACAGTGTGTTAAAGCTCATGCAAAGAAATCTTGCACTTGAGCCGATTGCTTGTCATCTCGAACATTTGCCCCAGATTGCCATTATCCACCCATTGTCGTCGGCGTGGAAACAATCGAAGGCATCTTTGGAGCCGGGCGATAGACATTGCTCAATGGTAGTCGGCTGGAAGTCGTCGACAATGGTAATGCAACCGTAGCATGCAGCTCGTTTGAGGTAGTTTGTTGTGACCATGGAGAGGTCGTACACCACGAAAGTATCAAACGTAATACTGTCCTCAAGTACATTTGGGGAGGTGTTGTAATTCAACCAAGTTGTCTAATGTACTTGTTCCACGAGGTGTTCACCCCAACTCGATCAATGGGTCTTGGAGTCGCAAATTTGTGTCGTACTTGTTAGTTCGCTTGTCATCCACGTAGACATCGCTGGCGACGGGTGCATCGATGCCACAGTTTCCATTAAGTGTAAGTGGTGCCTTCGATTAGCTTGATCACTCGCACTTGAATCCAGCGTTCCCAGGCTGCCAGAAACCTTGTCAACGCAGACGTCAGCAGCCCCAACTTCTTGATACGGTAGACACAAACATTTGCCGTCAACCTGTTCGACACGCCCGCCATAACAATGGGGCTCTGTTCGGCGTGACTGGCGTCGACTCCTGTAGCTCAGTTGGTGTGACCGGTGTAGGCTCCTGCGGCTCTGTCGGAGTGACCGGTGTTTTCTCCTGCGATTCCGTCGGCGTAATCGATGTTGGTTCTTATGGTTCCGTCGGCGTTACCCGAGTTGTCGGAGATCGGGTCTAGGTATCGTCGGACTGACGCTGGCGTTGTCCGGGGCATCTGCACTGGTTACTGTTACATCGGGTATCTGACGCTCCGGGCACTGGCACGATCCGTCTCGCGGAATGAGCTCGCCCAGACACTTGCATGCACCGTTGATGAGACTCTGTCCGGAACCTGAGCATTTACAGGCGTTGTTGACTAAATTTTGGTCGCCGGGATATTTGCACACGTCGTTGTGGATACTGAGCGGAGCCGGACACCCGCACGCACATCGGCGCTTCCTGTGTTCATCAATGTACAGTGTAGGCGGGTTTGACGCTTCCGAATGTTGCTGATCGAGTTGGCACCAGGTCGTTCTTCCCAACACCGCAATTCTTGTTCGAACAGATTCGGATCTGGAACGTGTAGGCCATCTTGACACCTGTCCATGTGAAAACTTTGGCGAATGATCTCTCCTTGCCTTTGCTGATAGCGACGAACAGATTTCTATGCGTAGGGTAATAGATTTGAGGGACATTCGGGAACGGTGGCACGTTTGACAGTCGAAGTAGTAAATGCCAAACGACAGGCGTACGTTAATCTTCGGGTTTTCATGGTAAAAAGGTCATGGTATCATCCGTCATTATTGCACTGTCGATCGGAGTCAGCATCGTCGTGATTTCGGCTGTGGTGAAGCAGGATGACACCAAGATCGACACATCGACTGGACCAGCGGCACACTGCGGGGTGTCTTCATCGTCATATACCGACAAGTCGCCGTCTCATTGCCGTCGGGGGCATAGCGAAACCCAGTTTCAATAGACACGTCAGCAAGCATCGAATCCAAGTTGGCGACGTTGTCCTGAGCCACTGCAGCTGCAGCTGCCGCGAGCATTCAACACTACTGCGAGGATGCACATGACCGGTCTTGTGCGTATTCAGCGGGAGAAGGAAATTGGATGGCTAGTTGATATTAGCAAATTTGAAACAGAGCTTCCTTTCGCGACGACCAAAACGAGGTTGTCGAGTCTGGCACACTCCATGACCAGACAGCTCGATTGCCTCGCAGACGCCTCTGTAGACAAACCCTTCATGACGTAAAACTCCTGAAGATACGCCGAGTTCAGAATTTGTCACTGGGGCACGACGTGCACAATATTGTGCTCTCGGGAGGTGAAACTCCTGAAGTTATCCGCTGTCTGGCTGGCATCTTCACGACGCTGATCAAGAGTTAGTGCTGAAAATGTATGGCTTGTACAGTGTCTTAATCACGGAAACGGCTTGACTGAGGCCTTATTGATTCTCGCCGTGGTTAGATGGCAGCCAGGCGACTAACCAGCGCACGTTCTTGCTTGGAATGAATCATGATACACATCGACGCTACAACGTAAGTGTACTGGGGCAAATGCTTTGTTTATTCCATCAAACAAGCAACGAACCACATCCATGCAAGTACTTCAGCTCAATGCGCTTTGCTTTACCATTACCCGATACTCCGTTTAATCAACGATGCTACCGGATGTCGTAAATTTCTCGCCCCAGAAGCCTAGAGTTTGGTCATCTCTTGGACAGGCGAGTGTTCGAGCAGGTAGCTGTCGTCCTTGACCACTTCGCTAGTCTTGGACGTCGTCGCCAACGATACAGCCACAGTCACAACCGGTGGGACGATGAGCGTCACGATGAAGGTAATCATACTGTTCTGCGAGTAGAGACCTTCCGGCAGGATGAACCAGTTGAAGCCGCCCACAAACTTGCCCTGGGCGATGACGCCACAGATGAAGATAGTGGCCAAACCAGCAGCACTACCTGCCAGGGCACCAATGCGAGTCGCACGCTTCCACGTGCCAAGTAGCATGGGGCCGACGGCAGCCGTACACAGCAAGTCAGCGATCAAATAGAGCGTCAGGATATCGTACTGCTGGTAGCCGATCGCGATGGCGGGGGCGTTGAGAAGCACTACATGATCACGAAGTCAGTTTGGGGGCTTATTGGTAAATTGAACTGAAGATAAAATACTCACCGCAGATAATACGCGCGTGCATCAATGATAGCTTGGGGAAGCACGTGGTGAGCTCAGCAGCAAGACCCATCTGGATCGAATCTGACACTCCACTCGACAACATGGCAATGACAACAACGATGAGCACTTGCCAGCCACGGCCCATGTCGATCAGCACCGCGAAGAACAGAACTCCATCCGGGTACGCAAGGTACGAGACCATACCGGCCATAGCGAGAGCCACGGTGAACAACGCAATGATGCCACTGGCAATGAATGCAGCCTTGCGAAGTGTGTTATCGTCGTATGCGGCGTACACACGCTGCCAGAATCCGGTGAAGAAGAGGTTGGATGCCGTCACAGCAATCACCAAAGTCACCAGTGTTTCGAAGCCTGCAGTCGTGAAAGCAGCTACGTTGGTCTTTGACCACGCTCCGTCCGGAATCGACACGTGGAAAAACATGGCAATGCACACAATAGCAACCAGTCCAACAACTCCGATTCCTTGCCACACATCCGTAGCCAGACTTGCACGAAGACCACCAATGATGAGGTAGAGGTTCGTGAGGAAGGCAACGATGAGAATTGTGACAATCGGGTGTGCGTTCGGCGACATCATCGTCGTGAGCTGTGCAATGCACGTGTACTCGGATGCCAAGCAAATAAACTGGTAAAACATCGAGATGAAGCCGACGTACACTTGCATGACGTAACCAAACCGGTTCGAGACCACATCCGTCATGGTGACGTTTTCACCTAACGCCGAGCGCGTGTACGGACCAACAAGTGCCAGGACAATCATACCCACAACCCCTGATAGTGCGTAGCCGATGACACCCCAGGACCCGGCATCCACACCAATTTGCGGGTACGAGAAGAGCGTTCCAGCGCCGATACCAGCGGAGAAGAAACACCATGCCAGACGCAGCGTCTTCGTTGAGTTTTTAGCACTATATAAAAAAAAATAAGTAACAAGAATCAGAAAAGAATTAAAACTGCAAAAAAAATGTTTTGACGCACCTGACGAAATTCTTGACCGAGTTGACTTCCATGCGTCGGCTCACGACGATAGCGTAGGCAGCGACTGCAATGAGCGTAGCAGCCATTACGCCGTAGGTAACTCCACTTGCAAGCATCTTGAAAGACCTTGAGTTTTGGTTGAAAACTATGAAATTTCGGTACACTTGTTAGATAAATGATGAATGTTTTCAAAATGCAAAAAACTGCAGCCGTACCTTGAAATTTCTGTTGTCGAACGAAGGCACCACATGAAGACACAAGCATCGTCAACAACAAGAAGAGCAGCAGTCCCTCCGCCGGTATGAACCGGATCAGGTTCTAAGGGTCTCATCTCAGCCGGCCAACCCATGGAACTGGTCCATGGATGGCAATCGGCACCCCTCGCTGATTGAATGTCAGTGCATACAACCCTCATAGGAAGAGACCAAGCAGTAAAAAACAGCTAAGTACGGTACCGAAAGAAGAGAAGGTCGAAGCAAATTCGCAAATGAACAGTTGCCGACTTGCCGAGTGGGTGGCTGGAATGTGTTTACAATCGACAAGTGATTGGATGCAGACGCTTTTGGTGTCAAATCGCAAACACCCACAAAGATTGTGAAGTTGGTGAAGCGACTCGTATTACACAACCAAGGAAGACTGCAAAGTTGGACTGGTACAGGCATCCGCGAATCGAGAAAACGAAGGATACTTCTATGCGACAGTTGATGTGGCGTTGGTGGCCGCTTCACGTTGGGCAAGAACTTTTCAGATCAAGTATCTTCAATAATTGACTTGCCAAAGTGTTGGTGTTCGTCGCCAGGGCCAGTGGGCAATTACTCAGCGACACCGCAGGCCAGATACCAGCGGAACAGGACACCGAGCCCCCAACTCCTTCGGTAGTGCCGCACAAGGAAGCACTTTGGGGCTGACGTGCTCAAATTGGTGTGGGGGCTTACTAGTACTTGATCGAATTCGTCATGCTCTTCAAGTTACCGTAACGTTACCTGAATCAAGTGGAAAATGGCAAGGATGGTGACATCCATTGCAGTGCCGACTTCCTTCAGCTGATGAGGCAATTGGTACTCGCGTGATGACACCAAGAAAATTTGACTAAAAGTTATAAGTAAAAAATGCAGCACGATTGCTATTATTTTACACGTAAAGCCAAAATGGAACTTGCTACGATAACGTTGGCGTCGTGTGGATCTACAGGTTGGAGCTAGTTACAGAGATGCTTGCTCAGCAGGTCAGTGGCACGCGAGAACAGCAGTCGATCGCCGAATTTCCACGCAGGAGACTTAATACACGCTTCGCCTCGCCGCATGCCTGCGCACACCGACTCCGCAACAAACTCACGTCTAATCGAAGGTCACAAGGTGCGAGTCCATGCTGCTGAGAGCAATCGCGAAGGCCTGCACCGGGGTGAACGGGTGGGCGTAGTCCATCGAGTATACCTGGCGGTCTTGTGTGCGACCAAACAGCATGAGCGTCTTGTCCATGTCGTCTGGGTGCGAGAGTAGGAAGTTCTTGACTGACGCAGCGGCAACACGGCCACCGAAGTCCAGGCAGTAAGCCTCGAGCGACTCAATCCAGACAGGCGGCTTGTTGATCAGGTGCAATGCGCGCGCAGTGTCCGGGTTCTCAACCTGAGACAAGATGGTATCCTCCTTAGTCTCAGGTCTCCACGGCTGCACCGCCCAAGACGGAGCACCGTCAACAGCACTGTCAACCTCCTGAACAGGTGCCACAAGAGGCAGTGCAACGCGCATCTGACGCGGGGACTTGCCAAATGTAGCAGCGTATTGAACTGCACCCAGCTCGACCGGAACTTCACCTGTGGTATCGTACATCGTGTACTGCGAACCCATGTAGTTCTTGTCAAGTCTTGCAACTGGAACTGGTGCGTTTACCGGATAAGCACCATCCTCATCAGTCTGGTTGGCAGAAGTGTCCAGGTTTGTGGCAAGTGAGATCATGAAGCTCACCGACATGTCGTACTGGCGACGACGAACCGCCGTACAAAGCAGCGTGTCTGTATCTTGAGTGTACAACTCGTAGTTGCCTCCACCACGTGTGCGAATGTAGCACTGCATCATGAGCGACTGAGGGGGTGACGGAGCCATAAGGAACCTTGCCAAGAATGTGCTGTTAAGTCTTGCAGTGCGAATCAGTAGTTGACGTAGTGCCACATCAGCCGGTGGAGGAGGTTCCACTGGAGCCTGGTCACATGCACTCACGTGGTCTGCCAGACTCGCCTTCTTCATGTTTTCCGAGCAGTACGGACAACTAACCTTCATCTCATTTGCCATGCGTTGAGCATGACGTGAAGCTGCAAGAAGTGAGAAGCCAATAGCTTCTCTGCACATGGGGCAGGATCCTCGTTCACTCACCCATCGTTCAATGCATTCCTTGCAGAAAATCTGTCCGCAACAAGTTGCTTCTGTTGCATTTGTGAAAACTTCTTGGCAGATGGCACATTCCAGCATTTTCCGTGTGTTCTCAAGAGCTTCCAGCTGTTCGTCTCTCGGGATCGGTTGCGGCGCCGGGTACGCCAATGTGCTGACCAAGTTACTGGCTGCAAGTGCGGAAGCTGCAGTTCTCTGTCCCAAATGTCGGCTTTTGAGTGCGGAGTGGATTTCGAACAGCATGTCAACAACTTCGCCAACACTTCGTTGCGCTTCTTCAGGCTCAGCTTCAGGCTCGGGTTGCTCTTCATCCACATCCATCTCTTCATGCTGATTGGTCACTTCTTCAGTGGAAGGGAAAAATCTGTTATTGCTGGTGATGGGGGCCGCTGCCTCCTCGTCAATGACGGAAAAACCCGTCGAGTGACGTTCACTCTGTCGACGCAAACTTCTGCTGCTTGCCATTAGGTCCACGAGACCTTCCCCTTCAGCGAAGAAGCTGGAAACTTCGATGTCCATGTCGAAGCGCTTGTGACGCGGCGTGATGCGCGGGCTGCTACGCGGCGACAACAGGATGAGCTCGCTGAGCGTCCGCGTGCGGTGCATCTTGTTGCTGTGCTTGGGCTCCGTCACGACGCGAAGGCGCCGCTGAGCGAAGCGAGAAGCGGAGATGGGCGCGGCACGCGCCTCGCCGCCGCCGATGCTGCTGCTGGGGCTGGGCTCGCCGGTGGAGAGGCTGGGGGTCGGAACAAACGTGGCCGCCATAGCTGAAGATCTGAGAATGGGGTTGTTGGTGCTTTGTTGAAAGCTGATACTTCCCCTTTTTGGTGAGGAAGTGCACAAAAGTGAACCGGTGGGCGGAGAGAACTCCTGGCCCGGAGTGATGGTTGTTTGGCTGGCTTGGTGCGAAATCCGCAAATGACTCGGACCGAAGGCGGCTTTGCCGCGTGTGGTGTTGTTATGCTGAGCTGTTCTATCTCGCGAGATGGAGGAGGTATAGTGGAGACAAGTGAATTTGCTGCCCTTCCCCTCTAGTTCCGTCCTCCGAGGACTCCTCGAGTGTCGTAACACTGTCTCTTCCACGCCCAGAGCTGAACAGAGCGCGGGGATTTGTATGAGAAAATGAATAGGTACGGGGCGACATGTTGAAAAGTGGCTTTGGTTTGGCAGACCTCGAGCAGCTTGTCGCCTGCTGTTTGCGGGCAGCACCGCTCAGGAAGCATGCGCTGACCAAGTTGTACGACGCGGGGCTTGGGAAATGGCTCGTCCAGATGGCAGAGCCTCTCTACTGTGCGGCAGCGCGCACCGCACGTTGAATTATTGCGCAGTCGATGCGCGCGCACGAAAAGGAGGCGGGCGGACGGTTTCAACATGCTGGGCTGCTGCTGGGCGAGCGAGAGCCATGGCAATTGAAGCTCCGGCCATTGCTCGGTGCTCACCGCCACGCCAGACTCATCGCTGTGATCGTCCAGCCGAGGTGACCAGCGGGGAAACACATTTGCTGGGCTTTTTGGCACGGTTTCCTCCACACCGAAACGTTTGTCGAGGCTTAGTGGCTGCCATTGCTCCATAATTGCCGGCAAAATCGCCAGCAGGCTCCATTGCAACAACATCAACACAAGTGCGGCATTGGCAAATTGCCAATGGCTGTATCATACCCTGCTCGGTGTTGGTAGAGAGGAACAGTAATCTTCGAAAAGAACTTGAGTTGGGCAAATCAGGGCAACGCCGGATAATGTCATACAAATTCCAAGACAGCTGCTGAATCTTTGCCGAATAATGCTCCGGACCAGCTGCAGCACCAAGTTGTCACCACTCTCGTAGTCCGACTGCAACAGCAGCAACACCACCATGACGAGCTCATTTTATCGCAGCACATACTGCGCTTGACAAATTCTCCTGGTCTAGCAGAACCGGAAGGCCGCGCGCGCATCCGCTCGGTGCATCGTGTCTGAAAAAATACATAAACATGCAAGCAGATTGCCACTTCAAGTAGAACTTGTCTACTGTATTTTAATTGCTTGCCTCCACCGCACTCGGGCGCATCTGCTGCCGCTACTACGCAAAGTAAACTAGCAACGGCCACCTGCTCCTCTCTCACTCCACTCAGCTGTCTCTAGCTGGATTGCACAACACTCAACTTGGTTGGTAAGCCAGTCTGTGCTCACTTGATCGGCTGGCGCTTGCTTGTCATGCATGCGCCGGCTACTTGCAGTCACACACTTTGGGATCCGCACGATTGAGAGCTTTTGCGTAACGCCACATTGCGAGGATGGTTACCGTTTGGCAATCTTGGGTTGACACAGAATGGCAATGCCTTCAAGTGCGTGTGCCTTTAGCTGTAGCCTAGAACACGAAAACCACACACAAGTTCTGAATCCTTAGACTTTACTGCACACTTGCCAGTTCACACTTGATAATGAGAGCTGAGGGATCTGGTTCATGCCGTTGTGTCATGTACTGTAGTATGCAGCGAACATTACGAAGTCAACAGTGCAGTGCACATGACGATCTCCATTACAAACGGAAACTTCGAGGTGATGTATTGTGTGGCTTTGATAAGTCTACTGCCTGATGATGAATACAAAAAAAAATCGGTAAGGTTATCATCTACGCATGTTCAGCCACTTCGTCTGAAATTTCAACTCGCCCCTTCACTGCTTGGTGCATTTCTTGCGCAGTGAGACCCATACGGCCGCGCCATAACTCGTATACCCGCAGTGGGTCCTCGCCGTTCACAGCATCGATCATGCCCTTTGCCTTGTCCTCGTCGTTCAAAAGACCAAACCAATCGCCGCTCGGGTACACGATGCAGGCCGCGGCATAACGGTGGCCGCCGTAGTGGCTCGACGTCCACAGGTTCAACGGTTTATTGGCTTCAGTGGTGGAGCCCTTCAGCCACTCCAACAGCTCCGGACCCTTGCAACCGCAACGTTCGTCTCTGTGAGCAATAAAGCAATTTTCGCGTTCGATATTAGAAACTGCTGCAGCCAACGCCAGAACAGACCAACGACGCAGTCGCACCTTGCAGCGTGGCCACACACCATCATATGATAGTCTTCCTCCATTCGAGTGTACTGCAGGTTCCTATTTTCGAAGTCGTCGCCACAACAAGCAAACGTTAAGAAAAGCCTCCACCAAAGGTGCCACTGAAATGAATTTTCTCAACGTACTCTTGTTCCAGCAATGCAACGAGGTCAAGGTTCTTGTCCAAAGCCTCGCTCACCAAGGTCAAGACTGCAACCACACCAAAAGCAACGTAAGCCACTGCACAACCCACATCACAATAAATCAAGCACTTACTCTGCGAAGGAACGACGTTGTGAATTCGCACGTAGTCCGGAAACACCAGAATGTCATGCGCGTCTTCCTCCAAACTCTCCATCGGCTTTTCGCGCTGTCCCCCACTGCACATGCCCGTGTACGGGATGGCAGCCGTCACAAGCAGTTGACTCTTCTTCACCTTCATGATGTCACCACCATAGAGTTTCACCAGCGCAGCCATGTACGAGCTCAGGATGTGCTCGGGTGTCCGCTCCAGCTTGGCCGGCCACGAGTTCGGGTCCTTGTTGTCTGCCTCCACGACGACGAAGTGACGCTGATACGGACGCACTGAGCCTTCGATGAACATAGCGTCGCTCTTCTCCTCCTTGGTATCGTTTCCTGTGGCTGCCTTACGCTCTGCTACTCGTTTGTTGCGACGTTCGGC
Source organism: Phytophthora quercina (assembly GCA_014706105.1). NCBI lineage: Eukaryota > Oomycota > Peronosporomycetes > Peronosporales > Peronosporaceae > Phytophthora > Phytophthora quercina. Next base: position 56,065 of record JACBOW010000048.1, on the reverse strand, counting down.
GATCTCCTCGGGTGTCAGGCGCTTGCCCATCTGTGGCGCGTCACTGCTAGAGAACACGGCGCAATGGCCAAAGGATTGCGGGCGTAGAAAGCGGCGTGAGGCAGCGACGCTGCTGGCACGGGTGGCGATGGACTTGGCGATACGGTGCATGGCTCAGGAGGTCACTTGGGATATGAAGACGAGGTTGAGTTGTCGACGTACTTCAGGACCGAAGCTGGTGGTGGTGCGATGTACGGTCTGTGTGGTAATGACGCGCGAGGCATAATCCAAGAGTGATAAGTTGTGTGGTGCTAGACAAGAATGATGGTAGATTATGAGCGGGCTACGCGGCTTCAACGTACTGCACAAAGCGAGTTGCGATCGCATCAGGGGATGGTATAAAGCAGAACTTGACTGTGTATCACATGCAGTCTTCACTCTTTTACTACTCTTCCTATTCGAGACGTAAATTTGTCCTACAGAAGCGTGCTGGCAGAGACTGTAACCATAGACTTGCTATCATCAGTCTGCGCATGAAGTGCGATGCCGGTGCTGCGTTTCTTGGCTTCAGCATCGTGCATGGTGGCAGCGGTTGTTTCTGCCGTGACGCCCTCCATGGTAGCTTGGGCGCACCAACCCCTCACGTTCGAGAAACAGGGTTGCATTGGCACCTTCGACTGAAGGTTTTCCCACGGACGGTGGCGCCATTTGGGCGGCCTAGAAGGCTTCGCGTGCAGCTTTACGCTGCTTCACCCATTCTTGCACTTGAATCGGATCGATGTCTTCGCGAAAATGAGAGTGTCGCCCCATATCGCGGCAACCGTCTCCACGGACAGCAGCGAAAGCCTTCATTTGCTCCTCCGTCACACTAGGGCCCCTTTGGCCACGTTGGTAGCGACCGAAGCGCCCACCCATTCTAGCGCGCATGAAGTCGCGATTCTTGGTTTCCCCTTCCGAAGTCGAGGTGTTTGCAGCTTCAGTGGCCACATTGGCAGATTTCACGTTGATCCTTGCATCGCGAGCAGGATTACTTTCCTTGACTTGCTCTTCAGTCAGGGGCTGACGTGAACGCCAACCTCCACAAAAGCCGCGGGCGTGGCGAGCTCGTGCATGGTGGCACGTTCTCAAAGTTGATTTTCCGTTAGTGGTTGACGACGGGAGCCACGGCGACAACCGCCTCGACGAGAAGCTTTCGTGGCGCGAATTTCCGTTCCGGACAAGGGCTGGTTGGTCGAGTTAGCAGTTGTGCTGAACAGGGCGGTGGTGGTGGTCGGCGTTGTTTGGCACATTTGGCGAAGGGACGGGGATTGAGTGGCGCGCTGCATGCTTGAGGGAGCAAATTGCAAAGTGAACTAGTGATAGACAACGATAGTGTGTTTAATGCAGCGAGGAGGCTCGGGAGCATCAACACAAGTTGAATCGTTCAGAATGATGGTCTGTTGATGCGCAGAGCACCAGCACTGCCAAGTCGATGACTAGTGATTTAGTGATCAGATTGATGCAATCTGGTTGCTGCGATAGCGTAACACATTACATTACATGGCATGTTTCCTTCGTACTTCAGTCTTGACAGGAGCGTGGCGAGCGCATCTTCAAATTGGTGGCGCTAGATAGTGGTGTCCATCTCTCCCGGTCCCCAGACTGGCTTCCATGGTGGCACTGGGCCCTGAGCCGCCATAGAAGCACATCACAGTCTATTGCTAGAGAACTTGATGCTGAAGAACACACAAGCGAATTTCCGCTGGCGATGGAGGCCCCAACTCTACTGACCGTATCGTGGGTACTCCCAGCGAGGACACAGGGTGCGTCACGGAGCTCCTCAACTGTCCATCGCTTCTAAGTGTAGGTGCCATCTAGGTGTAAGTACAGTTGAAGGGTACAGGACCGTGGTGTCTTGGTGGGGTTGCTCTCACCGCTGCAAAGCCAAAGTGAGTTGGAGAGCAGCTCCCACCAGCGCACCACGTTCCGCAAGTAGATTAGTCACATAGAGATAGCAAGTTAAATAATACAAAGTCTAGGTTCCGTTCCGCACACCATCATGGCTACTTACAGCCAACAGTGTCGCTCTGCATAGTGTCCTTGGTACAGTCTCCATCGCCATGCACACAGGCACACGATGGAGCCAGCAAGCTGTGAAGTCGTGTGCCGCAACGCCGTGCGTAGGATAGGATTCAGGATGTGATGAACACTGGCAGTGGACAGTGGCTCTGGAATGGGGCACTGAACACTGGCAGACTGCATTCACAAGCGTCTCGTACGCTCCAACAGGTAGTCTGCACTTCAATATATCACACTCACACTTGATCTAGGCGGCATGTGCCAAGTCGTCGCGATCACATTCGCACAGCAAGGTGATACAGCACTTCACACCCAGTCGGCAGCAGTCCGTCTCGTACCAGCACTCCCACACATTGCCATCGTCCTCAGCGTTCACCCTCGTAGTCGGAGTTGATAGATATAGATGTAGCGCGCCAACATGCCGCAGTGCAACTGCACAAGCAGGTGCAACCTGCTTGGCCGTAAGGCACACGTCGCTCACTCTATCGTGTATGTCGTAGCTTCAGCTCTTAGTCGCTACGATCTGCAGCAGTATCAGTCGTAGTCGTGACTCCTGCCTCATCCACATGTTGGGATGCTGGGGTCTCGATGTCCTCGTCCACGACAGGTAGCACCTTCATGTCCTTTCGAAAGCCAGCGAACTTCACAACGCCAAGTACCTTGGTCATGATATCGGCCACTATGTCCTCTGTGCCAACACGCTGCGTAGTGAGCTGCTTGAGCTCCACATCGCAGCACCATGTGAAGTTTGTTGTCAATGTGTTTGCTCTTCGAGGGTTTGCCAGGCTTCGCCGTCAGGGTGATAGCTCCTTGGTTGTCGCCAAGTAGTAGCGGTACCGGATGCTTCCAATTCAGTTCTTCGCAAAAGGCCTGCAAGCCACAGCAAGTCCTTGGCCGCTTCCGACATCGCCACGTACCCAGCTTCGCAGGTACTCAGCGCATTGAGCTCCTGTTTGCGAGAGGCATACGACAGCACATTGCCGTCGATCATCGTCACATAGCCACCGATACTCCTACGATCCACAGGGTCGTTCGCATAGTCCGCATCTGAGTAGCTGCAGATCTGTGCGTCTTCTCGCAGCTTGACATCCATAATTAAGCCATAGTCACACGTAGCCTTGAGGTATCGCAAGACTCTCTTGGCTTGTGCGTAGTGTACAGCGTCGTAGTTGGATAGGTACTTCCCAAGATGGCGGGTAGCATGAGCAATGTCCAGCCTCGAAGCTCCAACGAGGTACTGGAGTGCACCCAGCAGCTCTCGGTAGGGAAGATACTCCGTCGTTGCAGTCACAGGTGCCTTGGAAGGTGTCGTCGCCTCAGGGGTGGCACATCCACTGCAGTTCTCCATGTGGAACCGCTTCAACACCTCCAATAAGTACTGCTTCTGGCAGTACACGATCTGTTTGCGCGGTCGATTGATCATGATCTCGACTCCAAGGAGGTACTTCACCGTGCCCATCGTTGTCAGCTCAAATGTCCCTTGCAACGAAGCAGCAACCTTGGCGCACAGAGCGCGTGGACCCATCAGCAGAAGATCATCCACGTACACAGTCAACAACATCTTGACCTCGCCCTTTTCCCTCAGCACATACAGACCGTAGTCTGAATCGGTTCTCGTAAAGCCCATGGTCAGCAGTTTCGCATGCAATGTGCGATTCCATACGTTCGGCGCTTGTTTCAATCCGTACAAGCTCTTCAGTAGTCGACAGATAAACCCAGGTCCATCCACTTGGAAACCAGGTGGCAGCTCCATGAAGATCACTTCTTCGAGGTCGCCGTACAAGAATGCAGTCTTGACGTCGTACTGGAGCACCTCCCAGCCTCTTTGCACAGCATAGTAGATAGCCGCCCTGATAGTCTCAAATCTAGTAATAGGAGCGTAGGTTTCGTTGTAGTTCCCCCCTCGTTGTTGTTTGAATCCAGGAATCACCAATCTGGCCTCGAACCGCTTGATGCGGCCTCGCTCATCGCGCTTGACAGCGAACACCCAACAACAGGTGATGACCTCGATGTTCTTGGCAACTTTCCTCGGCAGTAGCTTCCAAGTCTTATGACCCTTCAGCGAGTTCAGCTCTGCCAGCATAGCCGCCTTCCACTGAGGCCAATGCTTGCTTGCACGAGCTTGCTTGTAGGTAGTCGGGATGGGTACATCTTCAGTAATTCGTACGTGACCCACAACGTAGTCTGCTAGTCGAACGTTTGCCTTCTGCTTCCGTCTTAGGCAAGGCTCTACCGGTGGAGATTCAATCTCGAAGCCACTTGTCTCCTTCTCCACCACTGCAGGTTTCTTGCGTGCTTTGCGCTTTCGACGCTTCGTTACCTTGGTCCCACCTTGTAGTTTTTCGGCAAGCTCCTGCAATTCAGCCGGTGCAGCAACACCAGGCTGTGACTCCACACTGCCATCAGCTGCAGCTAAGTCAGCGTCTTGAAGTCTCCCACTCGAACTCAGCACATTCTCAGCAGGTTCTTCGGTCAGTGGCACCATCTCAAGTTGCTTCTCCGCAGTGGCAGAAGCAGCATCCCAGCCTGGAATATAAGTATCCATGCTAGTCTTGATACGTGCCACAGTTACAGTCGTAGGTAGCTCATGGTCTCCGTCGAAGAACGCGTTCTCTAACAGTTGCTTCACGTAGGTGCCATCACATGTGAACTCTTCATGAAAGCGCACATTGCCACCTCGGGCTGTCACCATTTGTGCCGTCACAAGATCAAGAAACTTGTAGCCAGGAGTTGAATCACCATAACCAGGTAATAAACACAACCTTGCTCTTGGCGACAGGTTTTCCCTCTTCTACCTTGACTCTGGGGGAATACGCACATACGCTAGGCAGCCCCAAGTCCGCAGATCATCAAGTGTTGGTGCTTGTTCACGCAGCTTCTGGAGCGGGGACGCCAGCCCCAAAGGCTTTGTAGGTAATCAGATCAGGGTAGTCACCACGTGAAGAAGCGCTTCACCCCACAGAGAATTGGGCAGATGCGTGGCCGTTAACATGGCCCGTATCCGCGGCAGCACGACGCCGTTCGCTCCTTCCGCGATCCCATTCTCTTGAGGTGAGTACGAGTTGGTGGTCGTCAACTCGATCCCATGTTCTGCATAGTAGTTGGCTAGCACAGTGCTAAGAAACTCGCCACCTCGATCCGAATGAATCCTGCGCACACACTTGTCTGGAAACTGAGTTCGCAACCTGTTTAGCAGCACCTTGATGTGCCACGTAGCATCGCTCTTCGCTTTCAACAGGAACGCCCACTTGTACCTCGTAGCCTCGTCAACAACAAATGGGAACATCGTAGCTCCGTCCACTGTTTCCTCCCTTATGGAACAGATATCCATCATCAGCTTGTCTAAAGGCTCAGATCTCCGCACTGGAACTCGTGTATAATGCATACGTTTCGCCTTGCTAGCAGCGCACGCCACACACTCGTAGGGAGTCAAACCATGTTCATTGATCTTAACCCCAACATCCGGTTTGCATGACAGAACTTTGATCTTGTCCATGCCCATGTGTCCGAAGCGGTGATGCAGTAATTCCATGGTACGTTTGCTGTCCAGCTCCTGCTTCATCGCTGCCATCACCATCGCTCCAGTCACACGTTCTGCACGCAGGCGATATATGTTGTCACGCATCGAAAACTTCAAGATGATGTCCGGCTTGGACAACCAGGCGGTCTGTAGATCCGGAGAACAGGTAAGCTTGTACTTTTCCGTCGTTTGCAGGTATCCCAGACTGATGATGTTCACCTTAGCGTTAGGGGTGTACACCACGTCGTCTAGGAGACGGTCCTCCAGCTCCCCAGTTGCCTGGTTAACAACACACAATAGAACAGACCCACAGATAGTTGCGTGTTCAATCGTTCCGTTTGCGAAGTCGAGTCGGCTTGTTGTGGCTTCTCGGATTGCAGCAAACATTGACAGGTCTCCACAGACATTCGCCTGAGAGCCCGAGTCAAGTATCCACTCAATCGAGTTGGCATCAGCAGATTGCATACCATCATGTCGGCCAACAGCATTCACTTGTATCGGTCCTGGAGCTCCATTGCCAACTCGTTCATCAAAGCGGCGTGGCGACATGCCCCGCCCACGGTAATCGTCACGACGAGGGCGATTGAAGTTGTCACGTCCAGGTGATGGTCCACGCGCAGGTGGTGGTCCATCGCGTTACTGCTGCTGTAGCGGCGATCCAAGGCGTCCCTGTGGGCCATAGTGACTTGGAGGTCCACGCACTTGTGGCTCGAAGCATCCCCGCGGAGGTGACCGGCTGCGCCAGCGTGGCGGCGATCTGCTTCGTCCTCTTCCTCGTTGCGGTGATCTGCCACGACCAAAGAAGCGTGGCGGTGAGCGACTCGGTGCTCTTCCATGCTGCGGTGATCTTCCACGGTCAAAGAATCGTGGCGTTGAGCGACTTCGCCCTCGTGGTGGCTGATCTCTCTGCTCTGGTCCAATGCCACGGAGCCCCATCTCATAGGGACTTAACAGTGGCGGTCCGTAATCGAAGCGGCGTTCAGGCCCTTGGCGTTTGCGTTGCTCAGCGTTAGCTCCTCGGCAATCGTCTCTCGGCACAGATGAACCAGTTCGTGGTCCCCCTTGGTTGCTCAATGGCTCAGATATAGTCACACGCGAAGTCTGCATCAGTCCTTGACCCAAATAGTACAAAATGGTCTCCCAAGAAGGTGTCGGTCCAAGCGACCTCGCACCCTCCCACCGGCTCTGCACAACACCCGGCACAGCAGGTTGCAATGCTGGCGGCGGTTGCTGCACTTGTCGCCCTTGCACTTGCCCTTGAACGCGTTGAGTAGGTACGTCTGGCTACAGCTGCAGACGCTGCGACGTCATGGGTACATTGGCTAGACCAGCAGTAACTTGCATATGATCACGTCCAGCAGGACGAACAGCTTCTTCTTCATCACTGCCCGTAGGAGTAGTCGGAGAGTAGATAGGAGATGCAGTAGCTGCCGGCTCCTCACCACCCCTCAGGTCAATAGTGTTAGCAAAGTTCGGCGGCACACACAGCGACAACCCCGCAAAGAGACCTTGCTGCTCGCCAACCGCATTATTAATCTCCACACGTCGCACCGAATTCACTAGCGAAACAGGCGACTTTTGCTGCTGCTGTCTCTTCTGCTTCTTTGTTTGAAGCTTGGCAGCAAGCTCTGGGGGTAGCAGAAGTCCCGTTCGCGGTACACTCCGAGTACCAGTGACCATCGCCTTGACAGTTAGCACAGCTGGCGCGCTGCTTCTTGTCAGCAACGACCTTGCTCCGCTTGCGCTGCTTCTGACTGCGCTTGCGGTTACCACGTGGCCCTTGTCCTTGTCCTTGGACTGCATTCACTTGCGCCACTTGCATGGGCTGCAACGACGTCTGCCTCGTCTGCACCCGCAACTGGGCACGCTGGTGTTCGGCAGCCCGCAGACGCTGCAAGGCTTCGGCCAAACTTAGAGTCTTGCGATCGTTGTTGTTGATCCAGTCTCCATGTTCACGTGCGAGATCATGAAACATCTCCACACAATTCGATAGTAGCAAACTTGCATGTTGCCACTCAGCAAACTCTCCTTTAGCTTGATGCAGTTGCGTTACCTTACGGGCGATGTCCTCCACGTAGGTGGTCACTACCTCGTTCGGTTGTAGCTTGCGTGGCACCAAATCTTGCAGCAAGTAATCAGGATTGACACCGTCACCGGCCTCAAAGTGCTGCGTGATGCGCTCGTACAGCAAGGCGGCGGCATCCAAGTTGTCACGGATGTCGTCGATCTTGAACGTTGTGCGCAGGTCCACAAACAACGACAACGCGAGGGCTGAGAACGCTTTGTTCTTGCGCACCTCAAACCACTCCTTGTACTTCACACGACGTAGGCCTTCTGCCTCGTCGTACCTTTCACTTCCATACGTAATGTCACCAAGCATGCGTGGCTCGAAGGTGCAACGGCACCTCGCTACGCCGTGCCTTGTAATCACCCTTGCTGTGAAGCTTGGGCAACTTGATGCACGGGGAGGTGATCAGCACCTTGGTGTATGCGATCAGCTCCGAGTCGTTGTAGCGGCCACCTGGGTTTATGTTGTCCAGGCTTCCAAGGGGTAGTGGCGGCTCGTCCGAGTCTCTACCGTCGTTTCCTTGTCTTGGTGGCGGCGGCGGTGGATTTGCAACTGGCTCCGAATCCTCGGTGTTCGCCCGAGAAAGATTCTAGAGCAGTGCCCGGAACAGAGGGCTGCCACCCGTGATTCCAGCCAATGAGCGGATGAGGCTCTCAGCATCTTCATGAGACAGTGTCGCGTCACCGTCAGCAGTCGCAATTCCTGCCAATGGGATTGCTTCTTGCACTTGATTGGTTGAAATGTCTTCGGCAGCGATTGGCTCACGTCAGTCGAATGCTGGTCCCTGATTGGGCTCATAACCAGTGAGGACACAGGGTGCGTCACGGAGCTCCTCAACTGTCCATCGCTTCTAAGTGTAGGTGCCATCTAGGTGTAAGTACAGTTGAAGGGCAGACGTTGAAGTGTAGAAGATCGTAAAACACAGTAAGTGCCGGGCGAATCACCGACAGGACCGTGGTGTCTTGGTGGGGTTGCTCTCACCGCTGCAAAAGCCAAAGTGAGCTGGAGAGCAGCTCCCACCAGCGCACCACGTTCCGCAAGTAGATTAGTCACATAGAGATAGCAAGTTAAACAATACAAAGTCTAGGTTCCGTTCCGCACACCATCATGGCTGCTTACAGCCAACAGTGTCGCTCTGCATAGTGTCCTTGGTACAGTCTCCATCGCCATGCACACAGGCACACGATGGAGCCAGCAAGCTGTGAAGTCGTGTGCCGCAACGCCGTGCGTAGGATAGGATTCAGGATGTGATGAACACTGGCAGTGGACAGTGGCTCTGGAATGGGGCACTGAACACTGGCAGACTGCATTCACAAGCGTCTCGTACGCTCCAACAGGTAGTCTGCACTTCAATATATCACACTCCCGCCGTCGCTCGCCACGTCCTCAAATTGTCACCGACTACTTGCTCCCAAAACCAATCGACTGGGCCGCCGCAAACGATCTACAGCTCGTGGTTGAGATGTACGGACACGTACGACCTTGGACGGTTGGTGCTATGGACGGCGCCGCAGCAGCAATCGGCCGACTCGACATCGTCAAGCGACTGCACTCCGAGAGAAGGGAAGGGTGCTCCGTTTGGGCGATTGCCAATCTAATTGTCGTCCGGTGGCTCACGGATTTGTTTTTATCATTTCCCCTAACAAGAGCGTCAGTTTTATCATTGCCCCCAGGACGCACTATTAGTGGCTAAAATACAGGTCACTTCAACAATAGCACAAATGCTGCTGCAACAATAGATCAACTTGCTGGAATTCGTTCCTGTAGTACCAACAACTAATTCCACCCTTCTAGAGCTTTGGCTCGTGTATTCGAGCTTGGAGCTCTCCTTCTTAGGATGAACGACTCGATGGAAGGCGAACGAGTGGATTTGTTACAACGCTTCGGCAGGGATCGCATTGAACGTTTGGCGTTTTTTGCAACGGCGGAAGCACGTACAGACTTTTTCAAGGTTTCCCTTTGCTGCAGCCCGGAACAGAGCATCTACTTTGCAGTCTATGCTGCTTTTTTCGATGAGCACGTTCACCATTTCAGTGTCCTTCTTGGCAACCGCAATTTTTTGCGCGTGGGATGTATCGGCGTCTTTAAATTTGCCAACAAGTAGCTGAGCCATCTCGATGGAGCCGCGTGAAGCAGCTTTTTCCAACGCATCAGTCAAAACTGCATACAGGCGATGCTTCTTGATGTTCTTTGCCTGTGCCACGTCCAGTAGCAGCTCCATGATCTCAACATGAACTTTGACGCTGCCTCCCGCAACAAATCACTAAGCCGCGACATCGTTCTCTCGATCAACAACCTTACGACGTCGATGCGGTCTTCTTGTATAGCTTGTAAGACAGCACGGTTAATGGCTTCTTGAATATCACGTCTCTTTCTCAAAGCCTTGGTTTTAATACGAGCAGATCGTCGAGAGGAAGAGTTGTCGTTTGATTCCAACGACGACACATTGTGGAGGAGAAAAGTGATCACATCCCAATGATTGTTCTTGGCTGCCGTCAGGATTCCAGTTGCAATTGCACTAACATCAATGCCTCTACGTAGAAGCATTCGCACCGCCACAAACCGCCCAGCACCTGCTGCAATTGGAAGCGCAGCGTTGAGATCTCTCTTCTCACACCGATCAATCACCAGTTCCATCACACGGATATGACTCCCTTGCTCAACACTACGCTCAGAAATGGGACGCGGCCGCCTCTATCAAGTAAAAGCTGTACAACTGGGACGTGACCATTCGCTGCCGCAGCAGCTAAAGCTTGGTCCATGATCACCGGCCCTGGTAAGATCGCCTCAACAACTGCCACGTCGCCAATGCGAGCGGCAGCTTCCAATGCAGGTCCGACATGTTGACCTCTCATGTGAGATCGCAAGTACGCAATCGTCTGCATGTGTCCGTGCTCTGCAGCTACAGTAAGCTCCTTGACAGGTCTGCTCTTGTGCTGGTAGAAGCGATGGAGCCATTCCAGAACTGCCACGTAATTGTTACGAGCTGCGCCAATGAAAGTAGCAGAAGAACAACTCATACTGCGACCACAGCGCAGTTTCTTGAGCAGATCAAGACGACCACGAGCTGCAGCTCCATCCACAGCCCCAACAGTCCATGCACGAGAGGGTTCGTACTTTCGGATGACAAGATCTAGTTCGTTGTACACGGCACTGTCGATGGTTGTAGGCATGGGAAGGTCGTTGACCAGCTGGAAAACATGCGGCAGGGCTTGGATAGGCAGGTAACGCCCTGGGGACGATTAATAGCGAAGGTGGAGACTCCATCTTTGCTACAAGGAGCATGGGGGTTGCGACGCCACTGATGCCTCGTGGAGAGGTATCAATATCAGTGATGATTTCGAATTGAACAACGACCTGTCAAAACGTGCCCTGTGGATCCTTCTTCGCTATTTAGTATTTAGAAACTTCCTTATTCAACTCGTTTTATTTGTAGGCAGTAAGTCGGACACGTTTTACATAAGCTTTTGGACATGAACCTTCACGCAATGCGTGGAGTTTCTGCGGCAAAGTATCTGACACGACACATCACCATGCTCGGTACTTTCGATTGGACCCTTACGTCACGGTAATTAATGTCTGAATCTAAAATTCTTGATGGCATCAGCAGCAGCAACAACTCGATGATAGCGAGGAAGGTGCTTGCGTATCGGAAACTATACCCCGACAGGGGGGGCAGAAAACGACAAATTCCACAATCTGCAGCATTCGTAAAAAAAGTCGAATTCGTAGTAGTTGAACAGTGAACTATACTTAACCCTTAATGCTGATTATTTGTTGACGATGCAGACTTGATCCCCTTATTCACTTTACGATTGAGCGCACAGCGACTGACAAGATCCAAGTTTTTTTTTGTGAATTCTACATTGTCTGACTTCATTATCAACTCACGACATGAAATGTTCGAAAGCCCAACTATCAATGAACATCCTTGGGCCACAGTGTGGCGTGAAGGCGAAAATGGGGTGTAGCAGCACTTGGCATCGCGAAGTGCGCTGACTCGGCTTGCCCTGCAACATCTTCTCCAACAGCGATATTGTGTTGGTTGTGAGTGTGCTCCCAGATATCGATAACGACGAAGTCCGAGATTTTGACACACCTACCGTTCTCGAAAAATAGCTTTTGATGTGCAACACCGATTGTCTCGTGTAGATAGAAAACGCCATTCAGAATTAGACACATTAACGGTAGCACCTCGTGGTCTTCGAACAGCGACGACGCGTTGAGTCGTGCTACCACAAGTGAGACCAGATCTCCACCAGCCCCGAGTTTGTTCATGAGGTACAGCCTTTGCTCATGGATAAATTGAAATTGGGACTGCACCATGTTTCGATGTCCCCATTGGAGTAGCCACATGTTGCTTCTGAAAGGATTGCCGATTTCTTGAGTTCCTGCTTCGCCAGTGAGATGCATTGACTGTACACAGTTCGTTCCACCCGGTCAATTCACACGCGAGAACTTCGCCATACAGTGCAACGCTGAGAAGCCGACGGACGTAGCAGTCGTCTCCATTGAGAGTTCGCAACTCTACCGCAAAGCACTATCTTACGGAACCGGTCAAGCACATGCCGACGGTTGCACAAGCATAAAGGCGCACATACCACCACCTATTTGCTAAGTTGACTACCTAGACCTCGCAGAGATTTCATTTGACATTGTGATGGTTGTATTAGCCGCTACCATTTTTTCATGTGTTTCCCGTAGTACGTGGCGATTGACGTTCCTAGAGGTCTTCCCGCATTTGGACGTGAACCTGCTCAATGAGGAGACGGAGACCACCACCGAGCAGACCAGCCTCGCGACGACGTCTGGGAGCAAGACGACCGTGGAGACCGGTGCCGGCCCCGGCGAGTCGGTGCAGACGGAAGTGTTCCGGTCGCAGGAGGCCGTCGGCTGCATCGTGACGAAGACGGTAAAGATGACGACGCGTACTTCGACGTCTGGAGACCACGACGGAGACGGAGACGCGTGAGGAGACGGAGACCACTACCGAGGAGAGCAGCCGCGTCGATGCTAAACGGCTCGAGCTCCATGCGCAGAGCCAACGCGAGACCGACTAGTGCAAACTTGGTACGCACATCGTTGTCATGCCGAACCAGCCTCGAACGAGAGACCGCTGATGCAAACTTGGTGGAGCCGTACACGGCCATCATCTTCATGCCGACCCAGCCGCTCGCCGAGTCTATGTTGACGACCACACCCGACCGCTTTGAGGGCACGTGAGGCAACAACATCCAGGCCGGAGGTGACGGTAATGGTGTCGCTGCTCGATGCGCTATAGCCGCCACCGATGAAGGTGGTGACGGCGTCACCTATTTACGAGTCCTGGACACCTATATAGCAAACGAGAGTGAATACGTAAAGCGAGCGCTAGGCAAAATAAAACTTGACATTTACAAACCTGGAGCAGCCTGAGCGAGCTGGGGTTTGGCTGATGTGCTCCCGAGCATCTACAGCGCACATACATGTTTAGTCAGCAGCTCGGCATTGATAGATAACATGGAATAGAAAGAGAGAAATACATTCTTCAGTGTGGGTTGAGGTCCAGGCGTCGAGTTTCGAAATGAAAGGCGCGCGAAACTGCGCGCCAAAGCTTTTTGCAAATTGAGACTCGTACCAACATGTCCCACTGTGTGAATAATTGGCCCGTGGTTAGCTACAACCAGAGCATCTGCTGTCGAGAAGGAAATGACAAATGCTGCTAAGCAGGGCTGTTTTGCGACTATTACTCTTAACAACGGATCTGATGGCAAATGATTTCGCGAGTTAATTCCGGATCAAGCCCATCGTGCACAAGTGCTGCATTATAGCATTGCTTCGTCATTGGCACACGGCTTCCTGGTGTACGCTTCCAAAACAACCATAATCCGAGTTGTTTACGTAGTCGTCGGTGAAGACGTAGTCGACGCGTATTTACTTGCACTCGCAAGTATCAAGGAGAAATGACTCGATTGGATATATTCCGCAGATGTGCCAGTGCTGAAGTTTTCAACTCAAGAACTGGGTCATTGCGGTGATATGTCAACGCTCAAGCAACATCTGAACTTGTGAAGAGAGCTCAGTGTCATTGTTGAAAGGCGTGGATGGCCCCTACCTCCAGATCACCACATCTTACCCACTGTCATCGCCAAGTGGAACAGAGTGAAAGGAGGGATATACGTCTACTCTTGTTACCTGAAAAACGCGGGAGCGTGCCATTTACATTGGGCTGCGAACGTTCACGACTTTGATCTACCCTCCAAACAACACAGCTCCTTCAAGTGAGTTTTTCAATTTCCCTTGTCATCGATGTGGATGCAATGGTGACGATTAGTGTCCTGTGTGGGTGGTGGCAGAGCTACTCGTTTCTGATTTTGATGGACATCGAAAGATGCATTTTGTATAATACCAGCAGCAGAAGTGCAACAATGCTACACTTCTTTCGTTTTGCCGCGATGCCGCAACAACCTTACCTGATCTCACTGATGAAGCAAGTGCCAACAGCTACCGAGATGATGAAAACACCGAAGAGGGTCAAGAAGACAGGACTTTCGAAGCTGCAAAAGTGCTGGTCTCGACAGAGCGAGCATTTTGAGATGGACATGGAATGGAATCCCATCCGGCTGTCCCATCGGAAGCAACATCATACCGTAAGTATTTAATTATACTTTTCAAACGTCTGAGCTTATACGCTCTGCATAATGTGTACAGAAACGGCTGCCACGTTCTAAGCAATTATGCTGCTTGGTGTGCTGTCAAAAGAGCCACGACAAGGAGAACACGCCCAACAATTGTTCGCACAGTCGACACGGAAACAAGACGAGATACTAATGCACAGTTTGCAAGGTTGCGCTGTGTGATGTGAAACGCTGGGAGGGTCAAACTTGCTTCGGGATATTCCACGCACTCCCGAAACTTCCAAATCCCTGCAAACCTACCACGACGGATGCAAGAACCCCACACATTCGTGCCCCACCCCCATCTCGCAAGAGGTCCAGTGAATCCATGGAACCGGATGAGCGACGAGTGACAAGAATGACCCCGCAGCCACGCCGACGATCAACGCGTCTGTTGTTAAGCAAGGCGTAAATTCTGCTGTTGACAAGCGACATATTTGTCCTAGAGGTAGGACAAAACGTCACTAACCTCTTGAAAAACGGTCGTGCATTTTAATGTGCTCTCCGAGCATCAGTTCGTTTGAATTCTGCTTGATATTTTGATAACACGTTGACAAGACACTAAACTTTGCAAGTGTCCACCGCTAAAGCCTGGCGGACTGAATACCTTGTCAAGGTGGACGCTCAACTTTTGTTCCTACCGTTTGTCCTACCAATCGGGCTCACTGGGGTTAACACCTCCACTATAGCCTATGATATAGGCGCTTTCATAAGGCAAATCCGGCCCAGATCTCTATAGGCGAAAATAATTCTAAGAACACCAGAATGGCGGGTGGCTATCCGCAAATCACGCAATAGGAAGATAACTCGCGGCTTACGACTAGCCATCATAAGGAAAATAATAGCTCATGCTCACCTAATATTACGGGTGAACTTCGCTTTTCATATTAAATAGTGCTTGGATCAATCGCCAGAATTGGCTCACCAAAATGACTGCAAAGCACAATAATGTAAATTGCCAGTTTAGTAGAATCGCATCGAACCAATCGAAATACGGGAATCTGTGTTTGAATCTTATGATTGGTTAAAAAGTTGAAGTGGAGATGACAATTTCATACAAACTCTTGTATAAAATAAAGCCGTGTCTCCGCCCGGAACAGCTCTGGGTTTAAAAAAAAAGGATACTAGAGGAGGTATCAATTACTACTACAATATGAAGGCAACAGGCTCAAGTGCTGCGTAAGGCTCTTTCTGTGGTATGTGTTGAAAGTATGTGTTGAAATAGCTCGAGTCGAAATTGCTTTTTTCTGTCGATATGGCTGCAAATTGCTTCACGACAGTGCTTTTTTGCGCAAAATTGCACCTAGATCTACTGGACACTATTGGGGTTTGATGTCCAATTAGTTATTTCAATAAGCTTATTGGCTTTATTATTACTGGTACTGAAATTAACCGAGCCCTGTTGTCTGCAATGGTCGGTGCGTGGGCCGGAGTAGTTGCCCTAACAAGGAGGTACTATCTAATTACCGATGCCTTGCCCGCCATGAGGGAAGCGAAATTGGCGGTGCAAACGAGGAGCTCACGTTGTGAAGCCATTTCTATTGGTCAGAATCTGTTGTGACTTTTGACCAATAGTGACCCGCTACAGAAACAGAAAGTTCTTTTTCTCTCATTCGAGAATCTGCCGCCTCGAGGAAAGATGGTAAAGCTCTTCTGTGCGATCGTTGGTGTGGCGGGAAGCGCGTTCCCTGTGGATATCGACGCGAGTCAGTCGGTGGGGGACTTGAAGGACGCAATCAAGACGAAGAATGCAGCAACTATCACGTGTGACGCAAAGGACCTGAAGCTCTTCCTGGCGAAGAAGGACGACGCGTGGTTGAAAGACGACGATCCTGTTGCTGTGCAACTGGACAAAGGGGAGATTGATGACGTTCGAATGGTAACCACTGAAGAGCAGCTGAAGGCTACGTGGACAATTGAGGATGTTTTGATAGCCAACAACATGACCAAACGGCGCGCTCCAAAGTCAAAGCAATTTCACGTGCTGGTGGTGGTTCCAAAACTGGTCGAGGAGGATGGCTTATGGAGCGCGAAAGACTTGGCTAACGTGGATCCTCAAGTTCAAGCACAAATATGGAAGTCAGTTGTCAGAATTTCATCGGAACATGTATGCTCGGGAACAGCGCTGGTTGTGGATCGAACGCCGACGCATTTGTATCTGTTGACGAACTTGCACCTGTGGATTGACGCTACATTCTCTGAGCATTTAAGTGCTGACTTCAAGAGTGAGATCAAACGGTATCTGAGACTTCACCCCAAGCTGAAAACGGGTGGTAGCAAAGGAAGGGAGGCGATGTTGCTATGCAACCACGTCGCAAATCCCAACGGACGTTAGGGAAGAAAACACCAGTTGTGTCAGACAAACCTCAGGTTGTGGTGGAGCAGCTCCTTCCCGATGCCACGAATTTGGACGAAATCCTCCGATTCAGCCTCGACTGTGACACATGTTGGCGTAGTTCAGCTGCATTCGACTTTGCAATTTTCCAAGTTGCCCTGCCACACGAAGACTTCAAGCTCGTTCGATGTAAAACGTCCGTTGCGGTATTTGCCACAATGGGTGTTCACGTGTTTGGATTCCTGGTGCTCTCCAAGATCACAACTTTGATCACCCCTACGCCATCATTCCAGCTGAAGTCACTGGCTGGAGCGGAAACACAATGACTCTCTCATCTTTGTCAGCTCCTGGTCTCTCTGGAAGTGCTATTGTGTGCACCAAAGGGGAGTTCCAGTGGGATATATTGGTGGTGGATTTGATGGGTCGGCGAAAAACGAGCAATATCAATCGTATGGCTTCACATTTCATGGAATTCCCCCCGACTTGCCGTCTTTGTTGCCGCCCGTTACCGAAGGTGAAACAAAGGATGAATTGTGATTCGTACAACGCCAAGTAGTGAGTGCATCTACAAGCTTTTTTCACCAAGTGTATTTGATTAGTTGCACTGGTTGCGATTGATTTGCATGTGATCAAAATGAACTTCATTTGAGTCGCTCATTCAATCACTTTTATTTCTGATAAATATAAAGTTAGTAATATAAAGTACAATGGCATACACACCTGAACAGTATCAACGTCATAAGGAGCGCCCCAAAAGCGCTACTACCTTAAGACGCGGAGGCTCGCTTAGCGTACCAGAAAGGGTACGACGAGAAGAACAGAGATCAGATTCGTGCTCGTAAGCGAAAGCCAAAAGACGAACTTAACGAAAGAGAACTTAACACGGAAACCGAAGTTAGCTAATTAATTAATTTTTTCGCAGATAAAAGTCAGACTTGATATAGCTAATGGCAGACAACACCACGCTGAAGATCTTGATCGACGCACTCGTAGATCTGAGTCAGTATCACTCTTCGGGGTGGTACTGGGATGCGATTAAGAAGAGATGGGCCCTGGCTATCCGCAAACCACGCAATAGGAAGATAACTCGCGGCTTACGACTAGCCATCATAAGGAAAATAATAGCTCATGCTCACCTAATATTACGGGTGAACTTCGCATTTTACATTAAATAGTGCTTGGATCAATCGCCAGAATTGGCTCACCAAAATGACTGCAAAGCACAATAATGTAAATTGCCAGTTTAGTAGAATCGCATCGAACCAATCGAAATACGGGAATCTGTGTTTGAATCTTATGATTGGTTAAAAAGTTGAAGTGGAGATGACAATTTCATACAAACTCTTGTATAAAACAAAGCCGTGTCTCCGCCGGAACAGCTCTGGGTTTAAAAAAAAAGGATACTAGAGGAGGTATCAATTACTACTACAATATGAAGGCAACAGGCTCAAGTGCTGCGTAAGGCTCTTTCTGTGGTATGTGTTGAAAGTATGTGTTGAAATAGCTCGAGTCGAAATTGCTTTTTTCTGTCGATATGGCTGCAAATTGCTTCACGACAGTGCTTTTTTGCACCTTACATGTAGTAACATACGGTACTATTGTGCTTTGCAGCCAAAATGACGGAAAAGACCTTATCTTCGAAGATATAATTCCCGTTTGCGACATGCCAATCGGAAATTAGCCTAATTTTACCGACGGGCTAGCTGTCAACTATAGGCGCTCCGGTGAAGCAAATCCAGCCCATATCGCTAAAGGCGAAACTAATCGCAAAGACACCAGAATGGCGGGTGGCTACCCGCCTATCCACGCTCTAGCAAGATAACTCGCGGCTTACCACTAGCCAACATAGGGAGGTTACTAACATGCGCTAACCTAATTTTACGGGTAAAATCCGCTTTTTACATTAAATCGTGTTTTGCTTAATCGCCAGAATCAGCTCGGCAAAATGACTGCAAAGCACAATACATGTAAGGGATTGTGCCAGTTTCGTGCCACTTTTGATTGCTTCGTCTTTGTCCAAACCTAACTATTCAACAAGAAGTCCAATTTTAACAACAAAAGTACTCTCAAAAAGCCGATGATTTCGGTCTCGTTTTTGACTTTTACGCAGATCTGTCTGTTTTGGAGACCTTATGGCGTCGTTTTGCATAAGCCGTTGATTTGACCTAAAACCCCGTCTCCTGCCACTTTTTCACTAGAAGTTTGTATCAATGCAAATCATTTATGGTGGATCGACCAAAATCTGCACAGAAGGAGACTATAATAGCCAATAGCCACACGAAATACGATATTCTGATTGGATAAAATCAAGTGGCACGAAACTAGTCAGTGGCACGAAACTGGCACAATCCCTTACTATTAAAACACATGTAAGTTACGGGGATCGAACCTTCTGCGTGCTTTGCTACATGTATTGTGCATTGCAATGCTTTTGTCATTTTCACTTGGCTGTATCCTCGATTTATAATAATTCGAGGTCGATTTATATATCGGGGTCTATAAAAAGGACAAATTGATCTCTATCTAGGGCACTAATATTTCGGCCTACGACATGCCAAATCGAGCCTCGCGGTCTATTAACCCTTCTAGCACCGTATGCTGCATAATACAGAAAACGGAGCGACATTTCATCTGCAAAGCACAATACAGATACCCTCGCCAAATTAGTAGCTGAAATCTAATAATCGCTCAAACTTAATACAAAAGCCGGTCCTCCGACTCGGTAGATAGGTTTTACTATGGAACTTACCTAATATGTCCCCATTTCTCAAAGCTAATACGAAAATATTCCAGATCGACCCAGGTTTTGCCGTTTTAGGTGCCTCTTCGTCCCCAAATACAACAAAAATAGGTATATGTTCCTTTCTAAGACACAATGTGCTTATTTTTGGAACATATTTGGACAAAATGCTTAAAAAATGAGATTTTAACGCCTCGAAATCTAATAAGTTGTTGTACTTGATACCAACGCCTTCCGCGGGTGGTATTAAATTGGCGAGGCGTATCAGTACATGTACAGTATGTCTTAAGGTTTACGTGGACCGTAAATATCGTCTGGCTTATGATCTTAGGTACTATCCTCAGGATAAGATTAGTACCCGGCGTAGTACGCTCTAGTGATGACGATACAATTCAACGAGGAGCAACCAAGAGCTCATGAGGCATGCCGAACAGCATTTCCAAATTTCCTCGAAACCAACAACTCCCTACTCTGTAAGGCTTCGCAAGTGGCATGCAGCTCCATCGCGTCATTGCACTGACAATGACAGTCGCGATGGCTTCCGCCGAACCCAACATGACTTCGAAAAGCGACCTGGACGGCTGGCATCCCTGTTCCGAGTACACCTTCTCGGGTAGAGGTAATTCTACTGGCCAGGAAGCAGAATGTGCCGTGTACAGTGCTCCGTTGTGCTATACTAGAATTTGTGAGACTCCCGATGGAGTGAACTCGAAAGTCGATGTCTTCGTGAAGCGTATACCGGCGACGGCAGGCAACCCCGATACTGCTTCCAACGTGTGCCTACTCCAGGGCGGCCCTGGTGCCTCGTCGACTGGCCGTAAGTGATCTCAATAGCTGTGTCACTAGGTTTTCGAGGTGGTGCTGATGCTGTCTTGTTAAATGTATCGTTGATGACGTGCCGTAGTCGAGGGATCGATGGTAACGCCACACTCGCAACTGGAAGGAGCAGTGAATGTGTACACGATGGGCCATCGGGGCACGGGTCGCAGCACACTGCTTGACTGTGTCACGACTCAGGTCACCACCACGGGTCGCAGCACACTGCTTGACTGTGTCACGACTCAGGTCACCACCACGGGATCTCCATGGGGTAACACAATTGACCCGTCCGAAGTTTCTACGTGTGCCGAAGACCTGCAGATCAAATATGGTGACCTTGCGTCGTTCTCTGTGACAACGGCTGCCACCGACCTCGCAACTTTCATCGCCAAGTACACGAACGAAGCTGGTACCATTGTGTATGGTGTCAGCTACGGCACGATATTTACGGAGCGGCTCATGCATCTCGCTCCTCCACAGGTGACTGGGTATGTGCTGGATGGTGTTGGCGCAACCTCTGGAGCGCCGGCCGACGAGTTCTTTTACATCTCTAAATGGGACATTATGAAGCTTTCATGGCTCTTTGTGACACCGACGTCGACGGCAAGGCTCACGTTGAGTCAAAGAGCCTCAACAACACTCTTCAGGGTGTAATTGAGCAATTTGACAACGACCCAAACTCGACCTGTGCTGCGTTGGTCAATAGTACGGGGAACCTGGCATCACTTCACCGTCATTCACTTTGCGAGCTGTGCTGGGCGGTGCGCTGATGGATGCGAATACTCGAACTCTTATTCCCCGGTTGTTTACCGGCGAACGTTGTGCTCCTGAGGATGTGGACGTTTTGACGCAATTCTTCACGACTATCCGTGCAAACAATAATGCCAAGACTCAAGACAGCGCGTTCGAATCGTCACTGGTCCAGGGCCTCATTGTGTACTCGGAGATCTGGGAAACACCAATGCCATCTATGAAGGAGATGGAAGCTCGATTTACGAACACAAAGATGAGTATGGTGGTGGGGTTGCATTGCTGGGCTCGCAGTACTGTGCATTCTTGAAAGAAAAATCAACGTCATGTGACGAGTTCAACGTCAGCAACTACGAGAGCAATGGCATCGTGTACAAGCGCGACCAGTACTGGAACAAGACTGCTACGGTTCCTAGACAAGCCAGAGTTCTGCTGCTGAGTGGTAAGCTCGACCCTCAGACGCCCGACAAATACGCTGAGTCCTTGTTGAATGCACTTGGTGGCGAGAAGAAGGAGCTCGTCGCTTTCGAGTATGCTACGCACGGCACCATTATGACGACGCCGATGGTTGCGGGTGACCCGTGGAATGACGCCTGCGGAATGAAGGTGCTTGCATCGTACGTGCGCAATGGTGGTGATCTCGAGCGCTTGGATAAGTCGTGTGTGAACGAAATGCCGGCTTACAATCTGACCACGCCGGATACCTACTGGTACACCTTCTTGGGCACAGAGGATGCTTACGACGGCGTGTACAACTCAAGCTTGACTTCGAACGCGTAGACTGGACTACAGTAGCAGAGTGTTATTGAGGCTCAAACGACCAGCAATACGAAAGATAGACGGAGGTGCTTCTTCACTACCACAACCTGTTTTTATTTAGGGTTTGGGGTCCGTCTAAGTCCTCAAGTCACAACTTACTCGTTTGATTGGAAACCTACCGTGATGGAGCTTCGCGGGTTAGAAGGAGGTTGCCGGTGCTGCCTTTGGCGCCAACACGTGGAGATCAATCAGTGATAAAGCGACTCAACAACAGAGGAAGGAAGAAATTCGTTTGGTAATACAGATTATCAAACAGGCGGTTTTAAAGTTGCAAGTTAAGGGCATCAGGCGGACCCCAAACCGAATTATTTTCAAAACTAGGACCCCAAACCGGATTTCCCCTTTTATTTATCGAATCACTAAAACTTCGATTATTGCCTACGTCTACAATGTAAACTAAACAGAAAGCTATCTTCGAAGGTATATTGCCGTATGCGACATGCCAATCGGAAATTAGACCAATTTTATTGACGGGTTAACCCACTTAGCAAAAAGGACCAAACATCGATTTCTGTTTTAAACTCAGTCCCTTTGGGAGCAGAACTCGTAGGACAAATAAAAACGCGCCCACCAGCGCGGGATGCAAGGGAAACTTCAACTTCCACGCTCTGGAACACACACAAACGGCCGCCAATTCGCGCTCTATCGCCAGTAGTGGGGTGCAGCACATAATGGCGGCATTTTTTTATTGATTAAATTTATCAAGGAGAATAGGTGTAGCCGTCTCTACCGCCCAGCTGTCGATTTCACCGACGCAACCTCGCGACCAGCTTAGAGCTCAAGAAGACATTCGTTGCAGCTCTAGCGTCCGCACAACTGCTCGTCCAGGTCAGATCTTAAAGATGACGCTATGCAGCGTTTTTTATTTTGCAGGATTTACGGTCAAGGGTCTTCGTGAAGCCATTTCTATTGGTCAGAATCTGTTGTGACTTTTGACCAATAGTGACCCGCTACAGAAACAGAAAGTTCTTTTTCTCTCATTCGAGAATCTGCCGCCTCGAGGAAAGATGGTAAAGCTCTTCTGTGCGATCGTTGGTGTGGCGGGAAGCGCGTTCCCTGTGGATATCGACGCGAGTCAGTCGGTGGGGGACTTGAAGGACGCAATCAAGACGAAGAATGCAGCAACTATCACGTGTGACGCAAAGGACCTGAAGCTCTTCCTGGCGAAGAAGGACGGCACGTGGCTCTCGTCTCGCTTGGAAGACGTGAAGAAGCTGAAGAAGGGCGAGAAGACTGCTCTCATCGAAGCGCTAACGAAGGAAGACCAAGAGCTACAGGCAGAGGATCCCCTGGAGGACGTGCTGAACGGAATGGATCCTCCATCGTCTCGCCAAATTCACGTGCTGGTGGTGGTTCCAAAACTGGTCGAGGAGGATGGCTTATGGAGCGCGAAAGACTTGGCTAACGTGGATCCTCAAGTTCAAGCACAAATATGGAAGTCAGTTGTCAGAATTTCATCGGAACATGTATGCTCGGGAACAGCGCTGGTTGTGGATCGAACGCCGACGCATTTGTATCTGTTGACGAACTTGCACCTGTGGATTGACGCTACATTCTCTGAGCATTTAAGTGCTGACTTCAAGAGTGAGATCAAACGGTATCTGAGACTTCACCCCAAGCTGAAAACGGGTGGTAGCAAAGGAAGGGAGGCGATGTTGCTATGCAACCACGTCGCAAATCCCAACGGACGTTAGGGAAGAAAACACCAGTTGTGTCAGACAAACCTCAGGTTGTGGTGGAGCAGCTCCTTCCCGATGCCACGAATTTGGACGAAATCCTCCGATTCAGCCTCGACTGTGACACATGTTGGCGTAGTTCAGCTGCATTCGACTTTGCAATTTTCCAAGTTGCCCTGCCACACGAAGACTTCAAGCTCGTTCGATGTAAAACGTCCGTTGCGGTATTTGCCACAATGGGTGTTCACGTGTTTGGATTCCCTGGTGCTCTCAAGATCACAACTTTGATCACCCCTACGCCATCATTCCAGCTGAAGTCACTGGCTGGAGCGGAAACACAATGACTCTCTCATCTTTGTCAGCTCCTGGTCTCTCTGGAAGTGCTATTGTGTGCACCAAAGGGGAGTTCCAGTGGGATATATTGGTGGTGGATTTGATGGGTCGGCGAAAAACGAGCAATATCAATCGTATGGCTTCACATTTCATGGAATTCCCCCCGACTTGCCGTCTTTGTTGCCGCCCGTTACCGAAGGTGAAACAAAGGATGAATTGTGATTCGTACAACGCCAAGTAGTGAGTGCATCTACAAGCTTTTTTCACCAAGTGTATTTGATTAGTTGCACTGGTTGCGATTGATTTGCATGTGATCAAAATGAACTTCATTTGAGTCGCTCATTCAATCACTTTTATTTCTGATAAATATAAAGTTAGTAATATAAAGTACAATGGCATACACACCTGAACAGTATCAACGTCATAAGGAGCGCCCCAAAAGCGCTACTACCTTAAGACGCGGAGGCTCGCTTAGCGTACCAGAAAGGGTACGACGAGAAGAACAGAGATCAGATTCGTGCTCGTAAGCGAAAGCCAAAAGACGAACTTAACGAAAGAGAACTTAACACGGAAACCGAAGTTAGCTAATTAATTAATTTTTTCGCAGATAAAAGTCAGACTTGATATAGCTAATGGCAGACAACACCACGCTGAAGATCTTGATCGACGCACTCGTAGATCTGAGTCAGTATCACTCTTCGGGGTGGTACTGGGATGCGATTAAGAAGAGATGGGCCCTGGCTATCCGCAAACCACGCAATAGGAAGATAACTCGCGGCTTACGACTAGCCATCATAAGGAAAATAATAGCTCATGCTCACCTAATATTACGGGTGAACTTCGCATTTTACATTAAATAGTGCTTGGATCAATCGCCAGAATTGGCTCACCAAAATGACTGCAAAGCACAATAATGTAAATTGCCAGTTTAGTAGAATCGCATCGAACCAATCGAAATACGGGAATCTGTGTTTGAATCTTATGATTGGTTAAAAAGTTGAAGTGGAGATGACAATTTCATACAAACTCTTGTATAAAACAAAGCCGTGTCTCCGCCGGAACAGCTCTGGGTTTAAAAAAGGATACTAGAGGAGGTATCAATTACTACTACAATATGAAGGCAACAGGCTCAAGTGCTGCGTAAGGCTCTTTCTGTGGTATGTGTTGAAAGTATGTGTTGAAATAGCTCGAGTCGAAATTGCTTTTTCTGTCGATATGGCTGCAAATTGCTTCACGACAGTGCTTTTGCACCTTACATGTAGTAACATACGGTACTATTGTGCTTTGCAGCCAAAATGACGGAAAAGACCTTATCTTCGAAGATATAATTCCCGTTTGCGACATGCCAATCGGAAATTAGCCTAATTTTACCGACGGGCTAGCTGTCAACTATAGGCGCTCCGGTGAAGCAAATCCAGCCCATATCGCTAAAGGCGAAACTAATCGCAAAGACACCAGAATGGCGGGTGGCTACCCGCCTATCCACGCTCTAGCAAGATAACTCGCGGCTTACCACTAGCCAACATAGGAGGTTACTAACATGCGCTAACCTAATTTTACGGGTAAAATCCGCTTTTACATTAAATCGTGTTTTGCTTAATCGCCAGAATCAGCTCGGCAAAATGACTGCAAAGCACAATACATGTAAGGGATTGTGCCAGTTTCGTGCCACTTTTGATTGCTTCGTCTTTGTCCAAACCTAACTATTCAACAAGAAGTCCAATTTTAACAACAAAAGTACTCTCAAAAGCCGATGATTTCGGTCTCGTTTTGACTTTTACGCAGATCTGTCTGTTTTGGAGACCTTATGGCGTCGTTTTGCATAAGCCGTTGATTTGACCTAAAACCCCGTCTCCTGCCACTTTTTCACTAGAAGTTTGTATCAATGCAAATCATTTATGGTGGATCGACCAAAATCTGCACAGAAGGAGACTATAATAGCCAATAGCCACACGAAATACGATATTCTGATTGGATAAAATCAAGTGGCACGAAACTAGTCAGTGGCACGAAACTGGCACAATCCCTTACTATTAAAACACATGTAAGTTACGGGGATCGAACCTTCTGCGTGCTTTGCTACATGTATTGTGCATTGCAATGCTTTTGTCATTTTCACTTGGCTGTATCCTCGATTTATAATAATTCGAGGTCGATTTATATATCGGGGTCTATAAAAAGGACAAATTGATCTCTATCTAGGGCACTAATATTTCGGCCTACGACATGCCAAATCGAGCCTCGCGGTCTATTAACCCTTCTAGCACCGTATGCTGCATAATACAGAAAACGGAGCGACATTTCATCTGCAAAGCACAATACAGATACCCCTCGCCAAATTAGTAGCTGAGAAATCTAATAATCGCTCAAACTTAATACAAAAGCCGGTCCTCCGACTCGGTAGATAGGTTTTACTATGGAACTTACCTAATATGTCCCCATTTCTCAAAGCTAATACGAAAATATTCCAGATCGACCCAGGTTTTGCCGTTTTAGGTGCCTCTTCGTCCCCAAATACAACAAAAATAGGTATATGTTCCTTTCTAAGACACAATGTGCTTATTTTTGGAACATATTTGGACAAAATGCTTAAAAAATGAGATTTTAACGCCTCGAAATCTAATAAGTTGTTGTACTTGATACCAACGCCTTCCGCGGGTGGTATTAAATTGGCGAGGCGTATCAGTACATGTACAGTATGTCTTAAGGTTTACGTGGACCGTAAATATCGTCTGGCTTATGATCTTAGGTACTATCCTCAGGATAAGATTAGTACCCGGCGTAGTACGCTCTAGTGATGACGATACAATTCAACGAGGAGCAACCAAGAGCTCATGAGGCATGCCGAACAGCATTTCCAAATTTCCTCGAAACCAACAACTCCCTACTCTGTAAGGCTTCGCAAGTGGCATGCAGCTCCATCGCGTCATTGCACTGACAATGACAGTCGCGATGGCTTCCGCCGAACCAACATGACTTCGAAAAGCGACCTGGACGGCTGGCATCCCTGTTCCGAGTACACCTTCTCGGGTAGAGGTAATTCTACTGGCCAGGAAGCAGAATGTGCCGTGTACAGTGCTCCGTTGTGCTATACTAGAATTTGTGAGACTCCCGATGGAGTGAACTCGAAAGTCGATGTCTTCGTGAAGCGTATACCGGCGACGGCAGGCAACCCGATACTGCTTCCAACGTGTGCCTACTCCAGGGCGGCCCTGGTGCCTCGTCGACTGGCCGTAAGTGATCTCAATAGCTGTGTCACTAGGTTTTCGAGGTGGTGCTGATGCTGTCTTGTTAAATGTATCGTTGATGACGTGCCGTAGTCGAGGGATCGATGGTAACGCCACACTCGCAACTGGAAGGAGCAGTGAATGTGTACACGATGGGCCATCGGGGCACGGGTCACACTGCTTGACTGTGTCACGACTCAGGTCACCACCACGGGTCGCAGCACACTGCTTGACTGTGTCACGACTCAGGTCACCACCACGGGATCTCCATGGGGTAACACAATTGACCCGTCCGAAGTTTCTACGTGTGCCGAAGACCTGCAGATCAAATATGGTGACCTTGCGTCGTTCTCTGTGACAACGGCTGCCACCGACCTCGCAACTTTCATCGCCAAGTACACGAACGAAGCTGGTACCATTGTGTATGGTGTCAGCTACGGCACGATATTTACGGAGCGGCTCATGCATCTCGCTCCTCCACAGGTGACTGGGTATGTGCTGGATGGTGTTGGCGCAACCTCTGGAGCGCCGGCCGACGAGTTCTTTACATCTCTAAATGGGACATTATGAAGCTTTCATGGCTCTTTGTGACACCGACGTCGACGGCAAGGCTCACGTTGAGTCAAAGAGCCTCAACAACACTCTTCAGGGTGTAATTGAGCAATTTGACAACGACCCAAACTCGACCTGTGCTGCGTTGGTCAATAGTACGGGGAACCTGGCATCACTTCACCGTCATTCACTTTGCGAGCTGTGCTGGGCGGTGCGCTGATGGATGCGAATACTCGAACTCTTATTCCCCCGGTTGTTTACCGGCTTGAACGTTGTGCTCCTGAGGATGTGGACGTTTTGACGCAATTCTTCACGACTATCCGTGCAAACAATAATGCCAAGACTCAAGACAGCGCGTTCGAATCGTCACTGGTCCAGGGCCTCATTGTGTACTCGGAGATCTGGGAAACACCAATGCCATCTATGAAGGAGATGGAAGCTCGATTTACGAACACAAAGATGAGTATGGTGGTGGGGTTGCATTGCTGGGCTCGCAGTACTGTGCATTCTTGAAAGAAAAATCAACGTCATGTGACGAGTTCAACGTCAGCAACTACGAGAGCAATGGCATCGTGTACAAGCGCGACCAGTACTGGAACAAGACTGCTACGGTTCCTAGACAAGCCAGAGTTCTGCTGCTGAGTGGTAAGCTCGACCCTCAGACGCCCGACAAATACGCTGAGTCCTTGTTGAATGCACTTGGTGGCGAGAAGAAGGAGCTCGTCGCTTTCGAGTATGCTACGCACGGCACCATTATGACGACGCCGATGGTTGCGGGTGACCCGTGGAATGACGCCTGCGGAATGAAGGTGCTTGCATCGTACGTGCGCAATGGTGGTGATCTCGAGCGCTTGGATAAGTCGTGTGTGAACGAAATGCCGGCTTACAATCTGACCACGCCGGATACCTACTGGTACACCTTCTTGGGCACAGAGGATGCTTACGACGGCGTGTACAACTCAAGCTTGACTTCGAACGCGTAGACTGGACTACAGTAGCAGAGTGTTATTGAGGCTCAAACGACCAGCAATACGAAAGATAGACGGAGGTGCTTCTTCACTACCACAACCTGTTTTTATTTAGGGTTTGGGGTCCGTCTAAGTCCTCAAGTCACAACTTACTCGTTTGATTGGAAACCTACCGTGATGGAGCTTCGCGGGTTAGAAGGGAGGTTGCCGGTGCTGCCTTTTGGCGCCAACACGTGGAGATCAATCAGTGATAAAGCGACTCAACAACAGAGGAAGGAAGAAATTCGTTTGGTAATACAGATTATCAAACAGGCGGTTTTAAAGTTGCAAGTTAAGGGCATCAGGCGGACCCCAAACCGAATTATTTTCAAAACTAGGACCCCAAACCGGATTTCCCCTTTTATTTATCGAATCACTAAAACTTCGATTATTGCCTACGTCTACAATGTAAACTAAACAGAAAGCTATCTTCGAAGGTATATTGCCGTATGCGACATGCCAATCGGAAATTAGACCAATTTTATTGACGGGTTAACCCCACTTAGCAAAAAGGACCAAACATCGATTTCTGTTTTAAACTCAGTCCCTTTGGGAGCAGAACTCGTAGGACAAATAAAAACGCGCCCACCAGCGCGGGATGCAAGGGAAACTTCAACTTCCACGCTCTGGAACACACACAAACGGCCGCCAATTCGCGCTCTATCGCCAGTAGTGGGGTGCAGCACATAATGGCGGCATTTTTTTATTGATTAAATTTATCAAGGAGAATAGGTGTAGCCGTCTCTACCGCCCAGCTGTCGATTTCACCGACGCAACCTCGCGACCAGCTTAGAGCTCAAGAAGACATTCGTTGCAGCTCTAGCGTCCGCACAACTGCTCGTCCAGGTCAGATCTTAAAGATGACGCTATGCAGCGTTTTTTATTTTGCAGGATTTACGGTCAAGGGTCTTCGTGAAGCCATTTCTATTGGTCAGAATCTGTTGTGACTTTTGACCAATAGTGACCCTACAGAAACAGAAAGTTCTTTTCTCTCATTCGAGAATCTGCCGCCTCGAGGAAAGATGGTAAAGCTCTTCTGTGCGATCGTTGGTGTGGCGGGAAGCGCGTTCCCTGTGGATATCGACGCGAGTCAGTCGGTGGGGGACTTGAAGGACGCAATCAAGACGAAGAATGCAGCAACTATCACGTGTGACGCAAAGGACCTGAAGCTCTTCCTGGCGAAGAAGGACGGCGCGTGGCTGCCAGAAAACGAGGTGCTGGAAGGCGTGAGTGACACCAG
This sequence comes from Phytophthora quercina, assembly GCA_014706105.1. Classification (NCBI taxonomy): domain Eukaryota; phylum Oomycota; class Peronosporomycetes; order Peronosporales; family Peronosporaceae; genus Phytophthora; species Phytophthora quercina. The sequence goes on along the minus strand of JACBOW010000048.1, from coordinate 26,286 downwards.
TGGTCTGACGCCGTTGAATTTTGCGGGAGCGCCACTCAGCTTGGTTGGCTTATCGGAGGAAGACGTGCAGATCCAAGTCACGAAGGAAGATGTTGCAGCTGGAAAGGTCCCTGTCCACGTGCTGGTGGTGGTTCCAAAACTGGTCGAGGAGGATGGCTTATGGAGCGCGAAAGACTTGGCTAACGTGGATCCTCAAGTTCAAGCACAAATATGGAAGTCAGTTGTCAGAATTTCATCGGAACATGTATGCTCGGGAACAGCGCTGGTTGTGGATCGAACGCCGACGCATTTGTATCTGTTGACGAACTTGCACCTGTGGATTGACGCTACATTCTCTGAGCATTTAAGTGCTGACTTCAAGAGTGAGATCAAACGGTATCTGAGACTTCACCCCAAGCTGAAAACGGGTGGTAGCAAAGGAAGGGAGGCGATGTTGCTATGCAACCACGTCGCAAATCCCAACGGACGTTAGGAAGAAAACACCAGTTGTGTCAGACAAACCTCAGGTTGTGGTGGAGCAGCTCCTTCCCGATGCCACGAATTTGGACGAAATCCTCCGATTCAGCCTCGACTGTGACACATGTTGGCGTAGTTCAGCTGCATTCGACTTTGCAATTTTCAAGTTGCCCTGCCACACGAAGACTTCAAGCTCGTTCGATGTAAAACGTCCGTTGCGGTATTTGCCACAATGGGTGTTCACGTGTTTGGATTCCCTGGTGCTCTCAAGATCACAACTTTGATCACCCCTACGCCATCATTCCAGCTGAAGTCACTGGCTGGAGCGGAAACACAATGACTCTCTCATCTTTGTCAGCTCCTGGTCTCTCTGGAAGTGCTATTGTGTGCACCAAAGGGGAGTTCCAGTGGGATATATTGGTGGTGGATTTGATGGGTCGGCGAAAAACGAGCAATATCAATCGTATGGCTTCACATTTCATGGAATTCCCCGACTTGCCGTCTTTGTTGCCGCCCGTTACCGAAGGTGAAACAAAGGATGAATTGTGATTCGTACAACGCCAAGTAGTGAGTGCATCTACAAGCTTTTTCACCAAGTGTATTTGATTAGTTGCACTGGTTGCGATTGATTTGCATGTGATCAAAATGAACTTCATTTGAGTCGCTCATTCAATCACTTTTATTTCTGATAAATATAAAGTTAGTAATATAAAGTACAATGGCATACACACCTGAACAGTATCAACGTCATAAGGAGCGCCCAAAAGCGCTACTACCTTAAGACGCGGAGGCTCGCTTAGCGTACCAGAAAGGGTACGACGAGAAGAACAGAGATCAGATTCGTGCTCGTAAGCGAAAGCCAAAAGACGAACTTAACGAAAGAGAACTTAACACGGAAACCGAAGTTAGCTAATTAATTAATTTTTTCGCAGATAAAAGTCAGACTTGATATAGCTAATGGCAGACAACACCACGCTGAAGATCTTGATCGACGCACTCGTAGATCTGAGTCAGTATCACTCTTCGGGGTGGTACTGGGATGCGATTAAGAAGAGATGGGCCCTGGCTATCCGCAAACCACGCAATAGGAAGATAACTCGCGGCTTACGACTAGCCATCATAAGGAAAATAATAGCTCATGCTCACCTAATATTACGGGTGAACTTCGCATTTTACATTAAATAGTGCTTGGATCAATCGCCAGAATTGGCTCACCAAAATGACTGCAAAGCACAATAATGTAAATTGCCAGTTTAGTAGAATCGCATCGAACCAATCGAAATACGGGAATCTGTGTTTGAATCTTATGATTGGTTAAAAAGTTGAAGTGGAGATGACAATTTCATACAAACTCTTGTATAAAACAAAGCCGTGTCTCCGCCCGGAACAGCTCTGGGTTTAAAAAAGGATACTAGAGGAGGTATCAATTACTACTACAATATGAAGGCAACAGGCTCAAGTGCTGCGTAAGGCTCTTTCTGTGGTATGTGTTGAAAGTATGTGTTGAAATAGCTCGAGTCGAAATTGCTTTTCTGTCGATATGGCTGCAAATTGCTTCACGACAGTGCTTTTTGCACCTTACATGTAGTAACATACGGTACTATTGTGCTTTGCAGCCAAAATGACGGAAAAGACCTTATCTTCGAAGATATAATTCCCGTTTGCGACATGCCAATCGGAAATTAGCCTAATTTTACCGACGGGCTAGCTGTCAACTATAGGCGCTCCGGTGAAACAAATCCAGCCCATATCGCTAAAGGCGAAACTAATCGCAAAGACACCAGAATGGCGGGTGGCTACCCGCCTATCCACGCTCTAGCAAGATAACTCGCGGCTTACCACTAGCCAACATAGGGAGGTTACTAACATGCGCTAACCTAATTTTACGGGTAAAATCCGCTTTTACATTAAATCGTGTTTTGCTTAATCGCCAGAATCAGCTCGGCAAAATGACTGCAAAGCACAATACATGTAAGGGATTGTGCCAGTTTCGTGCCACTTTTGATTGCTTCGTCTTTGTCCAAACCTAACTATTCAACAAAGTCCAATTTTAACAACAAAAGTACTCTCAAAAAGCCGATGATTTCGGTCTCGTTTTGACTTTTACGCAGATCTGTCTGTTTTGGAGACCTTATGGCGTCGTTTTGCATAAGCCGTTGATTTGACCTAAAACCCCGTCTCCTGCCACTTTTCACTAGAAGTTTGTATCAATGCAAATCATTTATGGTGGATCGACCAAAATCTGCACAGAAGGAGACTATAATAGCCAATAGCCACACGAAATACGATATTCTGATTGGATAAAATCAAGTGGCACGAAACTAGTCAGTGGCACGAAACTGGCACAATCCTTACTATTAAAACACATGTAAGTTACGGGGATCGAACCTTCTGCGTGCTTTGCTACATGTATTGTGCATTGCAATGCTTTTGTCATTTTCACTTGGCTGTATCCTCGATTTATAATAATTCGAGGTCGATTTATATATCGGGGTCTATAAAAGGACAAATTGATCTCTATCTAGGGCACTAATATTTCGGCCTACGACATGCCAAATCGAGCCTCGCGGTCTATTAACCCTTCTAGCACCGTATGCTGCATAATACAGAAAACGGAGCGACATTTCATCTGCAAAGCACAATACAGATACCCCTCGCCAAATTAGTAGCTGAAATCTAATAATCGCTCAAACTTAATACAAAAGCCGGTCCTCCGACTCGGTAGATAGGTTTTACTATGGAACTTACCTAATATGTCCCCATTTCTCAAAGCTAATACGAAAATATTCCAGATCGACCCAGGTTTTGCCGTTTTAGGTGCCTCTTCGTCCCCAAATACAACAAAAATAGGTATATGTTCCTTTCTAAGACACAATGTGCTTATTTTTGGAACATATTTGGACAAAATGCTTAAAAAATGAGATTTTAACGCCTCGAAATCTAATAAGTTGTTGTACTTGATACCAACGCCTTCCGCGGGTGGTATTAAATTGGCGAGGCGTATCAGTACATGTACAGTATGTCTTAAGGTTTACGTGGACCGTAAATATCGTCTGGCTTATGATCTTAGGTACTATCCTCAGGATAAGATTAGTACCCGGCGTAGTACGCTCTAGTGATGACGATACAATTCAACGAGGAGCAACCAAGAGCTCATGAGGCATGCCGAACAGCATTTCCAAATTTCCTCGAAACCAACAACTCCCTACTCTGTAAGGCTTCGCAAGTGGCATGCAGCTCCATCGCGTCATTGCACTGACAATGACAGTCGCGATGGCTTCCGCCGAACAACATGACTTCGAAAAGCGACCTGGACGGCTGGCATCCCTGTTCCGAGTACACCTTCTCGGGTAGAGGTAATTCTACTGGCCAGGAAGCAGAATGTGCCGTGTACAGTGCTCCGTTGTGCTATACTAGAATTTGTGAGACTCCCGATGGAGTGAACTCGAAAGTCGATGTCTTCGTGAAGCGTATACCGGCGACGGCAGGCAACCCCGATACTGCTTCCAACGTGTGCCTACTCCAGGGCGGCCCTGGTGCCTCGTCGACTGGCCGTAAGTGATCTCAATAGCTGTGTCACTAGGTTTTCGAGGTGGTGCTGATGCTGTCTTGTTAAATGTATCGTTGATGACGTGCCGTAGTCGAGGGATCGATGGTAACGCCACACTCGCAACTGGAAGGAGCAGTGAATGTGTACACGATGGGCCATCGGGGCACGGGTCGCAAGCACACTGCTTGACTGTGTCACGACTCAGGTCACCACCACGGGATCTCCATGGGGTAACACAATTGACCCGTCCGAAGTTTCTACGTGTGCCGAAGACCTGCAGATCAAATATGGTGACCTTGCGTCGTTCTCTGTGACAACGGCTGCCACCGACCTCGCAACTTTCATCGCCAAGTACACGAACGAAGCTGGTACCATTGTGTATGGTGTCAGCTACGGCACGATATTTACGGAGCGGCTCATGCATCTCGCTCCTCCACAGGTGACTGGGTATGTGCTGGATGGTGTTGGCGCAACCTCTGGAGCGCCGGCCGACGAGTTCTTTACATCTCTAAATGGGACATTATGAAGCTTTCATGGCTCTTTGTGACACCGACGTCGACGGCAAGGCTCACGTTGAGTCAAAGAGCCTCAACAACACTCTTCAGGGTGTAATTGAGCAATTTGACAACGACCCAAACTCGACCTGTGCTGCGTTGGTCAATAGTACGGGGGAACCTGGCATCACTTCACCGTCATTCACTTTGCGAGCTGTGCTGGGCGGTGCGCTGATGGATGCGAATACTCGAACTCTTATTCCCCCGGTTGTTTACCGGCTTGAACGTTGTGCTCCTGAGGATGTGGACGTTTTGACGCAATTCTTCACGACTATCCGTGCAAACAATAATGCCAAGACTCAAGACAGCGCGTTCGAATCGTCACTGGTCCAGGGCCTCATTGTGTACTCGGAGATCTGGGAAACACCAATGCCATCTATGAAGGAGATGGAAGCTCGATTTACGAACACAAAGATGAGTATGGTGGTGGGGTTGCATTGCTGGGCTCGCAGTACTGTGCATTCTTGAAAGAAAAATCAACGTCATGTGACGAGTTCAACGTCAGCAACTACGAGAGCAATGGCATCGTGTACAAGCGCGACCAGTACTGGAACAAGACTGCTACGGTTCCTAGACAAGCCAGAGTTCTGCTGCTGAGTGGTAAGCTCGACCCTCAGACGCCCGACAAATACGCTGAGTCCTTGTTGAATGCACTTGGTGGCGAGAAGAAGGAGCTCGTCGCTTTCGAGTATGCTACGCACGGCACCATTATGACGACGCCGATGGTTGCGGGTGACCCGTGGAATGACGCCTGCGGAATGAAGGTGCTTGCATCGTACGTGCGCAATGGTGGTGATCTCGAGCGCTTGGATAAGTCGTGTGTGAACGAAATGCCGGCTTACAATCTGACCACGCCGGATACCTACTGGTACACCTTCTTGGGCACAGAGGATGCTTACGACGGCGTGTACAACTCAAGCTTGACTTCGAACGCGTAGACTGGACTACAGTAGCAGAGTGTTATTGAGGCTCAAACGACCAGCAATACGAAAGATAGACGGAGGTGCTTCTTCACTACCACAACCTGTTTTTATTTAGGGTTTGGGGTCCGTCTGAGTCCTCGAGTCACAACTTACTCGTTCGATTGGAAACCTACCGTGATGGAGCTTCGCGGGTTAGAAGGGAGGTTGCCGGTGCTGCCTTTTGGCGCCAACACGTGGAGATCAATCAGTGATAAAGCGACTCAACAACAGAGGAAGGAAGAAATTCGTTTGGTAATACAGATTATCAAACAGGCGGTTTTAAAGTTGCAAGTTAAGGGCATCAGGCGGACCCCAAACCGAATTATTTTCAAAACTAGGACCCCAAACCGGATTTCCCCTTTTATTTATCGAATCACTAAAACTTCGATTATTGCCTACGTCTACAATGTAAACTAAACAGAAAGCTATCTTCGAAGGTATATTGCCGTATGCGACATGCCAATCGGAAATTAGACCAATTTTATTGACAGGTTAACCCACTTAGCAAAAGGACCAAACATCGATTTCTGTTTTAAACTCAGTCCCTTTGGGAGCAGAACTCGTAGGACAAATAAAACGCGCCCACCAGCGCGGGATGCAAGAAACTTCAACTTCCACGCTCTGGAACACACACAAACGGCCGCCAATTCGCGCTCTATCGCCAGTAGTGGGGTGCAGCACATAATGGCGGCATTTTTTATTGATTAAATTTATCAAGGAGAATAGGTGTAGCCGTCTCTACCGCCCAGCTGTCGATTTCACCGACGCAACCTCGCGACCAGCTTAGAGCTCAAGAAGACATTCGTTGCAGCTCTAGCGTCCGCACAACTGCTCGTCCAGGTCAGATCTTAAAGATGACGCTATGCAGCGTTTTTATTTTGCAGGATTTACGGTCAAGGGTCTTCGTGAAGCCATTTCTATTGGTCAGAATCTGTTGTGACTTTTGACCAATAGTGACCCACTACAGAAACAGAAAGTTCTTTTCTCTCATTCGAGAATCTGCCGCCTCGAGGAAAGATGGTAAAGCTCTTCTGTGCGATCGTTGGTGTGGCGGGAAGCGCGTTCCCTGTGGATATCGACGCGAGTCAGTCGGTGGGGACTTGAAGGACGCAATCAAGACGAAGAATGCAGCAACTATCACGTGTGACGCAAAGGACCTGAAGCTCTTCCTGGCGAAGAAGGACGGCACGTGGCTCTCGTCTCGCTTGGAAGACGTGAAGAAGCTGAAGAAGGGCGAAGACTGCTCTCATCGAAGCGCTAACGAAGGAAGACCAAGAGCTACAGGCAGAGGATCCCTGGAGGACGTGCTGAACGGAATGGATCCTCCATCGTCTCATAAATTCACGTGCTGGTGGTGGTTCCAAAACTGGTCGAGGAGGATGGCTTATGGGCGCGAAAGACTTGGCTAACGTGGATCCTCAAGTTCAAGCACAAATATGGAAGTCAGTTGTCAGAATTTCATCGGAACATGTATGCTCGGGAACAGCGCTGGTTGTGGATCGAACGCCGACGCATTTGTATCTGTTGACGAACTTGCACCTGTGGATTGACGCTACATTCTCTGAGCATTTAAGTGCTGACTTCAAGAGTGAGATCAAACGGTATCTGAGACTTCACCCCAAGCTGAAAACGGGTGGTAGCAAAGGGAAGGGAGGCGATGTTGCTATGCAACCACGTCGCAAATCCCAACGGACGTTAGGGAAGAAAACACCAGTTGTGTCAGACAAACCTCAGGTTGTGGTGGAGCAGCTCCTTCCCGATGCCACGAATTTGGACGAAATCCTCCGATTCAGCCTCGACTGTGACACATGTTGGCGTAGTTCAGCTGCATTCGACTTTGCAATTTTCCAGTTGCCCTGCCACACGAAGACTTCAAGCTCGTTCGATGTAAAACGTCCGTTGCGGTATTTGCCACAATGGGTGTTCACGTGTTTGGATTCCCTGGTGCTCTCCAAGATCACAACTTTGATCACCCCTACGCCATCATTCCAGCTGAAGTCACTGGCTGGAGCGGAAACACAATGACTCTCTCATCTTTGTCAGCTCCTGGTCTCTCTGGAAGTGCTATTGTGTGCACCAAAAGGGGAGTTCCAGTGGGATATATTGGTGGTGGATTTGATGGGTCGGCGAAAAACGAGCAATATCAATCGTATGGCTTCACATTTCATGGAATTCCCCCCGACTTGCCGTCTTTGTTGCCGCCCGTTACCGAAGGTGAAACAAAGGATGAATTGTGATTCGTACAACGCCAAGTAGTGAGTGCATCTACAAGCTTTTTTCACCAAGTGTATTTGATTAGTTGCACTGGTTGCGATTGATTTGCATGTGATCAAAATGAACTTCATTTGAGTCGCTCATTCAATCACTTTTATTTCTGATAAATATAAAGTTAGTAATATAAAGTACAATGGCATACACACCTGAACAGTATCAACGTCATAAGGAGCGCCCCAAAAGCGCTACTACCTTAAGACGCGGGAGGCTCGCTTAGCGTACCAGAAGGGTACGACGAGAAGAACAGAGATCAGATTCGTGCTCGTAAGCGAAAGCCAAAAGACGAACTTAACGAAAGAGAACTTAACACGGAAACCGAAGTTAGCTAATTAATTAATTTTTTTTCGCAGATAAAAAGTCAGACTTGATATAGCTAATGGCAGACAACACCACGCTGAAGATCTTGATCGACGCACTCGTAGATCTGAGTCAGTATCACTCTTCGGGGTGGTACTGGGATGCGATTAAGAAGAGATGGGCCCTGGCTATCCGCAAACCACGCAATAGGAAGATAACTCGCGGCTTACGACTAGCCATCATAAGGAAAATAATAGCTCATGCTCACCTAATATTACGGGTGAACTTCGCATTTTACATTAAATAGTGCTTGGATCAATCGCCAGAATTGGCTCACCAAAATGACTGCAAAGCACAATAATGTAAATTGCCAGTTTAGTAGAATCGCATCGAACCAATCGAAATACGGGAATCTGTGTTTGAATCTTATGATTGGTTAAAAAGTTGAAGTGGAGATGACAATTTCATACAAACTCTTGTATAAAACAAAGCCGTGTCTCCGCCCGGAACAGCTCTGGGTTTAAAAAAGGATACTAGAGGAGGTATCAATTACTACTACAATATGAGGCAACAGGCTCAAGTGCTGCGTAAGGCTCTTTCTGTGGTATGTGTTGAAAGTATGTGTTGAAATAGCTCGAGTCGAAATTGCTTTTTCTGTCGATATGGCTGCAAATTGCTTCGACAGTGCTTTTTACACCACATGTAGTAACATACGGTACTATTGTGCTTTGCAGCCAAAATGACGGAAAAGACCTTATCTTCGAAGATATAATTCCGTTTGCGACATGCCAATCGGAAATTAGCCTAATTTTACCGACGGGCTAGCTGTCAACTATAGGCGCTCCGGTGAAACAAATCCAGCCCATATCGCTAAAGGCGAAACTAATCGCAAAGACACCAGAATGGCGGGTGGCTACCCGCCTATCCACACTAGCAAGATAACTCGCGGCTTACCACTAGCCAACATAGGGAGGTTACTAACATGCGCTAACCTAATTTTACGGGTAAAATCCGCTTTTACATTAAATCGTGTTTTGCTTAATCGCCAGAATCAGCTCGGCAAAATGACTGCAAAGCACAATACATGAGATTGTGCCAGTTTCGTGCCACTTTGATTGCTTCGTCTTTGTCAAACCTAACTATTCAACAAGAAGTCCAATTTTAACAACAAAAGTACTCTCAAAAGCCGATGATTTCGGTCTCGTTTTGACTTTTACGCAGATCTGTCTGTTTTGGAGACCTTATGGCGTCGTTTTGCATAAGCCGTTGATTTGACCTAAAACCCGTCTCCTGCCACTTTTCACTAGAAGTTTGTATCAATGCAAATCATTTATGGTGGATCGACCAAAATCTGCACAGAAGGAGACTATAATAATAGCCACACGAAATACGATATTCTGATTGGATAAAATCAAGTGGCACAGAAACTAGTCAGTGGCACGAAACTGGCACAATCCTTACTATTAAAACACATGTAAGTTACGGGGATCGAACCTTCTGCGTGCTTTGCTACATGTATTGTGCATTGCAATGCTTTTGTCATTTCACTGGCTGTATCCTCGATTTATAATAATTCGAGGTCGATTTATATATCAGGGTCTATAAAAGGACAAATTGATCTCTATCTAGGGCACTAATATTTCGGCCTACGACATGCCAAATCGAGCCTCGCGGTCTATTAACCCTTCTAGCACCGTATGCTGCATAATACAGAAAACGGAGCGACATTTCATCTGCAAAGCACAATACAGATACCCCTCGCCAAATTAGTAGCTGAGAAATCTAATAATCGCTCAAACTTAATACAAAAGCCGGTCCTCCGACTCGGTAGATAGGTTTTACTATGGAACTTACCTAATATGTCCCCATTTCTCAAAGCTAATACGAAAATATTCCAGATCGACCCAGGTTTTGCCGTTTTAGGTGCCTCTTCGTCCCCAAATACAACAAAAATAGGTATATGTTCCTTTCTAAGACACAATGTGCTTATTTTTGGAACATATTTGGACAAAATGCTTAAAAAATGAGATTTTAACGCCTCGAAATCTAATAAGTTGTTGTACTTGATACCAACGCCTTCCGGTGGTATTAAATTGGCGAGCGTATCAGTACATGTACAGTATGTCTTAAGGTTTACGTGGACCGTAAATATCGTCTGGCTTATGATCTTAGGTACTATCCTCAGGATAAGATTAGTACCCGGCGTAGTACGCTCTAGTGATGACGATACAATTCAACGAGGAGCAACCAAGAGCTCATGAGGCATGCCGAACAGCATTTCCAATTTCCTCGAAACCAACAACTCCTACTCTGTAAGGCTTCGCAAGTGGCATGCAGCTCCATCGCGTCATTGCACTGACAATGACAGTCGCGATGGCTTCCGCCAACAACATGACTTCGAAAAGCGACCTGGACGGCTGGCATCCCTGTTCGAGTACACCTTCTCGGGTAGAGGTAATTCTACTGGCCAGGAAGCAGAATGTACCGTGTACAGTGCTCCGTTGTGCTATACTAGAATTTGTGAGACTCCCGATGGAGTGAACTCGAAAGTCGATATCTTCGTGAAGCGTATACCGGCGACGGCAGGCAACTGATACTGCTTCCAACGTGTGCCTACTCCAGGGCGGCCCTGGTGCCTCGTCGACTGGCCGTAAGTGATCTCAATAGCTGTGTCACTAGGTTTTCGAGGTGGTGCTGATGCTGTCTTGTTAAATGTATCGTTGATGACGTGCCGTAGTCGAGGGATCGATGGTAACGCCACACTCGCAACTGGAAGGAGCAGTGAATGTGTACACGATGGGCCATCGGGGCACGGGTCGCAGCACACTGCTTGACTGTGTCACGACTCAGGTCACCACCACGGGTCGCAGCGCATGCTGTGTCACGACTCAGGTCACCACCACGGGATCTCCATGGGGTAACACAATTGACCCGTCCAAGTTTCTACGTGTGCCGAAGACCTGCAGATCAAATATGGTGACCTTGCGTCGTTCTCTGTGACAACGGCTGCCACCGACCTCGCAACTTTCATCGCCAAGTACACGAACGAAGCTGGTACCATTGTGTATGGTGTCAGCTACGGCACGATATTTACAGAGCGGCTCATGCATCTCGCTCCTCCACAGGTGACTGGGTATGTGCTGGATGGTGTTGGCGCAACCTCTGGAGCGCCGGCCGACGAGTTCTTTTACATCTCTAAATGGGACATTATGAAGCTTTCATGGCTCTTTGTGACACCGACGTCGACGGCAAGGCTCACGTTGAGTCAAAGAGCCTCAACAACACTCTTCAGGGGTATTGAGCAATTTGACAACGACCCAAACTCGACCTGTGCTGCGTTGGTCAATAGTACGGGGAACCTGGCATCACTTCACCGTCATTCACTTTGCGAGCTGTGCTGGGCGGTGCGCTGATGGATGCGAATACTCGAACTCTTATTCCCCGGTTGTTTACCGGCTTGAACGTTGTGCTCCTGAGGATGTGGACGTTTTGACGCAATTCTTCACGACTATCCGTGCAAACAATAATGCCAAGACTCAAGACAGCGCGTTCAGATCGTCACTGGTCCAGGGCCTCATTGTGTACTCGGAGATCTGGGAAACACCAATGCCATCTATGAAGGAGATGGAAGCTCGATTTACGAACACAAAGATGAGTATGGTGGTGGGGTTGCATTGCTGGGCTCGCAGTACTGTGCATTCTTGAAAGAAAATCAACGTCATGTGACGAGTTCAACGTCAGCAACTACGAGAGCAATGGCATCGTGTACAAGCGCGACCAGTACTGGAACAAGACTGCTACGGTTCCTAGACAAGCCAGAGTTCTGCTGCTGAGTGGTAAGCTCGACCCTCAGACGCCCGACAAATACGCTGAGTCCTTGTTGAATGCACTTGGTGGCGAGAAGAAGGAGCTCGTCGCTTTCGAGTATGCTACGCACGGCACCATTATGACGACGCCGATGGTTGCGGGTGACCCGTGGAATGACGCCTGCGGAATGAAGGTGCTTGCATCGTACGTGCGCAATGGTGGTGATCTCGAGCGCTTGGATAAGTCGTGTGTGAACGAAATGCCGGCTTACAATCTGACCACGCCGGATACCTACTGGTACACCTTCTTGGGCACAGGATGCTTACGACGGCGTGTACAACAAAGCTTGACTTCGAACGCGTAGACTGGACTACAGTAGCAGAGTGTTATTGAGGCTCAAACGACCAGCAATACGAAAGATAGACGGAGGTGCTTCTTCACTACCACAACCTGTTTTTATTTAGGGTTTGGGGTCGTGGAGTCCTCAAGTCACAACTTACTCGTTCGATTGGAAACCTACCGTGATGGAGCTTCGCGGGTTAGAAGGGAGGTTGCCGGTGCTGCCTTTGGCGCCACACGTGGAGATCAATCAGTGATAAAGCGACTCAACAACAGAGGAAGGAAGAAATTCGTTTGGTAATACAGATTATCAAACAGGCGGTTTCAAAGTTGCAAGTTAAGGGCATCAGGCGGACCCCAAACCGAATTATTTTCAAAACTAGGACCCCAAACCGGATTTCCCCTTTTATTTATCGAATCACTAAAACTTCGATTATTGCCTACGTCTACAATGTAAACTAAACAGAAAGCTATCTTCGAAGGTATATTGCCGTATGCGACATGCCAATCGGAAATTAGACCAATTTTATTGACGGGTTAACCCCACTTAGCAAAAGGACCAAACATCGATTTCTGTTTTAAACTCAGTCCCTTTGGGAGCAGAACTCGTAGGACAAATAAAAACGCGCCCACCAGCGCGGGATGCAAGAAACTTCAACTTCCACGCTCTGGAACACACACAAACGGCCGCCAATTCGCGCTCTATCGCCAGTAGTGGGGTGCAGCACATAATGGCGGCATTTTTTTTGATTAAATTTATCAAGGAGAATAGGTGTAGCCGTCTCTACCGCCCAGCTGTCGATTTCACCGACGCAACCTCGCGACCAGCTTAGAGCTCAAGAAGACATTCGTTGCAGCTCAAGCGTCCCACAACTGCTCGTCCAGGTCAGATCTTAAAGATGACGCTATGCAGCGTTTTTATTTTGCAGGATTTACGGTCAAGGGTCTTCGTGAAGCCATTTCTATTGGTCAGAATCTGTTGTGACTTTTGACCAATAGTGACCCGCTACAGAAACAGAAAGTTCTTTTTCTCTCATTCGAGAATCTGCCGCCTCGAGGAAAGATGGTAAAGCTCTTCTGTGCGATCGTTGGTGTGGCGGGAAGCGCGTTCCCTGTGGATATCGACGCGAGTCAGTCGGTGGGGGACTTGAAGGACGCAATCAAGACGAAGAATGCAGCAACTATCACGTGTGACGCAAAGGACCTGAAGCTCTTCCTGGCGAAGAAGGACGGCGCGTGGCTGCCAGAAAACGAGGTGCTGGAAGGCGTGAGTGACACCAGTGGTCTGACGCCGTTGAATTTTGCGGGAGCGCCACTCAGCTTGGTTGGCTTATCGGAGGAAGACGTGCAGATCCAAGTCACGAAGGAAGATGTTGCAGCTGGAAAGGTCCCTGTCCACGTGCTGGTGGTGGTTCCAAAACTGGTCGAGGAGGATGGCTTATGGAGCGCGAAAGACTTGGCTAACGTGGATCCTCAAGTTCAAGCACAAATATGGAAGTCAGTTGTCAGAATTTCATCGGAACATGTATGCTCGGGAACAGCGCTGGTTGTGGATCGAACGCCGACGCATTTGTATCTGTTGACGAACTTGCACCTGTGGATTGACGCTACATTCTCTGAGCATTTAAGTGCTGACTTCAAGAGTGAGATCAAACGGTATCTGAGACTTCACCCCAAGCTGAAAACGGGTGGTAGCAAAGGAAGGGAGGCGATGTTGCTATGCAACCACGTCGCAAATCCCAACGGACGTTAGGGGAAAACACCAGTTGTGTCAGACAAACCTCAGGTTGTGGTGGAGCAGCTCCTTCCCGATGCCACGAATTTGGACGAAATCCTCCGATTCAGCCTCGACTGTGACACATGTTGGCGTAGTTCAGCTGCATTCGACTTTGCAATTTTCAAGTTGCCCTGCCACACGAAGACTTCAAGCTCGTTCGATGTAAAACGTCCGTTGCGGTATTTGCCACAATGGGTGTTCACGTGTTTGGATTCCCTGGTGCTCTCAAGATCACAACTTTGATCACCCTACGCCATCATTCCAGCTGAAGTCACTGGCTGGAGCGGAAACACAATGACTCTCTCATCTTTGTCAGCTCCTGGTCTCTCTGGAAGTGCTATTGTGTGCACCAAAGGGGAGTTCCAGTGGGATATATTGGTGGTGGATTTGATGGGTCGGCGAAAACGAGCAATATCAATCGTATGGCTTCACATTTCATGGAATTCCCCGACTTGCCGTCTTTGTTGCCGCCCGTTACCGAAGGTGAAACAAAGGATGAATTGTGATTCGTACAACGCCAAGTAGTGAGTGCATCTACAAGCTTTTTCACCAAGTGTATTTGATTAGTTGCACTGGTTGCGATTGATTTGCATGTGATCAAAATGAACTTCATTTGAGTCGCTCATTCAATCACTTTTATTTCTGATAAATATAAAGTTAGTAATATAAAGTACAATGGCATACACACCTGAACAGTATCAACGTCATAAGGAGCGCCCCAAAAGCGCTACTACCTTAAGACGCGGAGGCTCGCTTAGCGTACCAGAAAGGGTACGACGAGAAGAACAGAGATCAGATTCGTGCTCGTAAGCGAAAGCCAAAAGACGAACTTAACGAAGAGAACTTAACACGGAAACCGAAGTTAGCTAATTAATTAATTTTTTTCGCAGATAAAAGTCAGCCTTGATATAGCTAATGGCAGACAACACCACGCTGAAGATCTTGATCGACGCACTCGTAGATCTGAGTCAGTATCACTCTTCGGGGTGGTACTGGGATGCGATTAAGAAGAGATGGGCCTGGCTATCCGCAAACCACGCAATAGGAAGATAACTCGCGGCTTACGACTAGCCATCATAAGGAAAATAATAGCTCATGCTCACCTAATATTACGGGTGAACTTCGCATTTTACATTAAATAGTGCTTGGATCAATCGCCAGAATTGGCTCACCAAAATGACTGCAAAGCACAATAATGTAAATTGCCAGTTTAGTAGAATCGCATCGAACCAATCGAAATACGGAATCTGTGTTTGAATCTTATGATTGGTTAAAAGTTGAAGTGGAGATGACAATTTCATACAAACTCTTGTATAAAACAAAGCCGTGTCTCCGCCGGAACAGCTCTGGATTTAAAAAAGGATACTAGAGGAGGTTTCAATTACTACTACAATATGAAGGCAACAGGCTCAAGTGCTGCGTGAGGCTCTTTCTGTGGTATGTGTTGAAAGTACGTGTTGAAAGAGCTCGAGTCGAAATTTATCTCCATATCATTAAATCCACCTATCGTACTGGCGAGATGAATTGACACACCAAAAGTGTGTTTTGAACGATAACTTCGCAACTATTGACCCCATAATCACCACAAGACCACGGAAATAAAGCACAATTCAATAGAATACGGATAAGCTGGTTTCAACCGCATCAGCCGAATTTTGGGGTCGACAAAGGGAAACAACTGCTGCGATAATCATACCCTTGTGGACGTGTCAAAGTGCCTTTTTCAAGATATCTTCACAAGGAATGCATCAAGTAGAGTAAGCTCGGCACGAGAGGAAACCTACGTATTTGTCGACCATAACTACACGCATGAAACTTCTGCCCTATGCGTTCAGATGACCCGAGAACGAGTTGATCATGTCAAGTTTGGCCGTGAATCGATGCTTAATTGGTGCATGGATCGTGAACACGAAATAAGGATACTGTAGTGAAAGCAAGTATAAATTGGTACACACCAGCAAAAAGCAGATGGGCCGAACATAATCCAGGGGAAAATGTCACACCATAATCACTTTGAGGACCTAAGTATTTCGTCTAAGTATAATTCTATCGGTTCCGTGTTTTACGTGCTCAGCGCGGGCTCACTTAAACGAGAAGATAAAGAGCTTTCCGATGTTTTTTTTTCCTTTGAAATTAGGTTCACTGCAAGAAAAGGTATGGTTCCACAAAGTTGGTGTATCAGTTCATCTCGCCATGACTATAACCCCAGTCACGACTTTTGGTAGGACGAACGGAAGGACAAAAAACGAAATATTTTGGATTTTGTATACTTGCTGAGATTTTTGTCCTAGGCAGCCGTTTTCGCCTGGCTGGGACAAAATACTGATACACTATAGTAAAATCGAGTAAAATGTGATTTTGTCCTAGCATTTGTCCTACCAAAAGTCGTGACTGGGGCTAAGGAATGCACGAAATCGTGCTTGCCTTTTTAGAAAAAATATCGTAATCGACTTAATCTTTGGGTCGACCTGTCTTCCGCAGGTTCCAGTGTTCACGGCGCAGTCCTTGTCCGACGACGGTGTGGTGGTGGTCGAGGTCTGCGTGGAGGACGTCGTGGAGGAAGTGTCGCCCTCAACGTCGTCGTCCGTAGCGTTCACATCCGAGGTGTTCTTGTCCTGCATCGCGTCATCCTACGTGGTGTCGGCGCCGTCAGCGGTCGAGGCGGCCATAGTCGTTGTCGTGCCACGAAGTGGTGCTGTCATCGACATCCAGAGCTGTGATCGTATCCGAGTTGCTGCCATTGACGGAGGCGGTGGTATTGTCGAATTCAGCCGAGATAACTTCGAGGACACCCTGCTGCGTGAACAGACCGAAATACGCCTCCACCGTCTTGCTGCCTCTAGTGTAGCCAGTTTCCATGGCTCGTCGAAGGCCGACAAGTAAAGTCCTTCTCCGCGACAAGCGTGTATAAGTCGTAGAAGTACTTGGCAGCGTTGAGGCCATGGTGGGGCTGGCATCGGCGTCCGTGCCGCCGAGGTCTTCCGGTCTCGCCCACAATCACCTTGTTGTAGGCACCGGCGGTCTCCACAAGCGCCAAGAAGCAAGTGTAGAAGTGGTCGGCGGCGCCGTCGATATCCACTTTCTTCCAGAACGGGAAGTAGTTGGCCGACATGTAGTCCACAGCCTCGAATCATCTTCAGGTACGCCGTGTACGTGTCGCCAATGTCGGCAATGGTGAGTGGGACGCTTGAGTTGGCCTGACACAGCGTGCGGATCTCCTTCAGGTTGACGATGGACGCGGCGACTGTCACGTCACCGTGGTACACGGCCTCCGAGCCCGTGGATGCCCACGACGTGATCATTGGAAACCACATCGGTCCCCAGCAGCGCCTGAGCAGCCTTCTCGGCCCCAAAGCTGGATTGGACGAGTCCACCCGCATACCAAACTCAATTGGAGCCAGCACAAAATTTGAGGGTCCAGTGTGACCGAAGTCGGCGTCCGGGGACTAGGGCTTAGCACAATTCAATATCATATTGATTGGGTACGCAAAACTTGTCCTATTAATAATTGGGTTATTTTATTATTTTTCAGCGTCACCATGATAGCAGGTTTCAACTCTTTCTGTATGGCTGAAGCGCTTCGTTTTGGGATGCTATCTCAAGTTAAATAAAATATTCGATCACCTTGCTTTCACACGATAGCTTTTGCATGATTTAGCTCTAAGCTGCGTGTTAACGAAGATTCAGGAGATTCTTTAGCAGCATAACAACAAAATATATTGTGAAAACAATGCGGCAGACTCGCGAAGAAGTTGAAAGGTGTATCACCCCGTTTGGTTGTGCTTTTTCTGTCGATATGGCTGCAAATTGCTTCACTACAGTGCTTTTTGCGCAACATTGCACCTAGATCTACTGGACACTATTGGGGTTTGATGTCCAATTAGTTATTTCAATAAGCTTATTGGTTTTATTATTACTGGTACTGAAATTAACCGAGCCCTGTTGTCTGCAATGGTCGGTGCGTGGGCCGGAGTAGTTGCCCTAACAAGGAGGTACTATCTAATTACCGATGCCTTGCCCGCCATGAGCGCAGCGAAATTGGCGGTGCAAACGAGAGCTCACGTTGGGAACGTGATTGTGAGCGAAGCGAAACGAGCGATGTTGAAGGGGAACGGTTTTCCAATCAGAATTTTGTGTACTGTAGTTGTCAGTTGTCAACTAGTTAGTTTTAGGTGTTGGATAGTTACTTTTGCATGTCGGCTAGTTGCTATGTGTGCTGGGAAACTAACTAGGTGATAATTCGTTCAGAGTCTCCGTTTGAGTTTTGCTTAGCTACTTTTGGCGCCTCGGTAGCCACTAGTAGCTAGTGCGGCGCGCAACAAGTGGCTAGTTGGAACAGTAATCACAAAGTGGCTAGTTCAAAATCGGCACCCAATAATATCAATACTTCCAGGTCATTATATATACAAAGGATTTTACTATTGCTTCAATAAGTGATTAACTGAATCCGACAGGGTGTCCGATACGGGTGGATTCAGACCATTGCAAACCTTGATGGGTGTGGATATAAATCCAGAGAACATTCTACGAAATTGGTCGAGTTGCTCGGCTGGTTTTCGTCTCACACGCCTTCCTGTTCAGCTGCGTCTAATTGACCAAAATAGCTTAAATCTTTATCTTTGTTTTGGCACCAAATTCATTTCATCATTTTAATTGCCAGAAAATTCTACTAAACTGGTATTTTACCTTACATGTAGTAACATACGGTACTATTGTGCTTTGCAGCCAAAATGACGGAAAAGACCTTATCTTCGAAGATATAATTCCCGTTTGCGACATGCCAATCGGAAATTAGCCTAATTTTACCGACGGGCTAGCTGTCAACTATAGGCGCTCCGGTGAAGCAAATCCAGCCCATATCGCTAAAGGCGAAACTAATCGCAAAGACACCAGAATGGCGGGTGGCTACCCGCCTATCCACGCTCTAGCAAGATAACTCGCGGCTTACCACTAGCCAACATAGGGAGGTTACTAACATGCGCTAACCTAATTTTACGGGTAAAATCCGCTTTTTACATTAAATCGTGTTTTGCTTAATCGCCAGAATTAGCTCGGCAAAATGACTGCAAAGCACAATACATGTAGGGATTGTGCCAGTTTCGTGCCACTTTTGATTGCTTCGTCTTTGTCCAAACCTAACTATTCAACAAAGTCCAATTTTAACAACAAAAGTACTCTCAAAAAGCCGATGATTTCGGTCTCGTTTTTGGCTTTTACGCAGATCTGTGTCTGTTTTGGAGACCTTGTGGCGTCGTTTTGCATAAGCCGTTGATTTGACCTAAAACCCCGTCTCCTGCCACTTTTTCACTAGAAGTTTGTATCAATGCAAATCATTTATGGTGGATCGACCAAAATCTGCACAGAAGGAGACTATAATAGCCAATAGCCACACGAAATACGATATTCTGATTGGATAAAATCAAGTGGCACGAAACTAGTCAGTGGCACGAAACTGGCACAATCCCTTACTATTAAAACACATGTAAGTTACGGGGATCGAACCTTCTGCGTGCTTTGCTACATGTATTGTGCATTGCAATGCTTTTGTCATTTTCACTTGGCTGTATCCTCGATTTATAATAATTCGAGGTCGATTTATATATCGGGGTCTATAAAAAGGACAAATTGATCTCTATCTAGGGCACTAATATTTCGGCCTACGACATGCCAAATCGAGCCTCGCGGTCTATTAACTCTTCTAGCACCGTATGCTGTATAATACAGCAGAAGGATTATTGCAGGTTGTACTATGCGGGAACAACGAAACACCAAAACATCCGCATACTATTTTTGTATACTGTCAATGCTAATCGTAAGGATTGCTGATGAGTCGCATGTCTACATCCTGTTCGGGGTAGGTGAGCCCTGTCTTCGGCGCTATTAGATGAATAGAGGTTCTTGTCGTTTGGAGTATTCTGTTCGTGCTGGACAACAGCCATGAACTCGGATCCAGTATAAATAAATGTCTGCGAGAACGATCAAACTAGCGAGCTACCTGTAAATCATGATGCAGTGAAGGTGATCAGGACGACGTAAAGGCGACTACCGTGCTAATACGTTGCGCATGATCACACTTCATAATATTCCTTGTATGGGCCATGGAAAAAATATTTGCTAGCTATGTAGATCGCTACACTGATACACACATTGGTTGCACTGTAATGCTTGCATCTACCGAAACAGCGTCTAATGGTGACTCTGGTAGTCTGCAAACGCACAGGAAGCTGGTTTGACTGCTCGAAGTGGGCATTGTCTTCTGGTGTCTGTGGTAGCACAACCCCAGTTGTGGTCATGGTCGAGATAGGGATTTGATGCTACATCCATTATGTACGTTCCGGCAGAACCTCACTCCACCCAACCGCGTACCGAGCCTTCTACAGCAGAAATCGCTCCGTCATCGACAGCTAACGAGGCAACTACAGCATACGCCCCCACTCCTCAAAACTATACGGCACCATACAGCAGACGTCGCATGCGGCTATGCTCCAATCGCGGTATCTACAGCAGAAGTCAAAAGCACAATAACACCCGACAGAGATTACAGCCATCGCAGTGGGAGAAAGCAGCAGTAGTTGAGAGTGGTCCATGCCTTCCACATAACGAGGATTCATGCGGAGACGCGGCGCAGCACTAACACTAACCACAGAGACATAACACATCAGCAAGTACATACGCGGTGTTCACGTTCTTCTTTGAAGAACGCAAACGCACCTGCTGCAACCAAGTGACCTCCGTAACAAGAGACCCCATGCACACAGCAGAAACACCATTACGCTCCACCGCCGCAGCCCTATTGCATTGCAGAACCGTTATAGGATCTTAGACAGGACAGAGACTATTAGCGGCGAGGGCGTTAGATGAGGGTGTAGTACGCTGTAGACGCAGGCACCTTGATCCTACAGGTAAACGTTTGCCATTGTTGTTGCACAAGCTTTGATTGACAAATGGCGAACGTGTCCTCCGCACAAAACTGAGTTCGCGTGCGATGCAGGCGCCCAAGCTCCTCGCGTCAATGGTTTTGGCGCGGACGGCGCTAAGTCTAACGTTTCTGAAAGGTAGCAAATAAGACAGTCATTTCTCACACCTATGTAGCGCCGGTATCCAGTGATCTAGCCACTCATGACCTCAGAATAGACTGACGTCACCACGAGTGTCCGGCTCTATTGCCGGAAGAGGGCTACAAACAGATAAATTGTGGACAGGTACCCGGGTATACTTTATTCAAGCTAATTCCATATGCTGTATAATACAGCATAAGACGCGGTGCTAGAAGGGTTAATATCTACAGGGCAAATCGACATTGCTTTGCTACAAAACGACCATTTTTGCGTGTTTGGAACGCAAAACGATGTCAGATAAATAATTCCATGTCCATCTGGTCCCATCTCATTTTTATGTCTGTTTTTTTTTATACTCCGACCATGCTCGATCTAGGCCATAAAACGGAGCGACATTTCATCTGCAAAGCACAATACAGATACCCCTCGCCAAATTAGTAGCTGAAAATCTAATAATCGCTCAAACTTAATACAAAAGCCGGTCCTCCGACTCGGTAGATAGGCTTTACTATGGAACTTACCTAATATGTCCCCATTTCTCAAAGCTAATACGAAAATATTCCAGATCGACCCAGGTTTTGCCGTTTTAGGTGCCTCTTCGTCCCCAAATACAACAAAATAGGTATATGTTCCTTTCTAAACACAATGTGCTTATTTTTGGAACATATTTGGACAAAATGCTTAAAAAATGAGATTTTAACGCCTCGAAATCTAATAAGTTGTTGTACTTGATACCAACGCCTTCCGCGGGTGGTATTAAATTGGCGAGGCGTATCAGTACATGTACAGTATGTCTTAAGGTTTACGTGGACCGTAAATATCGTCTGGCTTATGATCTTAGGTACTATCCTCAGGATAAGATTAGTACCCGGCGTAGTACGCTCTAGTGATGACGATACAATTCAACGAGGAGCAACCAAGAGCTCATGAGGCATGCCGAACAGCATTTCCAAATTTCCTCGAAACCAACAACTCCCTACTCTGTAAGGTGTTCCAGAGCGTGGAAGTTGAAGTTTCCCTTGCATTCCGCGCTGGTGGGCTCGTTTTTATTTGTCCGTGGAGATCAATCAGTGATAAAGCGACAACAACAGAGGAAGGAAGAAATTCGTTTGGTAATACAGATTATCAAACAGGCGGTTTCAAAGTTGCAAGTTAAGGGCATCAGGCGGACCCCAAACCGAATTATTTTTCAAAACTAGGACCCCAAACCGGATTTCCCCTTTTATTTATCGAATCACTAAAACTTCGATTATTGCCTACGTCTACAATGTAAACTAAACAGAAAGCTATCTTCGAAGGTATATTGCCGTATGCGACATGCCAATCGGAAATTAGACCAATTTTATTGACAGGTTAACCCACTTAGCAAAAAGGACCAAACATCGATTTCTGTTTTAAACTCAGTCCCTTTGGGAGCAGAACTCGTAGGACAAATAAAACGCGCCCACAGCGCGGATGCAAGAAACTTCAACTTCCACGCTCTGGAACACACAAACGGCCGCCAATTTGCGCTCTATCGCCAGTAGTGGGGTGCAGCACATAATGGCGGCATTTTTATTGATTAAATTTATCAAGGAGAATAGGTGTAGCCGTCTCTACCGCCAGCTGTCGATTTCACCGACGCAACCTCGCGACTAGCTTAGAGCTCAGGAGACATTCGTTGCAGCTCAAGCGTCCGCACAACTGCTCGTCCAGGTCAGATCTTAAAGATGACGCTATGCAGCGTTTTTATTTCGCGGGATTACGGTCAAGGGTCTTCGTGACCATTTCTATTGGTCAGAATATGTTGTGACTTTACCAATAGTGACCCGCTACAGAAACAGAAAGTTCTTTTCTCTCATTCGAGAATCTGCCGCATCGAGGAAGATGCTGACTCTCTGCTGTGCCGTCGTTGGTGTGGCGGGAAGCGCGTTCCCTGTGGACATCGACCGGGTCTGTTGGTGGGACACTTGAAGAGGCGATCAAGGCGGAGAACGGGACATCACATATCCTGCTCGTGAACTGCAGGTCTTCCTGGCGAAGAAGGACGGCACGTGGCTGCTGAGTCTCGCGCGGAAGGCGTGAAGCTCGATGAAGATGGGCGGTGAGCTTCGGGGATCCGAATGAAGGACCAAGAGCTACAGGCAAGAACCCCTGAGGACGTGCGGGAGAATTTCATCCGGATCGTCTCGCCAAATTCACGTGCTGGTGGTGGTTCCAAAACTGGTCGAGGAGGATGGCTTATGGAGCGCGAAAGACTTGGCTAACGTGGATCCTCAAGTTCAAGCACAAATATGGAAGTCAGTTGTCAGAATTTCATCGGAACATGTATGCTCGGGAACAGCGCTGGTTGTGGATCGAACGCCGACGCATTTGTATCTGTTGACGAACTTGCACCTGTGGATTGACGCTACATTCTCTGAGCATTTAAGTGCTGACTTCAAGAGTGAGATCAAACGGTATCTGAGACTTCACCCCAAGCTGAAAACGGGTGGTAGCAAAAGGAAGGGAGGCGATGTTGCTATGCAACCACGTCGCAAATCCCAACGGACGTTAGGGAAGAAAACACCAGTTGTGTCAGACAAACCTCAGGTTGTGGTGGAGCAGCTCCTTCCCGATGCCACGAATTTGGACGAAATCCTCCGATTCAGCCTCGACTGTGACACATGTTGGCGTAGTTCAGCTGCATTCGACTTTGCAATTTCCAAGTTGCCCTGCCACACGAAGACTTCAAGCTCGTTCGATGTAAAACGTCCGTTGCGGTATTTGCCACAATGGGTGTTCACGTGTTTGGATTCCCTGGTGCTCTCAAGATCACAACTTTGATCACCCCTACGCCATCATTCCAGCTGAAGTCACTGGCTGGAGCGGAAACACAATGACTCTCTCATCTTTGTCAGCTCCTGGTCTCTCTGGAAGTGCTATTGTGTGCACAAAGGGGTTCCAGTGGGATATATTGGTGGTGGATTTGATGGGTCGGCGAAAAACGAGCAATATCAATCGTATGGCTTCACATTTCATGGAATTCCCCCCGACTTGCCGTCTTTGTTGCCGCCCGTTACCGAAGGTGAAACAAAGGATGAATTGTGATTCGTACAACGCCAAGTAGTGAGTGCATCTACAAGCTTTTTTCACCAAGTGTATTTGATTAGTTGCACTGGTTGCGATTGATTTGCATGTGATCAAAATGAACTTCATTTGAGTCGCTCATTCAATCACTTTTATTTCTGATAAATATAAAGTTAGTAATATAAAGTACAATGGCATACACACCTGAACAGTATCAACGTCATAAGGAGCGCCCCAAAGCGCTACTACCTTAAGACGCGGGAGGCTCGCTTAGCGTACCAGAAAGGGTACGACGAGAAGAACAGAGATCAGATTCGTGCTCGTAAGCGAAAGCCAAAGACGAACTTAACGAAAGAGAACTTAACACGGAAACCGAAGTTAGCTAATTAATTAATTTTTTCGCAGATAAAAAGTCAGCCTTGATATAGCTAATGGCAGACAACACCACGCTGAAGATCTTGATCGACGCACTCGTAGATCTGAGTCAGTATCACTCTTCGGGGTGGTACTGGGATGCGATTAAGAAGAGATGGGCCCTGGCTATCCGCAAACCACGCAAATAGGAAGATAACTCGCGGCTTACGACTAGCCATCATAAGGAAAATAATAGCATACTCATATTACGGTTGTGAACTTCGCATTTTACATTAAATAGTGCTTGGATCAATCGCCAGAATTGGCTCACCAAAATGACTGCAAAGCACAATAATGTAAATTGCCAGTTTAGTAGAATCGCATCGAACCAATCGAAATACGGGAATCTGTGTTTGAATCTTATGATTGGCTAAAAAGTTGAAGTGGAGATGACAATTTCATACAAACTCTTGTATAAAACAAAGCCGTGTCTCCGCCCGGAACAGCTCTGGATTTAAAAAAGGATACTAGAGGAGGTTTCAATTACTACTACAATATAGAAGGCAACAGGCTCAAGTGCTGCGTGAGGCTCTTTCTGTGGTATGTGTTGAAAGTACGTGTTGAAAGAGCTCGAGTCGAAATTTATCTCCATATCATTAAATCCACCTATCGTACTGGCGAGATGAATTGACACACAAAGTGTGTTTTGAACGATAACTTCGCAACTATTGACCCCATAATCACCACAAGACCACGGAAATAAAGCACAATTCAATAGAATACGGATAAGCTGGTTACAACCGCATCAGCCGAATTTTGGGGGTCGACAAAGGAAACAACTGCTGCGATAATCATACCCTTGTGGACGTGTCAAAGTGCCTTTTCAAGATATCTTCACAAGGAATGCATCAAGTAGAGTAAGCTCGGCACGAGAGGAAACCTACGTATTTGTCGACCATAACTACACGCATGAAACTTCTGCCCTATGCGTTCAGATGACCCGAGAACAGGTTGATCATGTCAAGTTTGGCCGTGAATCGATGCTTAATTGGTGCATGGATCGTGAACACGAAATAAGGATACTGTAGTGAAAGCAAGTATAAATTGGTACACACCAGCAAAAAGCAGATGGGCCGAACATAATCCAGGGGAAAATGTCACACCATAATCACTTTGAGGACCTAAGTATTTCGTCTAAGTATAATTCTATCGGTTCCGTGTTTTACGTGCTCAGCGCGGGCTCACTTAAACGAGAAGATAAAGAGCTTTCCGATGTTTTTTTCCTTTGAAATTAGGTTCACTGCAAGAAAGGTATGGTTCCACAAAGTTGGTGTATCAGTTCATCTCGCCATGACTATAACCCCAGTCACGACTTTTGGTAGGACGAACGGAAGGACAAAAACGAAATATTTTGGATTTTGTATACTTGCTGAGATTTTTTGTCCTAGGCAGCCGTTTTCGCCTGGCTAGGACAAAATACTGATACACTATAGTAAAATCGAGTAAAATGTGATTTTGTCGCATTTGTCCTACCAAAAGTCGTGACTGGGGCTAAGGAATGCACGAAATCGTGCTTGCCTTTTTAGAAAAATATCGTAATCGACTTAATCTTTGGGTCGACCTGTCTTCCGCAGGTTCCAGTGTTCACGGCGCAGTCCTTGTCCGACGACGGTGTGGTGGTGGTCGAGGTCTGCGTGGAGGACGTCGTGGAGGAAGTGTCGCCCTCAACGTCGTCGTCCGTAGCGTTCACATCCGAGGTGTTCTTGTCCTGCATCGCGTCATCCTACGTGGTGTCGGCGCCGTCAGCGGT